>CAUJNA010000488.1:0-7500 GCA_963377175.1 Effrenium voratum | reverse complement strand
GGGGGGTGTCCCCTTTTAGTAAAAAAAATCAGACAACTTTTGGAGAGAACACAGCCCTAGTAACTTATAATGGGACGGGTTTATTAATGGGTCAACATTGAGGGACACCCAGAGGCTTGAACAACTGTGACATGTTTGAACCAGGGGCCCTGGTTGGAGTGCTAGCACCAGGTGCGTGCCCTTCACGTGTGTTTCGAGTGAGGCAACCTTGCACCGCAAAAGCGCTTGGTACCTGTTGCTCTTGCCCAGTTCAAGCTGAGAGAAATTGAGTGAGCACCGCGGGCCAGGGCTTGTTACCTTCAGGCCTGGTACGTTTTTGGCATGATGGCCTGCCCTCACAAGCTATGCTAGGGCTGCTTCACAGCGCAAACGGCTGCTGCAGCTCCTTTGGTCCGGCGAGCCACCCCTCACACGTGTGTTTTGGAGGGTACCCTTTTGCAGTCGGTTGAAAGGGGCATGAAAAGGAGCAAAGAAGGAAAAGAAAACGTTTGTGTGGGTCCAAACGAGTCCAAATCCCTGTTGATACCCAATTTCTCAAGAACCCCCCCCCTCCGGCCCGCCTGGCCAGTGATCTGCATCACCAGGCGCGGGCGAAGGTCCTGCCACAGCCTCGCCTTCTTGATCAGCAGCGCCTGAAGCTGAGGGACGGACCGGTCACGTCATGCGGTGATTTGGCCATGGGTCAAAACCCCGTACCCCCCAGTGAACATCCCAATCCCCACTAACACAGACTAACATGGGTGGTGCACCTATCCCAAAATGGTACCATTGGTTTTGAACCATGGCCATTTCTACGTCCGGACCATTTGGTGGGCATCCACGTTACCTCGAACTTGTGCCCCCCAGCCATTTTCCAGGAGGTTCCTCAAGCATCATGGCGATTCCAAGCAAGCCGCCTCAGCTTTCGCAACCGAACAACATCCTGGTCCATTAGCCGATGAACCTTACAACGCAGCACAATTTCAATTCGTACCAGTTGTCATTGACACGAGCCAAGGACATGGGCACATCAGTGAGTCGCCTGGGTAGCTCGAAGCAAATCAAGTCCCTTTTCGGAAGATCAACCGTTTACGCAACCCTTCATTGATTGGTTGTTTGGATTTGTGGCTTGGGGATTTGAAATGCTGGTCCTTGTAGAGGGTGCCTAACCTCTAAAACCCAAACCACAAGCTAGAGGGACACCGCAGCATTTCCGAAACGCATTGCCATCTAAATTTGCCTCAAATGGTATCAAATGGTGACGTCACAGGTTCGGTCCTCTGGTCCATTTGGGGGGGACCACCTGGGCATTTCATCAGCAGTCTTGTCACAGCTTTGTCACAGCTGGCCGGAGCGGACATGGTAGAAATGGTGTACGGTTTCTCGCCAAAAGCAAAGTGCGGTTAGAAACACCTGAACTAGATACGGGGCAAACGAGGAGTCCACCACACATATCATCAAGCTCCTGGCCCCTCACAGCTATCCTTTCTCACCTGCCCCGTGCCTCGTGCCAAAGGCGCATGGTATGTCGGTGGCGAAGGAGGGTAACCTGCTCCAGCCTGCAGACAGAAAGTGGATGCTTGCTGCTGCATGGCTGCAGCCCACACGACTCAGCTTCTGCACTAGCACTTCGGGTGCTGACTGGTCACAACTTACTGAAGTTGGAAATTATGCAAGTCAGCACTGACAAGGCCTTGGGCCGTCACCGTTGGCATAAACTGCTCGCACTTATTTCGACACACATGCTGGCTAGATTGGCGCTTTGAGAAACCCCTGTGCACCACATCACCCAACCAACCAAAGCGGGAGGCATTTGATCATGAGGAAGGTGTGCTCGATCTTTGCAGTTCCCACCTGGAGATTCATTCTCCATGAATTTCCTGGTAGTTCTCGGCTTTGACTTGCTTTTCGTAAATATCGATGTTTTTTTTTGGGTGAAGTCGCCTAAAACTACTAAAGCTCCTATATTTTTGTGAGATTTCAGAATTGGTACGGTTTCACGTTTTCCCCGCCCAAAATTACCCGCAAAACGCCCGCAAAACCCCGCAAACGCCCGCAAATCAGAAAAAGACGCTTTTTGGGCTCGGGGGTCGCGCAACACTCCTAGAAACCACTTAGAACGCCCAACACGCCCAAAACTACCAGGAAACTAAAACGCCTAGGAAAAGGCTGGAGAATGAATCTCCAGGCAGACTGAATTCCACGTAAGCCACGCCTACGGGGCTTTCTTCCAGTACAGATCTTCAATTCTGTTGGCCCTGACGGGTTCCGAATTTCCCAGTTGGAGACAAACTTCCAAATAGATTGACAAAGAACCAACAAACGGCACCCACAAAAAAAAGTGCTCCCTCTGATTTGCTGGGTGTCATGTCAAATTTCAGGGGTATCTTGCAGCCTCTCACATCGAATTGCAGTGGTCTGGGACGTCTCGCCTTGAAACTGGCCTCTGGCACAATGTGTGGCTGAACTGCCCACCCACCCAGGACATCCGTGAGCTGCTTGCGCTACTTGCGCGCCAGATCCCCAACGCAGTTCCCATCATCCCTTGCTACCCGGTTTCAATGGTCATTCTTCATACCAGCTCAACATTCCAGTGATAAAACAAAAGCAAGATAGGCACGCATTTTGGGAAACAACACAAAACTGGTGGCAACGCTGAGGGCATTCGACGCCTTCACCGCGATCACATCGAACCGAATCCGCGAATTCGATCCGCGCCTCCTGTCCGCCTCCTCAGGGCTGCAGCGCGGCGTGTCCATCCGCCGCTCCCGGCGCACCTCGCTCCGCCGTTCTGCGGGACGGCCTTCTGAGTCGCTTGTTTTTGCCTTCCTCCTGCCTTTGGTCTGGGGGAAAAAAGGGATCCATCCCCGGTCGGTCTCCTTGAGGAACAAAATGCCCACGGCTTCCAACGTGCTATGGCTTGCCTGAGGGGAGGCCCTTGATAGGGCCTGGCGGGTTTCAAATCAGTGTGAGAGAGGTTTCAAATCACAATGAACCCGGCTTCATATTGCTGTGTCCTTTTTGGGGGGACCCCCTCCTCAAAAAAAACATGTTTTCCTTCTGGCTTCCCTTGAAAAACCAACCAAAAAGAAGCGCCCTCAAAAAACAGACCCATCTTGGCCCCTTCGGTGACGTTTCAGCCATCCTTCGTCGCCTCCTTTGCCACGTTCTGCCACCAGCGCAGCGCGCCGCGACGGCGCCGGGCCGTGGCTGAGGACTGCCAGCTGAAATCGGGGGGGTTGATCAAAAGGTCCGATAAACATGGGATGACCATTGGATAGACCTTTTGATGTTTATCGGACCTTTTGATGATAATCGGTCCACTAAAAATTGATGTGTTGATTGATAAGTGGGAATTATGATGCCACGTCAGATAAGTGGGAATTATCATCATTATGCTAATTCCCACTAAATGGAAAACATTGCCCTGAACATAAGACATAAAACCCACCCTGAATCTTGTCCATCCCGGTGACCAAAAGGCCCCAGTGCAAGAAATGGTCGGAAGAAACGAAACCTTTCTGGTGGTAATGAGGTCCGTATCTGCATAAAGATGGTTGGTCTCCTCTTGGCTCCCTGATACACGTTGGGCCCAACTCAAGAAACCCACATCAACATGGCCATTGCTCATCTCATGTTGGTTTACTGCACATGCCCTCAATGATGTACAAATGGATGAGGAATCGGCACCAGCAATGTCAGCCGTCAGCCACCATAACCTCTTGTCTAAACGTCTCGATTATGCATGTTGCTGTTCCTCTCCCCCCGCTCTTTGCCCATGCCAGGGACTAAGCTATGTCCCAACTAGCTGCCTGCTTCCTGCCTACAAATGCTAGTCGAGCGATTCAATGTTTGCCGAAGCGTAAGCAAGAAGTTCAATTGAGCAGCGCCCAAAGCACGTTGACTTTTGGCCCTGCCGACAATCATATGACATATGAAGGTTTACGCATCCTTACCGTAACCCAAATAAAGCCAGGCACTAGTTTCGCCTAGCAGAATGGCCAGGGCATGTGGCCAGGGTTTTTGCGCGCCCAATGGGACGGCTGCAGTGTCAGGCCTGCAAATGTCCGCCGTGGTGGTCGGTCGTCTGCCGGCGACGCTTCCGATCCTCCACGTACCTGAGGCAGTCAGATTCACGTGTGAAGGTCATGGCGAGCTTTGGGGGAAGCTCTTGTTCCTTAACATGTGCACACAGCCAAGACTAAGACATGTGTGTTTGACCCTTATTCGACCGCCCCCAAATCCCAAGAAGAGGATCCACCTCTCTCCCCATGTCGCGCTTGCATCGGGAGGCAGCTGGTTGAACCAGCCATTCTAAAACCCGCAGGTCCATCTCGGCCAGGGCACGCCACAAAGCGGCGGAAGACGGGCAGCATAGTCCACCGCCCCAACCTAGCCCAAGGCTGAAGCGCTCTGCTTTCTGAGCCAGCTTTCGCCAGGTAAACGCAAAATGGCACAAAGTAGAGGGAGATGACTAAAACAAAGTTGGGGAGTTGTGCCATCGACAAAATGGAGAAGCCTAGGGCCGCAATATCACAGTAATATATATATATATATGCATATGATATATATATATGATATGTACATATATATACAGTACATATATATATATATATCGATGTATGATTGCATCATACTGAAAAGGCTGCAACTGGGTCGCGTCATGTCGCGTCTGTTTGCTGATTGGCCATAAGAACGGGGGGAACTTGCCGCGGTTTCTACAGGCAGTACATGGGTAGAGTTGGTTTCTTTCACCACCAAGCTGGCTAAACACATGCTGCACAAAAACAAGCCAAACACTAAACACAACAAGAGACATTCGGCGCCGCGAGGTGGGCGGGCACTTGCTGGACTTGTTTGTTTAGAAAGATTTGGAACACTTGGCGCTTGTCATGAAATATGTTGGACACCACGTGGGTTGCCAACTTGAGGCACTCTTTGGGTTGAACTTGCCCAGCTTTGCCATTGACGACTCTGTATCGTGTACAGGCGTGGGCTGGCGCATTGAAATTATCTAATTTGTAAATGTGCAGCTCTCACCTGCAGGGGGATTTCCCTGCCCACAGTTGAGGGGTGGTGGCATGTATACATTACATTTCATTTCACTACATTGCATTACGGTACATTGGGGGCATTACGGTACATTGGGGGCAAACAGCGCATCTTCGAAGATTTGGCAGTCATGGTTGGACAAAATAATAGGGGCCGTTGCGCAAGTGTTGCTTTGCGGAAACACCTCACAATCAGGCAGCCTTGTCAGGCTTCCGCGTCTCTAGAATCTCCATAGCATACTGGATTGCTTATGGCTACCTCAACAGCAAAAACATGTCATTTCCCTTGCACCCACATTCCAAGGAAATCCTGTACCCCCTCCCTTGCACACATCATAAGGCAATTTGGAGAACCCCGCCAACATGCAACTACTGGGGTACTAGTAGGTGGTTGCATTTTCAAGGCACCCCCCCAAAAAAAATTATAACATATATATATATATATACATACATAAATATAATCATGAGGTTTTCGTTTTAGCCCCCCTTTTCAACCCGAATGGTACCCTCAGAAAAAGCGCTGGCCACGCCTGTAGAGCCCCTGCTGCACCTCCGAGCTCCTTTGCCGCGCCGCGCGCCAAGCGGCCTGACACGCGGATCTCGGGGAAATTTCGGGCCTCTGCCAGCGAAAGCAGTGGCTTACTTGCCCCAAGGCGGACCTGGAAAAAGGCGACCTCACTTTTTAAGGCCACTAAAAATGGAACAAATACCTGAATCTTCGTTTGCGCACTTTTTTCTGCTCAAATGCTTGTTTGCGCGTTTTGTGGTGTCTTTGCGCGTTTTTTTTTGAATTTGCGCACTTTTGAGGGATTTGCGCATTTTTCGGATGAAACTTCTCTGGTAGCCAAAGTCGGTACTACTTGTGGAAACAATCGATACTGCGCTGCTCGTGCCCGTGCCGGCGCAGCTGTTTGTTCAAGCCCTTGATGTTTACAGCATATCTAGCTCTTCTTTTGTCTCCACCCAAGCCTGTTTTAGGCAGGAAATTTGTGGCACACATGGCACCCGGCACAAGTTCCAGCTATCAATTGCACTTGACACTTTGTGGCCGTTGATTTAGCAACCCGCTTGGCTCCGTCAATAGCTCCAAGCTCGCAAGTATTGCCTGGGTTTGCACGGATCCGCTGTTTGCTCCAGAACTGTGCTTGCGCCACACTTGTTGTTGAGACAACTCGCCCATAGGTGAAATTAGTCGATTTTCGGCGCCTTGCCAGCCCGCAATTTGCGCGCAAAAATCCGGTACTATCGCACAAATATCCGCAATTGCGCGCAAATGCGAAAAGTGTGCGCATGCATGCGCGTTTTCGACCTTTTCATTAGGCAGAAGATGTCTAAAGCGCCCGACTTGCCAACCAAAAGGTCGGCTTTGAGCCACACGTGGTCGTCAGTTGAAGCGCCACTTGGAAGAGCCGTTCGGATCTCTTGCGTTCGGATCTCTTGCAATCTCAAGGATCTGAAACTTATGTCCCTTGACTGTCAAGCTGGCTTGGCAATGTTGAAGGCTATTCCCGACAACGCTCCGCAGGTCAATAGCCAAAATGCCCTTTGGATCCCTTTGGTTCCTTGGATCATCTAGGCGAGTTCTGGCCGAAAAGGCACATGTATCCTTGCCTAGTTATTTTTGAACAGCTTGACAGGTGCATGTCCAGGTTATACACACCCCGCACCTTTGCCCAAACCAGCAAGAAACGCCTCGCGCAGTTCTTGGAACTTTGCGCGTTTTTGATTGAAACGCGCACTTTTCCGTTGTGCGCACTCTTTTTTTTGCTCAAATGAAGATGCAGGTAGGTTGGTTCGCGTTCGATAAGTGAGCAAAAAACTAGACCACGGTTGGCCCGAAAGCATAACATCGCAAGCGAGGTCGGCCAAACGCTGCAGGATGCGTTCTTTTTCCGCACACGAAGCATTTGTGAAGCAAGCGCGAGACAGCACCAGGCAAGGTGCTCTGCGCAAACTGGTCGGTGCAAGTTGGTCTGCGCAAGTTGCGCCGCGCAAGTTGCTCCGGCAAGTTGGTCCCTGCAAGTGGCTCCCTGCAAGTTGCTCTGTGCAAATTGCGCTCCCTGCAAGTTGCTCTGTGCAAGCTGCTCTGCGCAAGTTGCTCTGTGCAAGTTGCTCTGCGTAAGTTGCTCTGCGCAAGTTGCTCTAGGCAAGGCGCTCTGCACAAACTGGTTGGTGCAAGTTGCTCTGCGCAAGTTGCTTCATTGGCAAGTTGCTCTAGGCAAGGCGCTCTGCGCAAACTGGTCGGCGCAAGTTGGTCTGCACAAGTTGCTCTGTGCAAGTTGCTCTGCGCAAGTTGCTTTAAAAAGCAAGTTGCATCTTGCGACGCCCGCCCGCGGACCAGGGAGGAATCGAACCCGCGACCCGCCGGTTCCGGGAGCAGGCGCGCGAACCACGAGACAACTCCCGAGGACCAGTTCGAACAACAAAAGTCGCAAAAAACCTCGAGTTTTTGCACCTCGACCACGCCGAT
>CAUJNA010000487.1:183566-217184 GCA_963377175.1 Effrenium voratum | reverse complement strand
GGCTGGACGGCTGCGACGGAGGTGCAGCAGGAGATATTTTCACACTTCGCGTTGATCAGTGTGGAACTAGCGAACAGCTTCTGGCCCAGGAAGCTGAGCGCCGCTCCCATCGGCTTCTCTTTCCAATGCGAAACGCTCTTCAAAGCGCTTGTAGAACATTTCATTCCTCGGCTTCTGCTAATAATTGCATTCCCTTTGTTTACACTTGTGTACAGCATGAGACGCTTGGAGCATGTCTTATAGATTGAGATGCATGACCTTGGATCAAGGCGTTCAGTTGCATGGAAAAGAAAGTTTAGCATGGTAGCGGAGCCGGTGACGGGCAACACGCTCTAACCGGCTAGGGCCATGGACGCTGCTGGTGTGGATATCCCCTTAGGGGATGACCTTGACATCGACCCACCGACTGAGATAGATGAGTTACGGACAATGTTGCGAAGTGCCATGCAAGCGGCACAAGCAAGCAGTGAAGCAGTGCAGAGAATGGCGATACTACAGACAGGTGGTGGTGCGCCAGCAGACAGAGCGAGGATAGATTCACGTGAGCTGCTTAGAATTTTGCCTAAGCCAGATCCCTTCCCGGCAAAGACACGTGATGAGGAACTTTCCATGTGGAGGTCGTGGAGCTGGAAACTGGAAAGATGGTTGGAAGCGGTTGACCCTGGGTATGTGGAAGATCTTATTGCAGTCAAAGCGAGAGAAACCCCTGTTGAATTGAGTTCCATGACAGAGGAGGCGAAACATCGGAGTCAGGTATTATTTGCAGTTTTGGCCTCGCTTCTCAATGACAGATGCAGACAGATTTTGAAGGGTATTGAGAGTGGTAATGGTTTTGAGAGTTACAGGGTGATTTCTCGGGACTTCCCACAGCCCGGACGCGCGCATTGGCTTTGCTGCAGGCAATCAATTCATGGCCGAGTTTTTCTCCTCAGCAAGGCATGATGCTTCAGTTGAGTAAGCTGGAACAGGCGCAGCGTGAATACGAGTTGGCTTCCAACACAACACTCACTGACGATCACAAGATGGCGATTTTGTTGAAGTGTTTGACTGGTCAACTCAAACAGTATACCAATTTGATGATTGCAGATAGTTCAACATACGGTGAACTTCGACAACTGGTGCAACGTTGGGAACTTTCACAGACAAAATGGGCGAACCCCATAGCAGCCAGCTATCAAGATCAGGACGAGCCGACCCCCATGGAGATCGACCGCGTCAAGGGCAAAGGAAAGGGAAAAGGAAAGCAGGACAAAGGAAAAGGGAAGAACAAATTTGGCAAGGACAAAGGAGGCAAAGGAAAGGACAAGCAGCAGAGCAAATCGGAGAAGGGCAAAGGTTACGGTAACCAGAAAGGCAAAGGTAACGGACCTGGACCTTCTTCAAATGTTTGCTTACATTGCGGAAAACCAGGACATTGGAAACGCGATTGTTGGCAGCTTCAGCGTGAGACCAACAATCATGGTGTGAGACGCGCTGAAGATCAGACAGCCGAACAGGTCCCTGCGGCAGGTGCAGCAGCAAATACAACAGGGAACACGGTGCGACGTGTTGAATTTCTTGATGAGGAGTATGAGGTGTTTGATTTGACTCGATTTGGTGCATATGGTTCAGATGATGCATGGTTTCAGCATGGAAATCTGTTCATGGTCAGTGAGCAAGAGCAACATGAGCAACTCCACCAGCCTTGCATGTGTTTTGACATGACATACAGCGACAGCGACTTGCATTGGACAGAGCCGGATTCGCATTTGCCATGCAGCCATATTCTTGATGGTTACATGGATGATTTATCAGATTCTGTTTCTGATTATTCCGAAGACTTTTTTCCATGTATTCGCGCGGTGAAGAGGGTGAACACGGCTATGCCAACTTTGGCAAATGTGATATTGGACAGCGGTGCGGACGCCAGTATTCTGCCTGTGCATATGGCCCAGGTGGGTATGCCCGCTCGGAGCTCAGCTGCGAACCAGCGTTTTCACGATGCTCAGGGGCATCCGATGAAGGTGCAAGGCCGGCGACTTGTGGACTTGGCTTTTGGAAGCACTATCATCAGAGAGGAATTTCTGGTGGCCCCGGTTTCAGCCCCATTGCTTTCAGTTGGGAAACTGTTGAAACATGGTTGGAACATCGGCAGTGTGAATGGACAGATGAGCTTGTGGAATGACAGGACTGTCATACCGACAGATTTTGTGCGCAATTCATTATGTGTGCAGGCTGAGATTCGTGCAGTCAAAGCAGTTGGGAGCGAGTGCATTCCTGTGAAGCTAGGTGAAGTTCTTTCTGGACTTGGAGCAGGATGGGCACAGCTCTCAGATGGCGTTTGGGCAGTGAAGGTTTTTGGATCAAATTACATGGACGTGCCGAGCAATCTCCCGAGAGAGATGGTAGATCGGCGCACAACACTGATTTATGTGAGTGACAAATGGTGGCTGGTTGAATTTACAGAGAAGTTGCAGGAGAAAGAAACCATGGATGAGCCGATTGAATACTTGGATTTTCCTACAGATGTGATTACAATTGCTCACAAGGGATATCAGCATGCTGGTGTTCTTGGATTTGAGATAGAGGAGATGCGGAAGCAGGACCAACCTCGGAGATCGTCGGAGGAAGAGATGGCAAAGGCGTCTGAAGGGCTTCGGCAACGCTCTTCAGGAAGCCGAGACAAAGCGGCAGTGGTGGAAGCCTCAGAAAAGCAGATTGAGCTTGAGATGGAGGAGCCCCCTCTGGATGACAAAGTGGTGGAGGAACACGCGAAAGCAGGTGCTGATGTGCCCGCAGTTCCGCGGGATCCGGATGAGATTGAGATAGATCAGGATGGTGAACTGTTGAATGCAGCATGCTCGTTGAGGGCGCTACGGACGGCGTGTGAGAAGTGGCGCTTGCCGAAATCAGGTGGAAAGCAGGTGATTCTGAAGAGGCTTTGGCAGCATCAGCAGAGTCACAAACTGGTGGAGGATCACAAGGTGGTCATCAACGAGGAGAAGTTGGCCAAGCATGAGGCCAAAGAGGTTGCGCCAGTTGTGGCGCCAAGCAAAACGGAGCATGATGCGCACGCTCTCACGCACTATCCGTACCAGCCTTGGTGCAGTCATTGCATATCGTTCAAGGCTCGGGAAGACAAACATTTGGTGAAGCGCGACTCAGAGCATGGGTTGCCGGTGGTAAGCATGAATTTCAATTTTACAGCACGTGGTGACTTGCCGAAAGAGGCAACTGAGGACAAGGCACTCATTTGCTTGATCATCACGGATCGTGATACGAAATTGGTGCAGGCGGTTCCCACTCCAGCCAAAGGTGGACTGGCCACAGAGATGCTTGCAGCAGCAGTGGTTCGGTTCATGGCCTTTTTGGGTTACAGCAATTGCATCTTGAAGTGTGACAATGAGGTTTCGCTGACGAGTCTTCAGAAACGCATTCAGAAAATCAGGCTGCAGGTTGGGTGCAGAACTCAGTTGCAGACAATCCCCACTGGTGAGTCTCAGGCGAATGGGCAAGTGGAGCAAGCAGGACAGGCCATTCGGTACCAGGCATGCATTTTGCTATCACAGCTGGAGGAAGGGTGCAAGATGAAGATCCCCACGGGACACCCGTTGCATGGCTGGGCATTTGTGCATGCAAGTTTCCTTCATTGTAGGTACCATGCAGCATGGGAAAAGATCACAGGCGCCCCATACGGCAGTTGGCTGGTTCAATTCGGAGAGTCGGTCATGGCGCATGTGAAGGTTGTCAACAAGGGCAATCCTCGCTGGATCAAATGTGTTTGGTTGACACGTGTTTCTGCAAATGACATGCATTTGTTGGTTACGCATGGTGGTGAGTTGATTTTATCTCGGTCGATTCGGCGAATCCCAGATCGTTGGAATGCGACTATGGTTGATGCATGCAAAAGGATGCCGTGGGATCACCCAGGCCACTTGGGTGGATATTTGGGAGCAGTCAAACCCAAGAGACCGGCCCAAGCTGCGAAGGACGCTGAATTCCCTATTCTCGAAGATGGGGAGCCACTGGCGAGTCTGCTCGTCAACCCACTGGAGCGCTTTGATGACGAGGCGGCTTCGGATCCGGAGACGGTGATGCCCCCGGAAGAGCCTGAGAAGGGTGAATCTCCACAGCACAAGAAGCAAAGGCTGGAAGAAGGAGGTTCATCGCAGGCGGGGCATGTGGAGATCGCTCCGAGTGCAGGGGTGAGTGATGTTCGTGACGCTGACATGCCTTCTGTGGCGGAGAAGCATATGACAGAGCAACACCCAGGTGATGCATCCCCTCAGAAGCGGCCACGCATTGAGGCCCGCAAGAAGCCACGGTTGGAGCCTGATGTTTCGCTCTCAGAAGCTCAGGAAGCGTCAGAGCCAAGTGGAATGGTCGTGGGTTGCATTATTGGGGAGGATGAATATTTTCATGGAGATGAGTTGTTGGATATTGAAGTTGAAGGTACGCATCAGCCCGCATTGCTGGACCATGAGGTCACTCTGCAAGATGAGATGCAGCAGATGTGCACTTCCGAGAAAGCCGCAGACAGACTCTGGAGACCAGTTGGATGTCAGTGGAAGAACTGGCAGAACTGGATGAACTGGCCAAAGAGGAAGAGCTGGCCAGGTTGAGCAAAATCCCGGCCCTCATTCCGATGACAGCGGATGAGGCAGCGACATCGGCAGCAAGGTATTTGTCTACGAAATTCGTGTGCAGCTGGAGGTACAAGTTGCGGAATGGGCAAGGTGCTTATTTGCGACGGGCACGATTTGTGGCCCGAGAATTCAATTGGTGGGAGCCGGACAGAGTTGTTTTTGCACCAGCTACATCGCAGGTCATCACGAAGATCATCCCTTCACTGTACATGGCAAATCGAGAAGCTGGCTGGGTGATGTTGGGGTTGGACGTCAAGGATGCTTATTTGACAGTTCCTCAGGCCATTGGCGGCAGCATCTTCCCGGCCGTAGTAGTTGATGTCGTCGCAGCGCTGGCCGTTGGCGAAGACCTGGACGCGCTGGACGAAGCGGGGTTGGGCGTGGCTGGGGCCAGCGGGTTGGTGCCGTCCGTGTTCCTGACGCGGAAGGCGATCTTGATGGACTCGGGGTCGATGAAGGACGTGCCGCTGGTCAGCGGGATGCGGCAGACCCGAGAGGTTGTGGGGGAGAACGAGCTCAGCGAGCTGGGGAAGTACTGCACGTCATGCCGCGCCGTGACGTAGCTGGTGGTGCTTGTTTTCAGCTTGTAGTCCAGGCTCTGCATCAGCTCATCCTGGGCTCCGGCGGTGACTACCTCCATGCTTGTTTATATACACGCATTTTGACTCGTACGGCGAAGGAAAAACTATTCTTCTAGGCCCTATATCAATATAGACCCTGGAAGAATAGTGTTTTTGTGGCCCAAAACCGTGCGAAAAAGCTATTAGTCCAGGGTGTATATTCATATACGGCCTAGACTAATAGCATTTGGCAGCGCAAAACAGGGCCTACATTTGCGTAGGGCCTAGACTAATAGCATTTTGCAAGCGCAAAGCCGTGCAAAACCGTGCAAAAAAAACTCTCCCCGAGGAGGAGGGTTTTATTTTTTTTTAAGCAGCCTCAATGTCTCGCGCCAGCTGGTCAAAGCTGGGCGGATTTGCAAGGTGTGGAGAGACATTTCTTATTGCCCAGATGTTTGCCAGGGCAACGTGATGGTGCACAGAACTGGCATCAGCAATTCACAGACCAATTGCGGGAACAGATCGCAGCTGAGGTTTGTGTGGAGAGCCCAACAGTCATTCGAGCGCAGCAAAAGTTCGTGGGCATGATTCATGTTGATGACATGATTGCGACTGGTGAGGAATCTTTTGTTTTGGAGGAAGTGGTTGCAAAACTGGAACAGAAGTATGAAATTGATTATACCATAATGCGGGACCCTGGTGATGAGATTTGGTTCCTGAAACGGAAACACCTTTTGCATACCAGTCAGCAGTTGGTCATTCAGCCACATCAACGTCATTTCGACAGACTGTTTGAAGCCGTTGGGTTAGATGGTTCACGTGCAAACAGCAGATCGACTCCATTTCCCCCAGCAGGCATTTTTGAGAGTATCACTGAAGAACCATTGGAGCCAGAGGAAGCATCACGGTTTAGGACAGCCACAGGAATATTGCTTTATTTGAGTGGAGATTTATTGGAATGTCAATTTGCGATTAAAACATTGGCATCAGCCATGAGCTCGCCTGGGAAGCAAGCATGGAAGCTGCTTGTGCATTTGTGCAGATATCTGGTCAATGTGCGGTATGATGGCCTTTCTTTTGAAGTGCCACAAGATGGGCAGGGCATCATCTCGCAAAGCAGTGAACACCGCTATGTGCTGGAGGTGTTCAGCGACGCTGATTGGTCAGGTGACAGAGTGGGCCGGAAGTCCACGTCAAGTGCAGTTTTCTGTTTGAACAAACATACTGTTTACTCGTGCTCTCGCACACAGAAGAACATCGCCCTTAGCTCAGCGGAGAGTGAGTACACTTCTGCAGTCAGTGCAGCATGCGATGCTCTTTATTTGAAGGCGATCATTCAATTTGCAACGTTTGGTGAGAAGCTGAGAGTTGTTCTTTTTCTGGATTCATCAGCAGCTTGGGGAATTATGCAGCGTTCAGGTTGTGGTCGGACGCGTCACATTCAGGGACAGATGTTGTGGTGTCAGCAGAGACTGAAACGCGGCGAGTTTGAGTTGGCATCTGTGCCCACAGTGTACAATGTCGCGGACCTCAACACGAAATGTTTGGCGAAGGGACGTGTGCAATTCCTTAGATACATGCTTGGATGTGTGAAATTTGATGAGGATGGCAGTCAACATGGAGTGTGGTTGAATGTTGGTCAGGACGAGTATGACACCTTTGAGGAGAAGGAGAAAGCCAAACAGCTGATCAGACAGATCCGAGCTGAGATTGGCGCGAGACCTGAGTTTCAGGCCACAGGAAGCACAACTACGACGAATCTGGCTAAGCGGATCTTTGCCGCGGGCATGATGAGATTGCTTGTTCAGGCAGGCGACGCTTTGAAGCTGGATGATGATGTGGACGCCTTGGGCCGGCGCGGAGTTGAGCCCAATAGCAGTGACAACGGAAATCAGAGTGCAGTTCACTTGGAGTGGACAACCCAGGACACCTTGGAGGTGATCGCAACCCCTGTACGTGTGCATTTGCGTGCTTACATGCTCGTGCCGACATGTGTGGTGGTTGTGGCAGCAGATGAATGTTTTCATCGCATGGTGCAGGAGATGTGAACAGTCCAAAGCATTGCAGAAGACTACCATTTTGGAGTCTGAAGAGTCGGATGTGAATTCGGAGCAGATTCAGAAAGTGCAAAGTGCTTGCAGCAGCGGCAGTCGTGCTGAAACTGTTTTGCGTGAAAGCAGCAACGCGGCTGTTTCTGGAAGTGAGCTGACAGTGTATGTGACAAAGCATGGAGCCTTCTTTCACAAGAAGGGATGCAAGTGGATTGCAGGCAGAGAGACGAAGACACTGCTGAAATCCTTTGCAGAGACGCATGGGAAGGCAGCATGCCGCAATTGCTTTGGATGGCCGAGAAACTTATGAGATTTGGAAGCGTGTGAAAAGTGGATACCGGTTTACGCCACGGCTTGGAGCCGCATGGGCACGGTATAGGAGCTTAGAGTTTCACTTGGATGTGTGCGCTCGCAATTCTTTTGCATGAGCCCTTTTTAGGTTTCTCACGGACATGAGGAGGTGACTGTGAGGTGAAATCCCCTTATGTTGAGACGCCAGGAGATTTCAAGGCGGGGTGCTAATAATTGCATTCCCTTTGTTTACACTTGTGTACAGCATGAGACGCTTGGAGCATGTCTTATAGATTGAGATGCATGACCTTGGATCAAGGCGTTCAGTTGCATGGAAAAGAAAGTTTAGCAGCTTCAGGTAGTAGACGAAAAGGAAGCTGTAAGGTTCCCGCGTCGCCTGCTCGTACAACTGGTAGAGCTGCTCCTTCGGCAGCAGGGCGCTCAGCTCCTCAATGACGGCGTCCAGCTCGTGCTGGTTGCGCAGCCTCCAGCAGCAGAGGAATTGCATGTTCACCCGCACGGCTGCGCTGATGAGCCGCAGCTTCTGCGAGCTCACCCAGGTGCTTATCTGCATGTGCCGGCCCCTGATGAAGAGAGTGTCCAGGGCGCCGCGAGGCTTGTGCAGCTGCGGCGTGTCAGCAAAGTCGTCGATGACTACAAGCACCTGGTACAGTTTCTTCATTTCCAACTTCTTGGACGCCTCCGCACCGTGGCCGTGCATGACCTGCTGAAGGGCAGAGAGTACAACCGCAACAAGGCCATGGAGGGTTTCGACGAAGTGAACGACCCGCGCATCGCCCGCGCGGTGCACCAGGGCGGCTACGCGGACGTGCTGCTGCGCCCCACCATGGTGGGCATCCTGCGCTGCCCGTGATCTTACGCTGCTGCTGGATGATGCGCCGCAGCGCCGCCTCGTCCCACTCGTCCCAATACGTCTGCTCCCGCTCTGTGTTCACCCCCAGGTCCCCCTCAATGTACTTCTTGACGGGGATCCAGCCGTCGTCTATGTTCACACTCGGGCTGAAGATGTAAATTCTCTCAAAGACGCCGCGATACTGCTCCAGAATCAGGCTGATCAGAGCCACGGTTTTGCCCGATTTTGATGGCCCGAGGAAGATGCCCGTGCATGGCACCAGGGGCACCACGGGGTCAGAGGGCTGCTTACTGCCATACTCTGTCGTAGGAAACAGCTTGATCTTCCCCATTTCCTTTGCGTTACTTGCCAAATTTGAAGCCGGGAAGCCGGGCGGCGAGTCTGTCAGCGCACTGCTACACAGCAGGACGCTGACGGAGTTTTCCGGGCAATCCGGGCGGCGAGTCTGGGAGTGCATCGCTGTGTAGAGACGCGCTTCCAATGTTTTCTGGGATAAACCAAAGGGCTGGTACGCAGCTGAAGTACTTTGGAAGCAAAGCGTGGTTAGCTCCTCACATGGACCGGCTGCTGGGGACGTCGCCGTGCTTCACTCTCCCTTCTTCGGTTCTGGAAAGCTGGAGTACTACCTCGCCGCCCGGCGTCCGGGCCTGGAGGTGCGTGGCGTCGACGCCTTCGAGCCCGTCGCAAACCTGCGCCGCTGCTACTTGAGGCAAGACCCGGTCTTCCTGCGCTCCTTGCTGCGCCTGGTGGGGCGCAGGGTGAACAGGCTCTTCTACTTCGGGCACCTTCTGCCGGGCGCTCAGAGAGGCCGCGGCGGGCGCCGGGCTGCCTGCGCGTACGTCCTGCTGCGCAACAGCTTCTCGGGAAAGCGGGGCTCCTTCGCACAGCAGAGGCCGCTGGCACTGAGCAGCGTGCGGCGTCTGCAGCCACCGTGCAATGTGACCGTGCGGCACCAGGATGCGCTAGCCTATCTACGCGCTCTGCCCTGCCTGGCGCACCAGTGCATCTACGCTGACCCTCCTTACATTTTCCCCGGCCGCAGCATGAACTACTATGGTACGAGAGGGGGCCACGACCTGGTCTTTCACACGGAGCTGCGAGACGCACTCTTCGCGAGTGGCCTGCCCTTCGTCGTCAGCGTCAACGACGTGCCGGAGGCCCGGGAGCTCTACAGCCGGGCCGACTCCATCACAAGCCTGTGCTCGGGCAAGAACAGTTCCAAGCCCGAGCTGCTTGTAGTGCACCGGGGCAATCCTGCTGTCAGCACAGGAATGGTTGAAGCAATCCTGTTGCCACAGCAGGATTGAGTGGAGCATTCCTGCGCCCACGCCAGGATTGACGGCTGGGCGTGTGAATGGTGAAAAAAACACTCTGTCAGCGATGCTGCGAGGACGGCATCGCTGACACACCTTCGGCGCTGGCCCGGTGATGGGTTTTTCGGGCAAAAAGCGAAGTCGGAAATCCGACCTCGGTAAGAAACCGAAGTCGGAAATCCGACCTCGGTAAGAAGAATCCCGACCTTGGGCTCGGCAGGGCTCCGATGCCGGGCAGCTGGCGCGGCAGGGAGGCTATGCCAGGCAGGCACCAAGCCGCCGAACCCTCACAGTCCCCCGCGTCCTTGCTATACGTGCTATATGTGCTATATGGGTCTCACAAGGCAAGCCACTGAACATCCACTCTCCCCCGGCTCCTTGCTATATGTGCTATATGTGCTATATGGTATAGAAGCCTGTGTACTATACACATAGCATCTCCAACATGTACCAAATATGCATTGTATAGCACATATAGTACATTTTAAAGCGCGTACAGAATAATATAGCACATATAGCACATATAGCAAGGACCCGGGGGAGAGTGGAGGTTCCGCGGCTTGGCGTGGACCCATATAGCACATATAGCACATATAGCAAGGAGCCCGGGGACTGTGGGGGTTCAGCGGCTTGGCGTACACGCGGCACCGTGCCGCCGCAGCAAATCGGGTTGTCCGCGTTGTCCGCAGTGGGAGGTAGAATCCCCCACTGCGGACAACCCTAGCTCTCTTAGGCGCACTCTGAATCAAATCGTGGGGGGAGTTCAATGCAGGGATTCTGCAGGGAATCCCTGCATTCCCGGTATCTCTCTCTTTAGAGGGCGTTTCCCAAATGGATTCTATTCTACCTGAGAGGCTCCTAGCACTCGTCCGTCCAGCATTTGACCTCGTCCTGCGAAGGATTCGAAGTCTAAAACGCTGCGTGCAGGCGTGTGGCTGCAAAATAATGACCCCTAGATATGCGCCGCAATTTGGCTCCAGGTTGCATTTCAAGCGATGTCATGCTTTGCCAAAGGAAACCCCTTTTCCCTTTTTTCGGGGACCCCTTTTTTTGGGACCCCTTGTTTTCTTTTTTTTTTTGTTTTTTTCTTAGCCCTGCAAAGGTTTGCTCGCTTGAAATGCAACCTGGAGCCAAATTGCGGCGCATATCTAGGGGTCATTATTTTGCAGCCACACGCCTGCACGCAGCGTTTTAGACTTCGAATCCTTCGCAGGACGAGGTCTCAGGTAGAATAGAATCCATTTGGGAACCCCCCTCTAAAGAGAGAGGTCAAATGCTGGACGGACAAGTGCTAGGAGCCTCCCAGGTGGAATAGAATCCATTTGGGAAACCCCCTCTAAAGAGAGAGTAGGAGACCTTTATTCCCAGGTCCAAGACGGATCTAAAAAAAACATACCCTGGTCCGAGACGGATCATTGTGGAGACGGTCTAGGGAAGTATTTGTTCGCATGGGCCGAAGCGTTTGAGTGTGGCCTGCACCGTCGCCATGCAGCACGCATTGAGCGAGAGCCTGCTGGTCACCATGGAGGAGTGGGCAGCCAAGCAGCCTGCCGCCCTTCCGGATGCGCTGGAGGCGGTGGAGCGCATCTCCGAGCTGCTGGATCTGAGCGGCTTGTTCTCGGCGCTGCTGCTGCATCCTCGCAGAGACAGGAAGAGCCTGTCCCACACGGGGGGCATCCAAGTCAGCGGACTTGACTTTGGGTTCCCCTGCCCCTACACGAAGGACGGGTGCCGCGCGATGACCAGAGATCCCTGGGCGCAGACGTTCGACTGGCTGGCTCCGAGCCCTCGCTTGGGCAGGCGCTGATGCTGATGTTGCTGCTGATGCTGCTGTTGATGCTGATGCTGTTGCTGCTGTTTCCGAGCCGAGGGGTTGCTGCTGTTTCCGAGCCGAGGGTTGCTGCTGTTTCCGAGGGGCTTCTCAGCGCAATCCAGCACCTGCGCAGCCGCGGCCAGGGTCAGCTCCAGGAAATCGCCCTTGGTGTCGGCGTTGAGGCGGCCATGAGTGGAGCTGGTGGAGTGGCGGAGGACGTTCGGGTTTTTTTTAGTGCCGTTTTTTTTGGTGCGTTGCTGTAGGAGGAGTGCTGGGGGTGGTGGGAGCCGTCCCAGGCCCGATTTGCCTCGTTTTTTTTTCTTCGTTTTTTCACGTCAGGAGTGGGGCGGCTCCGGCAGCTCGGCCGGGTGGGAGGTCCCTCAGGAGACTGCTCGTTGAGTTCGTGGGGGCATCACATGCATTTTGTTGCGACACGAGGACACGTATAAAGGCTCCTGGAAGAAGGCTCATAGGCCTATTACTGTTTTTTTTTAAGCGTTGCATCATCTCGCCACTTGAAGGCCACCTTCGAAGATCAGGAGCTGGAGGAGGAGTTGAAGGTGGTGAAGGCGGAGAAGGAGCTGTGGTCGGTTTGTCTACTCTCTTGTTCTTGCTCTGCCACGGCAGGACGAGTTTCAGAAGAAGTTCCAGGAGAAGGTCAGGGGACTTCCTTCTTTCTGGCCCGTTAGTCATTGCCTTCTCATGCCCTCTTGGTTTGCGGTGTCTCTGCAGTTGCCCATGTTGTTGATTGACAGGTGGATTCATCGAAAAAGCCTTCCGATCCACCGAAGAAGAACGCCGGGGTTGCGTTTTTTCGCGTGCTTTTCAAGCGCTCGGCACGTTTACCTAAAGTGCCCGCTTGGCACTCCTAAGTGCCCGCTCGGCACTCCTAAGTGCCCGCTCGGCACTTAAAAAAAAAAAGGCCGCGGGCCCGAGCGCTTTTTCCTCCATCAGGATGAGCTCCGTCGAGCCGGCCACGCTCACTCCTGCGGCAGGTTGAACGGCACCAGCAGAGGCACCGGCGGAGGCACCACCGGCTGAGGCACCACCGGCTGAGGCACCACCGGTTGAGGCCCCTCAGCCAAGAGCGCGCCCTGCGCATGCTGGAGAGGCAGTCCGCTTATGACCGGCTGACCACAGGCGCCTAGATTAGGAGTAGGCAGTGCCGAGCGGGCACTTAGGAGTGCCGAGCAGGCACAGTGCCGAGCAGGCACTTAGGGGTGCCGAGCGGGCACGGTGCCGAGCGGGCACGTAGGATAGTACGGATTCGCCCAACGGCACTTAGTACGGGTTCGCCCAACGACCCTTAGACCGGATTCGCCCAACGGTCCTTAGTACTGACTTGCCCAACGGCCCCTTAGTACTGGTTCGCCCAACGGCCCCTTCGTACGAGTTCGCCCACGGCCCTTAGTACTGGCTCGCCCAACGACTCTTGATACTGGCTCGCTCACTTCCCGGAGCCACAGATCCCACTGAGACAAGTGAGACAAGTGAGACAAGTGATTTCCAGAGCCACAGAGGTCCTACTGAGACATTGAGACAAGTGAGACAAGTGAGACAAACACGAAACCTGTCGTTTTTTTGCTGTTTTTGAGCAATTGAGACAAGTGAGACAAGTGAGACAATCACGACACCTGTCGATTTTGCTGCTTTTGAGCAATTGAGACAAGCGAGACAAGTGAGACGAACACAAGGGTGGCAGGTTCGCCTGTTTGTGAGCAATTTTGCTGAGATATTCGGACAATTGCGACAAGTGAGACAAATGAGACCATACAGAACTGTCCCGAAAAACGGTGCCAAATGGCCGTTTTTTCGTTTGTCTCACTTGTCTCACTTGTCTCACTTGTCTCAGCAGGACTTCCCTGGGCCTGGAAAAAAAACTGTCTTTGGTGGCGACTTGTCGTGGTGAAATGTTTCAAAAAACGTTTTTTTTCCGAATGGATTGGATGACGTGAAGAGAGCCACGGCAATGTCTCAATGGGGCTCTTACCGGTCGAATCGCAAGGGACACAGACGTCTCACGCCGCAGAGACTTACTCAATTCGATCAGTAGACGAGCCACAAGGTAGCTGACAGGCATGGAGCGTTGGTCCCAACTACAGGAGATGGTGATCGGCGGGGATGCCCGAGCTGATGAGATCTGCCAGCTGCTGACGAACGAGGCCGACACGGACCTGCGCAGGTCGGTGCTCCTGCAGCGACTCGTGGACGTGCTTGGAGAGGGCTTCACTCCGTTGAGTGCACAGATGCAGCTGCAGTGGATGCTGTTGGAGGACGCCGTCGCCTCCGGTGACTCGACAGCGACACACTTGCTCAGTTTTCTGGCAAGTGCACGGGGGTCCCCTGTGGTCGCTCTGGCTCGCCTGACAAAGGGCGTGGGTGTCAAGGATTGGCGCAACATCTCGCCAGGAGTGGCGGAGTTGATGCGCGATGTGCCGGAGGCGGTCGAAGTCTATGACGACAATTCCGAGGAGGAGGAACAGGGTGTGGTGGCGTGCCCGTGGACAGAACAGGCTGAGGCCGCGGAGTTGGAGGCGGCGGCAAATATCTCGCACGACTTCGTCGACGAGGATCCGATTGTGGAGCAGCCTGATGACGATCACCTGGACGAGCAGGCGGATGCGAACGAGGAGGTGCCCCAAATCCTCTTCGACAGGGTCAACCCGGTGGCAGTCAAAGAGATTGGCAAGCGTGTTCTCAGCAAGGTCTTCAGGACAGGCAACGGGAACGGCCCGACGGTGAAGCGCATCTGTGGAGATATCCTGGCACAGTGCACACGTGGGAAGGTGGCCGGGGCGAGGTGCTTTCGCACTACGTACAGGGAGGAGAAGGGGATGGTCGCCATCGGCAAAAAAGGCAGGCGTTTCTCCGGTCACGTGGAGGCTCCCAAGAAGAAGAAGAAGGGAGAGGAGGAAGAGGAGGAGTTTAAGAGCCCGTTGGGGATCGTCACGGCTCACTTCGCAACCAGCACCTTCGCCCAGCCGAATTGGCTCCGGTCACTGCTTCGCTCGGGACTACCGGGGCATTTCGTCTTTGACTTGGAGAACTGCCACTTGGCAGTGCTGCGCGAACGCCATCAGCCAGCGGCCGACTCGGCGCTGGAGACATACTTCCAGGACAGGGAGCGCATCCTCCGCGACACACATGCGGACCGCACCGTGGCCAAACAGCTCTTCCTGCGTCTTCTGTACGGTGGGTCGATCTTGGCCTGGAAGCGCACGCACCGACTTGGGGAGTTCGCGACAGAGCAGTTTGCCGAGCGGTTCGCAGCAGAGATGGCTGCCATGCGGCAGGCTGATTGCCAGAACCACACCCAGCTACTTGCCCAGCTGCGGCAACGGACGGCGCGCCCCGTGGAGTATTTGCAGTACGCCCTCAACACTGCGCGAGAGAGGGAGCTGATTGACAAGGTCGTGCTGCTCCTGGGAGAGCATCACAACGCAGCCGTCCTGGCTTTCGAGCACGACGGGCTGTTCCTCTACTGGCCGGACGAGCCGGAGAAACTACGCGGGCTCATCGAGAGTGCGCTGTGCGGCTTCCGCTACACTGTGAAGCCGATGATGCCGCTACGAGAGGCTCTGCAGGCGGCAGCGAGAGTGATGCGCAGCGGCAGCCCCGGCCTGGAGCGCATGTTTGACCAGGTGGACTCGCGTTGGCTTGAGCACCACGGTATCGTGCGCCAAGCCTTCAAAGGTTCGTTGCAGTACCACGGCCTGTTCGGGGAAGTCGTGCTGAGGAGCCCGGCGGTTTCCAGCAAGATCCCATACTCGTTGAAGGACATCTTCAAGTTCATCGTCGACACTGGTCACAAAGCCTGGTTCAGCGCCACACTGAAAACTTGGATCCTGACTGGAGACAGCGCAATGGACTCTTTGAGGAAGGCGAGTGAGAAGATTCTGATCCGCGACTTGACGGACTACCACATCGAATGGACCACCTCGGAACAGGATGCAGGGTTTCGGAGCAACACTCGCTGGGAGTTCACTGGCCAGACTTTCCAGAACGGCGTTGCCAACTGGCTGAAATCGAATCTGGGAGAGTCCTCCGCTGCCTTCGATGTGGACGGAGAGTCCTGCCGCAAGTACTTGAACTTCTCCGGCAAAGTGCTGAACAGTGAGACGCTGGAGTGGTCTCCCATCAGCCCCGCATTCAAAATCACCCGCAGCACTAACTGGGAGCATCAATGGCCTGCCTGGTGGTCCACGGAGGTTTGCGCCGAGCTCTACGCCGTTCTGGCCGAGGTGCGTCGTCAGCAGGAGGATGCGGAGAAGAGGGGGGTGGAATACACCCTCGGTGAGCAGGTGAAAGCCCGCCTTGACGCCCTGTGCAAGAAGATCCCTGCGTTGCAGGTGGTGCACGCCTGGACGGTGGATGACTGGGAGTCCACATTGTTTGAGCTGTCGCTGCTCGTGAAGCGGCAGCCCTGTGGACCAGGGGCGTGGGTAGGAACGGAAAAGACACGCTGTGCAACATCATGCAGGCTGTCTTGGGGAGCTACGCTGTCTCGATGGCAGCGCAGACACTGTCCCGAATCAGGGACCCGAGCGCTCCATCACCGGCGTACGCACTGTGCAGGGCACGTCGCCTTGGGCCGTTTGCTGGCTGGGACCGATGCCTGTCACAGGAAAAAATCAACACACTCAAGACCCAACTCCCCCCAACCTCAAGCTTCGCAACCTGGCTCCTGAGGCCCGCGTTCTCCCGGTACAGGATCTCATGGTCGGCCTGCTAGGCCGTTCCGCCTCCAACTCCGTCCAGACCCGGACGTTGTCCTCCGCCTGGCTTCGTGGCGATCAGGGAGATCGACAAATGCGAGCCCATCAGGCAGCAGTTGTACAAGGTGTTCACCGACCCGAAGAGTGAGCTCACGGGCAGAGACATGTACGAGAAGATGGTGCAGTTCAAGCCCCAGTTCCTCCTTTTCCTCGCATCGAACGACCCCCCAGCCCTTGTCAACGATCTGGCCAACAGGGAACGGACCAACGTTGTGGAGCATGTGTCGGTGTTCCACGACCATCCCGTGGAAGCGAACCACGCACAGTGGAAGGACATTGAGGCCACGCTGGAGACATCCGAGGGCAAGGCAGAGTACTTCGCCCTGTTTTACGCCGTCTTCCATCAGCTACTGTGGCAGAACCCCCGCAGGCGCATCGGCCCTATCCCACCCAAATGCCTGGCTTTCCTGGAAGAGGAGATGCATGACCCCAAGGGGAGGTGCAACGCCACGTGAGGAGGTGCACAAGGCGTTGCATGCCTTTGTCGAGAGAAACGCGCCGGTGGAGGACGGCAGGCGCCGCGAAGTCCGGTGCGGCGAGCTCCTGAAGCAACTGGGCGTCCTGGAGAGGGGACGCAGCGGCGCCACGCTGGACGGCCGCCGCAAAAACACCTACTATTTGATCTACATCTTCCCGAAGACGGACGGCTCCAAGGACAGTGAGGCCAGCTTCGTTCGCTTGGTGAGTGGCGCAGAGCCTGCAGTTGGAGGCGGCAACTGAGTGAGGGGAGGAGGAGGGACATGTGCAATCAGGTACAGTGCACTATCCCTGTTTCATCTTGCAGCGAACAGAGAGACGAACAGAAAAAAAAGACGGAAGCGATCGAGACGCTTGGCGCTAGCGTGAGAGCTTGTGTTCCATCGTCGACTGACTGCGCGACACGCTCCGTCGTATCAGGGGCTCAAAAGCATTTGGATTGTGGACTGCAAGAGTTGCGCCGAGACGTTGCGACAAGCACAAACCGGCCATTTTTTTCTCATGTCAGGAAGGAGACAGCACTTTTTTTTCTCGGAGCCAGAGAAGTCTCACTGAGACAAGTGAGACAAGTGAGACAAGTGAGACAACACAAACCCAGCGATTTTTTTGACTTTTTTTGCATGAAACCTGCAATGGAAACAATTGGCATGGATTGAGACCAAAGAACGTCCATTTTTTTGATTGTTTTGCTGCATGAAACCTTGTGTTGGGACAACTGATGCAACTGAGACAAACATGAAACCGGCCAATTTGGCCGCCTTGCTGCATGAAACCTTGAGTTGAGACAATCGAGACAACAACGGAGACAAGTGAGACAAACGCGAAACCAGCCATTCTTTACCTTTTTTTTCTACCATGGAGACAGGCCGTTTTTTTTCAGAGCCAGAGAAGTTCCCCTGAGACATTGAGACAAGTGAGACAAGTGAGACAAACACAAAACCGACCAATTTGGTTGTTTTTTTACTTGAAATCCTCCGTGGAGACCACTGAGACAAGTGAGACAAGCACGAAACCGGCCAATTTGGCTGTTGTTTTTGGTATGGAAGCCTCCGTTGAGACAAGTGAGACAAGTGAGACAAACACAATCACTTGTCTCACTTGTCTCAATGTCTCAGTAGGACCTTTGCGGGTCTGGCGTTTTTTTTTGTGTCTTGAGCACCCCAAACCCTAACGCAGGGACATTTGCACGGTTTTGCGCGGTTTGCCCATGCCAGCCCCCGCTCATTTGAGTGGTTCGCCCAACCCGTTTGGGCTTGATACTGGTCCGCCCAACCCGTTTGGTTTGCCGAGGACCCCAAACCCTAAAGGGACATTTGCACGGTTTTGCGCCACGAAATGCTACTCTTACAGGGTGTATATTCATATACGGCCTGTAAGAATAGCTCGTTTTGCACGGTTTTGCGCTAGCCCCGCTCATTTGATTGGTTCGCCCAACCCGTTGGTTTCCCGAGCACCCCAAACCCAAGGAGATGAGCAGGCCCCGGGAGTTCCGACGGGCCCGCGCAATGTCTCAAAACCTTTTTTTTCTAGTTTTTTCGCTCGATCAGGATCA
Organism: Effrenium voratum; assembly: GCA_963377175.1. Classification (NCBI taxonomy): domain Eukaryota; class Dinophyceae; order Suessiales; family Symbiodiniaceae; genus Effrenium; species Effrenium voratum. The sequence goes on along the minus strand of CAUJNA010000487.1, from coordinate 198,853 downwards.
GGCAATTCCAACTTGAGTGTGATCAAAGTTTTTTTTGGGGCCAAAAACGGGTCCGATCAAGCTTCCTCGGAATCGAGGAGGCCGGGTCGTTCCTCAAAAAAATCATTTTCAAAGGAGGCTAGTCGAGGGTCCTGGGCCTCGGAGGCGCCAGGAAGTCGTCCAGCTGCCTCACAGCCGCCGGCCTGCCCCGTCTCGTCAGCCGGCCCGCCGCGTCGCCGCTGCCCTGCAGCGCCAGCTTCAGCAGGGTCTCCCGGCCCTCCGTGCTGCGGACGGTCATGGAGTCCACGGCCCCCAGCTGCTGCACGTCGCCGTACTGAGGGTTGAAGCTCCTCGCCGCGTTCGTCGGCACTCGGAAGGCGCCCGCGTCCTCCACCGCCTTCACGCGCCGCTCGGTGAGGTCCTTGTTGTGCTGGAACTTGTCGGCGTTGTCTTGGAGGACCCTGAACTCCGTGGCCGGCTGCTTCTCCACGTCCTCGGGCGCGCCGTGCACCGTTTCGTGGGGCCGCGCGTTGTAGGCCCCGGCCGCCCGCTCGAAGTGGTCGCTCCACTGCCCGCCCTTGCGCGCCACCCTCGTGGCCAGGTCCTTCTTCAGCGTCTGGATGCCCCGGTCCACCACGGCAATGGCGTTGCGGTCCTCGGGCCGCTTCGTGCGGTGCACGGCTTCCGGGCAGCTCCCGGTCCAGCGTGGCGAACTCGTTGCCCAGGTCTGTCGTGACCACGAAGTTCCCGTCGTCCCCCGTCAGCTCCCGCGCGGCGCGCTTGGTGGCCCGGCCCACCGTCTCGGCGTTCTTGTTCTGCAGAGGTTCCACGGCGGCCTCCCGGGTGAAGACGTCCATCACCACCAGGCCGTACTTCGTCTTCCCCCGCGTGTTCTGGCTGAAGTCGATGAGGTCGGCCTGCAGCCGGTCGTTCGGCCCCTCGGCGGCCGACTTGCCCAGCGCGCGCGGCCGGGGCGCCTGCACCTGCCGGCCCACGTCGGCCTTCAGCGCCTCGAAGGCCATGGCCTGCGTCACGTCGAGGTCGCGCTGCCTGGCGAGTTGGTACAGCTTCCGCGGGTCCCTCACGTTGAAGTCGTCGGCCAGGTGCCTCCATTTAAAAAACAGCTTTGTTGCCCCAAAAAGGAGCTTGCTCAAGGTTCCCTGGATGCAGGGAGGCCTGCACACACCTACTTGTCGCCCCAAAAAGGAGCTTGAGCAAGGGTCCTCTAGAACGAGGAGGCATGCACAATTTTTTTCTACTTGTTCTTTGGCCCCCCCTGCCAGGCTTCCACCTCGTCCAGCCGGGCCTGGAAGCCCTTGCACACCCCCCACAGCACGCTGGTGAGGTGAGAGTAGTCGAGAGTAACCATCTCCGTGCCGTCGCTCCACCGGGCGGTGCCCGTCAAATTCTTCCACTTTGTTCCTGCGAAATCGGCGAAGCCCAGCCTCAGGTCCTCGTTCATGTCCGGGCGCTTGTACTGCTTGGCCTCCACGGAGTCAAAGAGCTGCTTGAGCTCCGCCACGTCGGCCTCAGCCATCTCCGTCTTCACCCGGCTGTCCGACAAATTCGTGAAGCTCGTGTTGCAGACCACGTTGCCCGTGTTGCCGCGATCACGAGGCAGCCGGGGTTCCTCTGGTTCGTGGTCAAGGACAGCTGCGTCGAGAGGCTCTTCGTCTGCACCAGCGCCTCGTCGTTGATCATGATGAGCTCGCACTGGTGCGCCCCGCCGTCCCGCTCCAGGAAGACCCGCGCGCTCTGGTTGCCCAGCAGCCGCAGCTCCGGGCCGCTGTCGGAGGCCGCGCTGTTGTTGGACACTTGCAGCTAGCTCCAGCCCGCCCAGTTCTTCGTCAGGAAGAGATCGTCCGAGAAGTCGGAGGTGTTGGTCACGGTGAGCGTGTTGGACGCGAAGAGCTGCGGCGCGGAGACCGTGCCCGAGCTCGTCACGTCGCCGCACACCACTCTGCCCGTCGACACTCCGCCGCTCGTGGCCGTGAAGGTGCAGTCCAGGCTCTCGCAGTCCAGCGGGCCCGCGGAGGCCGCACCGGTGATCGTCAGCGTGGCGCCCGTGAGCGCCGGTGGCTGCGAAGCTCGCCGCGGTTGCTGCGCCCGAGGCCGTCAATGTCCCCGTGGACACGTCGCCCACCGTGGTGAAGTTCCCGGCGTTGGCCGTGTTGTTGATGGTGCGCGTGCTGCCCGTGATTCCTGTGGCGGAGCTCAGCAGGCCCACGCTGGCCGCGCCGCTGATGCTCAGCGAGCTGCCTGACACGGCCCCCGTGGACGACAGCGCGGCCCCGGCGACGGTGCCTGTGGCTGTGAGCGCTGCGCAGGAGACTGCGCCCGAGGCGTCCACGCCCGTTGTGAACACGTCCGTGCAGTTCACGTCGTTGCACAGCAGCTGGTCGCAGCCCACGTTGCCCTGCGCGGTGAGCCCGTCCAGCGTGGCCGAGCCCGTGAGGGCCAGCGAGTCCGCCAGCAGGTCGTTACTGAGACAGAATCTCCCTCGAAGGCGCTGGCCCTGATCTGCATGCTGTACAGGTCCAGCGTGCCCGCCGACTGCTGCACCAGCCCGGGGATAGACCCGCCGAAGGCTCCGAAGTGCAGCTTCGCGATTCCGCCCGGCGGCACCGAGAAGTCCAGGCGCGCCGTGCTCCAGACACCCTGCGAGGGCGTGCCGAGGAAGGTGCCGGTGACGCCCACGTAGTCGTTGTCGGCCGCGCTGACGTACATCACCAAGTTGGAGGCCGTGCCCAGCCGGTACCGGCAGCCGAAGGAGTAGCGTCTCCCCGGCGTCAGCGTGTAGGTGCGCACAATGTTCCAGGCGAAGGCGCTCAGGGTCATGGCGTAGCCCTCCAGCTGGAAGCCTCCCACCGCGAAGCTGGCCGAGGCCACGAGCTCTGGCTGTTGGAGCGCACCAGAAAATTTCCTAGCGTGGTGAGCGTGGGCTCCAGCAGCACCTCGCCCAGGGTGGCCAGCGTGACGTCGTCGGCCCCTCCGTCGAGGAACTCGTGCTTCAGCAGCAGTGCCGAGGCCGCCGTGTCCTCCTCCGCTGTGTTGCCAGTCTCCAGGGTTGCGTCCAGGATCTGGAGGCCGTAGACGTCCACCGTTCCAGCCGTCTGGTTGGGCAGGCCCGGCGCCTGGAAGTGCGCGCCGAAGGGCACTGTGAAGTACATCTTGGCCGTGCTCCAGGCGCCCTGGTCGCCCACGAAGCTGCCGTACAACGGGTCGTAGACGTTGTCGGCCTCGGACATGTACACCACGAAGTTGGAGGCCGTGCCGAGCCGGTAGCGGCAGGCGAAGAGCAGCTCTCGGCCCGGGGTCAAGTTGTAGGTGCGCACGATGTTCCACGGGTTCGCCGCCAGGGTCAGGGTGTAGCCGTCCACGCTCACTCCCGCGGTGGCCAGGACCACGCTGCAGCCGCTGCTGGGGCGAACCGTCCAGTTTGACAGCGAGACGTCCGTGGGGGCCAGGATCTGCTCTCCTATGGCGGCCACCACCTCGTCGGCCCCTCCGTCGTCCGGAAAGCGCACGGCTATTTGCAGGGCCGAGGCCGCCTCCGTGACTCCGAGCTTGCCGGCAAGGAGGCCGTCTACTTGCGCGATGGTGTAGTAGCTGAGCAGCGCGGCTGCGATGCTCGAGGCCGTTGCCGTGTCCTGGTCTGCGGCTGAACGGTACGCCACCAGCGCCGAGGTGATTTGGTTGGTTGTGAACACGTCCTGGTCCGGGCCCGTCCTGTAGGCCAGCAGCGCTCCCGCGATGGCGGCCTGCGTCTGCGTGTCCTGCGCGCTCGCCGTGCGGTAGTCTCCCACCAGCGCGTCTACCTGCGCCGCGGTGTAGTAGGCCAGCAGCGCGGCCGTGATGGCGCTGGTCGTCTCCGCGTCCTGCGCCGTTCCGGTTCGGTAGTCTCCCAACAGAGTGTCCACTTGTGAGGAGGTGTAGTAGGCCAGCAGCGCAGCCGCGAGGGCCGCGTCCGCCGCTGCGTCGGAGTAGCAGTCTGCCGTGATGCTCAGCGTGTCGTCGCCGTTGGCCAGCGCAGCAGAGAGAGGAGCCATGAAGTGCAGGTTGCGAACGACGTTGCTTCCGCGAAGGAGCTCCCACGTTGTGAAGCCCGCCCAGGCCGGCGCGTTAACAACTCCGCTGCCGGAAAGCTGCAGGGCGGCGAGCTCCGCGAGGATTGCGTCGAGGGCGCTCTGGAGCGCGGTCTCGCTGGCGGAGAGCGCGGCGTTCGTGGCGTACGAGGCCAGCAGCGCCGCGTCGGCCTTGGAGGCCTGGAGCGCCGTGATGCTGGCGTCCGGCTAGCAAGCTGCGCTGCGACGAAGGCCTCGGTGGCGAGGCCCAGCAGCGCATTTGCTATTTTGGTGTCTACCTCCAGTGGCGTGTCCAGTCCGTCCACCGTGGAGAGCAGGGAGGCCAGCGCGCTTGCGTCCGCTGGGCGGCGTCCAGGGCCGCCGTGGTGACTGCGTTTAGGAGGGCCGCTGCTATCTTAGAGTCCACCTCTGAGGAAGTGTCGACGGTAGACTGCAGGGCGTAAGCAGTCAGGGCGCTGGCATCCGCCTTGGAGGCCTGCAGCCCCGAGATGGTGGCGTCTCTGCTCGCGAGCTCGGAGGCCAGCGTCGCGGCGGTGACGGCCCCCAGGAGAGCGTTGGCCACCTTGGTGTCCACCTCCAGCGGCGTGATCCTCGCCGCTCTGTCTAGGGAGTGCTGGTCCACCACCGTCTTGAGGCCGTAGTTGGCGGCCACCGTGGCCAGCGTGGCGTTGTTGGCCGAGGCGATGGAGCCGTTCATGGCCGCCGTGGTGCTGTAGTTGGACAGCTTCAGGTCCACGCCGTCCGGGGTGCTCTTCGTGGCCACCACGCCCTCCAGCACGTCGAAGGCCGACTGGTCTGCCTTGTTGGAGAGACCCGTGGTCAGCGAGCTCTGCAGCGCGGCGATGCTGCTTCCGTGCGCGGCCACCTGCCCGTCCGTGGTGGCCAGGGCCGCCGCCGTGGCAAGGGGCGCAATTGCCGGCGCCAGCGCGCTGCTGTCCAGCTTTGAGGCCAGCTCTGCGGTGACTCTGTCGTCCAGGGACTGGATGGCCGCTGCGTTGTTGCCGGACGCTGCAGTGTTCACCGCCAGGTCCGTTACTTGAGCGTAGGGCGTCAAAGCGAGGGCCAGCTGCCCTGCGGTGACGTGCGTGCCGTCAGTCACCTCTCCGTTGGCCAGGACCTCCGGGATATTGCCGGTAACAGGTCCTTCAAACATGTTTACATATGTTCTCGCCGACGCCTTAGTCCAGTGGCTAAGGCGTCGGCCAAGGAGCTAAGCGCTTCTTACTCCGCACGGGGCTCGATTCCTGCCGCGAGCGCAGTTGAGTACCATTCAGTCCGAACCCGCGGCTTCGGTCTTGGAGTGGCATGCCGGCGGGGGTATTGTGTTTGACACACCACCCCCTCACAGGCGTCACCGCTTGTTGGTGTGTCAAACACACCAACCCCTCTTCGGCGCAAGTTTCCGCAAGGCCCGCACCAGGCCCGCACCAGGCCCGCGCCAGGCCCGCGCCAGGCCCGCACCAGGCCCGCACCAGGCCCGCACCAGGGTTTTTTCCCGGATGTGACTCAATTTGATTTGACCGATGGCGCCGGTCAATCGCGGGACCTGCGCACGATGGAGCCAGTGTCCGACATAATCGGACACTGCTTCGTAGTTGGTGATAACATATGAGACATCAGCTGCGTGCCTGGCACGCTAGGTATCGAAGCCTCCACGTCGGCGGGCTGGCGTGGCTCCGATGCCGGGCAGGTTCGCCGAAACTTTGGACAGTTGTCCCCCCACAGGACAACTGGATTTTTTTTTCCTGGGAAGAATTCCGACCTTGGCGCGGGCTCGGCAGGGCTCCGATGCCGGGCAGGTGGCGATGCTCAACACAAGTGGCACTTGTGTTCTCGAAGTGCCTCAGAACTGGAAACAGGCACCAACCATTTTTTGGTTGCTGCCCGCGTGGAGTTCCGCGTGGAGTTCCGCAGACGCGAACTGCGCGAACTGCGCAGTGACTGCAGCGACAGCTGCAGACTGCGCCGCGCGAAAGCGCGAACACAGAACTTTAGAGGGGGTTTCCCAAATGGATTCTATTCTACCTGAGAGGCTCCTTGCACTCGTCCGTCCAGCATTTGACCTCGTCCTGCGAAGGATTCGAAGTCTAAAACGCTGCGTGCAGGCGTGTGGCTGCAAAATAATGACCCCTAGATATGCGGTTTGGCAAAATGCCCAGCAGCTGCCTTTGTTTCTGCAAGGCGAGCGCCCTCAAAGGAAACCCTGGCTGGCTTTTTTGGTTGGCTTCTGGCTGGCTTGGCTTGGCTTCTGGCTGGCTTGGCTTGGCTTCTGGCTGGCTTTCTGGCTGGCTTTCTGGCTGGCTTTCTGGCTGGTTTGGCTTGGCTTCTGGCTGGCTTTCTGGCTGGTTTGGCTTGGCTTCTGGCTGGCTTTCTGGCTGGTTTGGTTTGGCTCCTGGCTGGCTTTCTGACTGGTTTGGTTTGGCTCCTGGCTGGCTTTCTGGCTGGTTTGGCTTGGCTTCTGGCTGGCTTTCTGGCTGGTTTGGCTTGGCTCCTGGCTGGTTTGGCTTGGCTTCTGGCTGGCTTTCTGGCTGGTTTGGTTTGGCTCCTGGCTGGCTTTCTGGCTGGTTTGGCTTGGCTTTCTTTTTTTCCCCTGTTTTTTTTTAGCTCGCCTTGCAGAAACGCAGCTGCTGGGCATTTTGCAAGCATATCTAGGGGTCATTATTTTGCAGCCACACGCCTGCACGCAGCGTTTTAGACTTCGAATCCTTCGCAGGACGAGGTCAAATGCTGGACGGACGAGTGCCAGGAGCCTCTCAGGTAGAATAGAATCCATTTGGGAAACCCCCTCTAAAGAGAGAGCGTGAAGCTCGTGTTGCAGACCACGTTGCCCGTGTTGCCCGCGATCACGAGGCAGCCGGGGTTCCTCTGGTTCGTGGTCAAGAACAGCTGCGTCGAGAGGCTCTTCGTCTGCACCAGCGCCTCATCGTTGATCATGATGAGCTCGCACTGGTGCGTCCCGCCGTCCCGCTCCAGGAAGACCCCCAGCAGCTCCGGGCCGCTGTCGGAGGCCGCGCTGTTGTTGGAAATCTGCAGCTTGCTCCAGCCCGCCCAGTTCTTCGTCAGGAAGAGATCGTCCGAGAAGTCGGAGGTGTTGGTCACGATGAGCGTGTTGGAGGCGAAGAGCGCGGAGACCGTGCCCGAGCTCGTCACGTCGCCGCAGACCACGCTGCCCGTCGACACTCCGCCGCTCGTGGCCGTGAAGGTGCAGTCCAGGCTCTCGCAGTCCAGCGGGCCCGCGGAGGCCGCCCCGGTGATGGTCAGCGTGGCGCCCGTGAGCGCCCCGGTAGCTGCGAAGCTCGCCGCGGTTGCTGCGCCCGAGGCTGTCAACGTCCCCGTGGACACGTCGCCCACCGTGGTGAAGTTCCCGGCGTTGGCCGTGTTGTTGATGGTCAACGTGCTGCCCGTGATTCCGGTGGCTGAGCTCAGCAGGCCCACGCTGGCCGCCCCCGTGATGCTCAGCGAGCTACCTGACACGGCCCCTGTGGACGACAGCGTGGCTCCGGCGACGGCGCCTGTGGCCGTGTGCGCTGGGCGTGCTTTCTGTGCCCCTGAGGGGTTTTTTATTTTATATAAAAATCTAATGCTTCCATCCCTGGCAGGCTGTTCTCGTGATTCCGTGCCCCCCTTGAGGCGGTTTTTTTATTTATATAAAAATCTAAATGCTTCCATCCCTGGCATTCCGTGCTTTCTGTGCCCCCTGAGGCGGTTTTTTATTTATATAAAAATCTAAATGCTTCGATCCCTGGCAGGTTGTCTCCCGTGCTTTCTGTGCCCCCTGAGGCGGTTTTTTTTATTTATATAAAAATCTAAATGCTTCCACCCCTGGCAGGCTGTCTCTCGTGCTTTCCGTGCCCCCCTGAGGCGGTTTTTTATTTATATAAAAATCTAAATGCTTCCATCCCTGGCATCCCGTGCTTTCCGTGCCGCCCCTGAGGCGGTTTTTTATTTATATAAAAATCTAAATGCTTCGATCCCTGGCATCCGCTTTCTGTGCCCCTTGAGGCGGTTTTATTTTTCTAAAAAGCTAAATGCTTCAATCCCTCTGCAGGCAGTCTGACAAGGAATGTGAGCGTTTAGGTTTTATATAAAATAAAAACTATTTTTTTTAACGAAACACTTCCTCGCGGCTTGTCAAATGGCCTAGCTCTGTGCCCCTTGAGGCGGTTTTATTTTTCAAAATAAAGTCTTTATTTTATATAAAACTAACTAAACGCATGCATTCCTTGTCAGACTGCCTGCAGAGGGATTGAAGCATTTAGATTTTTATATGAACACAACCGCCTCAAGGGGCACAGAGCTAGGCCATTTGACAAGCCGCGAGGAAGTATTCTTTTCTTTTTTTAAAAAAAATAAAGTTTTATTTTATATAAAAACTAAACACATGCATTCCTTGTCAGACTGCCTGCAGAGGGATTGAAGCATTTAGTTTTTTATAAAAAAAGAAAAGAATACTTCCTCGCGGCTTGTCAAATGGCCTGGGTCTGGCGCTGGGGGGAGGTTTTTTGGGCAGTGCCGAGTGGGCGCGTAGGATTAATACTGCTTCGCCCAACGACCTGGAACTCAGCTCCGTGCGCTTCGCATGTTGGCATCCCTATATCACACACCTCAAGGATGAGGGTGGCTTTTTTTATTTATATAAAAATCTAAATGCCTATGTGCCAAGTCGAAGGCGTCTGAGCGGCAGCGGCTCGATTGCGGGCCCGAGCGCTTTTTCCTCCGGGTCGAGGCCGAGGTCGAAGGTCGCGCCGGGCTCATTGTCCTGCGAGGGGTCGATCGCGAAGGATCGAAAAAAAGGAAAACGACGGCGGGGGGTCCTCCGCCACGAGCCCGCTTCGGAGGCGGCGCCGACGCGGAGCCCTGGCACGAAAGCGAAGCCGATCGATTTCAACGGTCGACGGATGAGCCTTGAGCTGCTCCAGCTCCCGTCGGAGCGCGATGGCATCCGCCTGGCGGGGCACAACGGGAGGGCAGGGGGGGGGGAAACGAAAAAAGACGCCCGGCAGCGGGCCTGAAAGCCTTGCGTCCAGGCTTTCTCGCCCCGCAGCTCGGACTCGAGCACCGCCACGCGAGTGGCCTGACCAGGGAAAAACCCCCAAAAAGGGGGGGAAAAGAAGGAAGGGAAACGCGCCTGCAAGGCGAGCTCCTTCATCAACGCCGCCTGCAAAACGGGTTGAGCTTCTCGTCCTGACAGGAAAAAACAAGGCCGACATCCGAACGACGAAGAACGCGCCTTCACGGCGAGCTCAACGCGTGCCCGGTCCTGCCAGGCGAGCGGAAAAAAAAGGAAAACGAAGGAAAAAAAGCGCCTTGGCGGAGTTAAACTCCGCCTCCCGGCGGAGCTTGGACGGCGGAGGCCTCCGCGAGCGACGCAAAAACCGAGAGGAAAAAAGGCGAACGACGAAGAACGCGCCTGCGGCTTGGCCTCCAAGCCGCCTCCTGGCGGGCACGGAAAGAAAAAAGAGGAAACCCTCCAAAAAAAAAAAACCGCGGCCGTCCTGCCAACCGCCGGGCCACGCTCCCTCCTGACAGCAGAAAAAGTCGAACGACGCGCGTGCGAGCGCTCGACCGGCCTCCCGCCCGCTCCACGCGGAGGCATTCCACTCCTGACAGGAGAAAAAAGAAACCCCTCCCCCCTGACAACGACCCAAACGTCCTCTCCGCCGGAGCCCCGCAAATCCTAGCAGAGGAAGCAAAAAAAGGACCCTGAAAAAAACAGGAACGCCCACCACCTGGCCCAGCCACGGCCCCCAGCTTTGGTCCTGAGACGCAAAAAAAGGGCATGGTTTTGCAAGGAAAAAAAAGACAGCCTCTCCACCATCCGCCATCACGAGGGGCGAGCGCGCCGGGCGCTGTTGATGCTGCTGTGGATGCTGCTGTTGATGCTGCTGCTGATGCTGATGCCCGAGCCGAGACCCGAGCCAACCTCCTGCTTGTCCCGCTACCCGAGACCTTGCCGCTACCCAAAACCTTGTCCCGCTACCCGAGACCTTGCCGCTACCCGAAACCTTGTCCCGCTACCCGAGACCTTGCCGCTACCCGAAACCTTGCCCCGCTACCCGAGACCTTGCCCCGCTACCCGAGACCTTGCCGCTACCCGACCCCGCTACCCAAGACCTTGCCGCTACCCGAAACCTTGCCCCGCTACCCGAGCCAGTGAACACTGCTGTCGCTGGTGCTGTTGCTGGTGCTGTTGCTGGTGCTGTTGTGCTCGAGCCGGGCTGATGCGCTGTGCGGAACATCCCTCTCTCAGAGGATCGACAAAACTGTTCACATGGAACCCTCCTCCACTTCAACCTTCAAAGTCCTCATCTGAAGATTTGCCACACGAATCCGCGCCACACCGAAAGGTCCCCTAGCAAGCAAAATCATGCAAAAAATCAACGTGGCATCCGTGCAAAAACCCACGCAAAACGCATGCAAGAAAACATGTCATGCCAAAATCGAGAAGGGGTCACAGGCTGGCAAGCTGGGTTTCCGTGGTGTTGATTGAAGTAGCCCTGCTCGGAGGGCAGGGATTGAGTTGATTGCACATGGATAAGCTCCAAAATCGACGGTGTTGTTGGCGCCAATGAAGCCGCCTTAGAAGAGACCCTGAAAGCTTCAGGGGGGCGTGAAAACGGACCTCTGTTTCCACACCCCTAAGTTGGGGCAGCATCGCCAACAACACCCCCAGCATCACCAGCAACGTTTGTTCCCAGTTATGAGGCGTGGGCCAGAACCTGCAGAGCGATGCCAGGCTGGCCGTCTATAAGATCAGAATCGCCGATAGCTTCCTCTCGACAGACCGGGGCCGCTACTTGTACTGGGTAGACGCCGCGCTCGGCACGCTGAATTGGGCGCTCCTTCCGGAAGGCGCCTACACGGGCTCCCGGCTGGCAGCCTGGATCAGCTCCAACTTCGCTACTGCTACCTACAGCGAAACCACTAACAGCCTGAGCGTAGCCTACGACGGCAACCGCCTCATTCTGAACGATCTGGAGCTGCAGCAGCAGTTCCCTAACGTTGTGGACTACCCCACCTCGCCGGCCGCATCGCCGACCAAGCCCTTCAGCATCGACCACATGCTTGGCCCCAGCTTCGTCTCTGGCGGACAGCAGGTCTTTGAGTTCGCCCGCATGATGGCCCAAAGGGGGTTGGTTCAGGGTCCACCCATAAGTTCCTATAAGTTCCTATAAGGGCCCCCTCCAGCTCCCTCTCCCTCATCAATCCACGCAGACATCGAACGTTCTGGTGGCCATGCAAATCATGCAAAATCCTGCACAGATGCCCCGGAAAGTCGCGGCCCGGCCGACCGACAAAAAAATCTGGCCCCGTAAAAAAGAATGGCAAGTTGGATGAGACAATGACAACACATCAGCGAGGCGGCGGATATGGGCGCCAGGGGTCGCACGACGGCGGATGGCTCCGTCTACGCAGAGGGGCGGGCGCCTACGCGCTGATCGCGCGCACGGACGGGCAGCTGACCCGAGCGGGGCAGCACTACTACTCGCACCTGGGGCTGCGCCCCCCCACCAAGGACTTCGACTACAACCAGCCCCTCATCCGCGAGGGGCCCAACGACTCCATTCTCCTGCGCAACGGGCAGAAGAAGCTCGTGCGGTCTTTGGAGGGCGACGGCGAGCACCGGCTCACCAAGCTGGGGAAGGCCTTCTTCCGAGACAAGTACTATGAGTACCTGGTCCACGTACCGGTGGTCATCCGCGGCCGGCGGCGCAGCGGGCGGAACGCGGGCGCGGCCTACGAGCGGAAAGACTGGCTACCGATCAACGAGCTCGGGGGCGCCATGACTCGGCGCCCCGCGGGACTCACCAAGGAGCAGGTGGCGCAGCGGCGGGGGGTGGAGGCCTTGTTCGGGGAATGCGCGGGGTCCATCCTCCAGCTCTCGGACGAGACGTACTACCTGGACCTCGAGGGGCGCTGGCTGGTCAGCACGCAGAGCACGCACTACCAGAACTCGCGGACGGAGGTGGAGACGCTGCTGTGGCAGCGCATGCGGGCGTGAGCTTCCAGCTGCCCTGCGAGGAGGACGTGCTGGCCAGCGCCTTCGTGGACAAGCCGCTCTGCGTCTTGCGGAGCTGCTGCAGCTTAGCCTCGAGGAGGTCTGTGCGGACTTCGACACCATGCTCTGCCACGACTGGCAGGGCCTGGGCGTCTCGGCCGAGGAGGTCCGGCAGTTCTGTGTCTGGCGCGACGCCCCTATGTGGTTCCTGAGCTCGCAGAGCGACGTGGTGGACAGCTACGACTGCGCTGAAGAGACACTGCGCCGTGTGCTTCCTGTGCTTCAACGGGCACTGCTACATGTACCGGTGCGTGAAGCGCGTGCTGGAGCGGGACGCGTGGCGCACGCTGTACCGCGGCGAGGCGCGGCAGGAGCTGCCGCCGATAGTCGAGTGGAAGCGTTTTGACCCCGCGCTGCCTTTTGGAGCCGGGGCTGTTCTGGTGCGAGGACCTACTTGGAATCCTCGCTGTGTTATAACTAGTTATCTTGGTTAACATGAGTTAAGTATTTTTTTACAACTAGTTAGGTGGAGTTAGCTAACTAGATATAACTAGTTATAAGTGTGCTTTTCGGTGTGGTTTTCCTGGCACATATTCAGTGTAAACACATGGCCGGGAAAGGGCTTAAGTATGGGAACGCTCTAGAAATGGGCTGGCCAAAAAGGCTTTCTCATGGATTATCATGCCGAAAGTATAGCTGGCCATATAGGCAGTGTAATGGATGTCCTATTGAAAAAAGGATGGCCATGTCATGGTCTAAACTGTTTCAAATACACCAGCCATGAAGGCATGAGCTGAGATTCTAAACCCTAAATTCCCAAGAACCCTTTCGGGTGAAGCATCATTGTTTCACAGACTGCTGTATAGCTGGTACGGGATGAGCGCTGTGGCCTCTTGGTCTGATCCTTTGCTATACAGCAGTGGGTACTGGATGGAATCGATGGGAACGAAGCCTTGCTCGTTCGTGATGGTGCATTTCGCAGAGTGGGATGCTTTGTCCACCGTGGGAGTCCACCGTTGGAGAAGTGTGAGCTTCTGTGCACCCAATTCCAAATGGAGGCAGACTTGGCCGAGTTCCCAACGTCCGTCTTGCTGGTGGAAGACCACCACGTCGTGGGCATGAATAGTGCCACCTCTGGCGAGCTTCGCACTCGAAGCAACCATGGCTTCATTTGCTGGGCCATCCACAAAATGGCGGAGGACTTGGAGTTGCTGCTTGGTGGCTTTCTTTGGCTTTATGAGCTGGCAGCTGTCCGGAAACAAACCTGGCTCCTTCAGAGTGGTGATCTCCATGGCCACGACCTTGATGGCAAACTCCGCAGCTGGCAGCAGGCTGGCCCTGGTTGTGGCCCCATACATGGTTCCTTGGTGCGCCTGGTCAAGCAGATCTGCGTGGGCCAAGAAGGCCTGGCAGGCTTTGGGGCAGCCGCCCGCCGGAATAATGATGGTGTGGAGATAATGCCGCGCAATGGGGGATATGCTCAAGAGGTCGCTGGCCTGGCAGGAGAACTTATTGCTTGCCTGGTGTTTGGTCACCATCTTGTTGGAAAACAAGGCTGGTAGGTGCCCTGCTTTTGAAGCCCCTGGACAGGACCAGAGCTGGACATATTTTTCCATGGAAGCCCAAGCACTGTAACCCAGTGCACTGCCAATGGTCTGCATGGTTTGGAAGAGGACGACAGGGCCAGTGCCTTGCAAGATCCCATGCATCCAATCGTGGCAAAACTGGCTCACTGGTCGGATCTGGCCTCTGGACAACAGTGGCTGGTGTAACAGAAGGGCATGGGCATTCCACGTCCACCCTGCTGCCAGTGGCTGAAGTCCGCCTTGCTGCATGTTCTCTGGCGTTGGTCCAAGCGATGGTAGGATTGGATGACGTCATCGTCGGTGGTTAACTTCAGTTGGTGGTATTTGGCCGTCCCATGGTCAATGACATCCTCGCCTGGAGTCATGGTTGCTGCTGAGTGCACATTGGCACAGAGCAAGCAGCCCCTTGGAGGCCCACACCTGTTTGTGGGCGGCTCCATCCGCCAAGCAAATCCCCCAAATGAAATGGAGACGAATGTTGGGTCCACATGGGCTTTTCAAGAGCAGGCCGCCTCGTGGTTCTGCAATGGGGCTGCAAAATATGGCCTCCAGGACCTTCGCAAAAATCTGGCCGATCCCTCCAGGCAGTTGGGCCACGAATGTGGAGCGTTCTAGGCTGATGGTAAGCCAGACGTCCTCATGGGACAACGCCTCCTGGCCTAGCTCGTGGAACGTGCCGTAAATCGCCCAGAGAGCACGACCTAAGACGTTACCAGGCACCAGCTCATCGCAGTACAGCATCAGCGACCATGGCTTGTCGACCGAAGATGGATTGGACTGGTGTTTCCTCTGGACCAGATCATGGAAGCTGCCACCCAGGTGGAAAAGACTGGTGATATAGACCAAAAGATTCGCAAAATGGATGGTCACTGTGGCACCGTCGCTGATGGGCAGTTCTGCTTGCTGGATCAAAGGTCCCATGGGGCCGCCGTGGCAGCACTCAAGAAGCTGCTGCCGTGCCTTTCGCTGGTCGTTGGAAGAACTGGCTTCCGGGAGGCCCTGCTCTTTCGTGGCTTGGACGAAGGCCGCCAAAGCACTCTGAGAATGCCCTGGCAAGCTGGCCTTGAACTTCAGAAGGTGTTGAAGTTTGGCTTTCTTCTTGGAGGACTCCATGGTCACCACGGGCTTCAGGACAGTGGCTCTTATGGATCTACTATATACCTAATTGATCTGCTCTGCACGTTCTCACTTGGAGGCCTTCAAGCGGGCCACAGTAGCTGTGGACGTGATTCTATTCCGGGCACCATGCTCTCTATATGCATTGCCTCTGGTGCTTCTTGCTGGGAGCAACAAGTCTGCAGGATGAAAGTCATGCGATATCAAAAAGCACAGGGGCATGCTCAGAGCTGTCAGGACAGACATCAATATGGCATTTGTCGCCTGCTAGCCAGAAACCTTGCAAGCCATGGAGGCGTCGCAAATGGAAACATGGGTCTTGCGTCACGACTTTCTGTTACATATAGACAGCTGCTACATATGTGAAGTTCAACACATGCAAAAACATCTTGAAGCAAAAAGAAGAAGTGGGCAGCCACTCAGGCATTCATATTTATATCCTGCATAGAACATTGCACACATGCAAAAATCATGCTAGATGCATATATATATATATATTCATCATATGAATATATATATATA
>CAUJNA010000487.1:130000-183466 GCA_963377175.1 Effrenium voratum | reverse complement strand
GAGAGAGAGAGAGAGAGAGAGAGAGAAAGGGAGAGAGACAGACGTTCGGATATACAGCTGCTTTAAGCATGTACATCTGTGTCTCTATACAGAGACACTATAGAAAGAGAGAGAGAGAGAGAGAGAGAGAGAGAGAGAGAGAGAGTGAGAGAGAGAGTGAGAGAGAGAGAGAGAGAGAGAGAGCCAGAAGGTAGGAAAAGAGAAGCACGACAGAGAGAGTGCGATCGAAAAAAAAAAGGAAGAGAAGCAGTCGTCTCGAGAATAAGACTGAGAAAGAAAGAGAGACGGAGGGAGAGAGAGAGAGATGAATTAATTGCAAAGCAAACAACTTGGGAGAATCTTTTGCCCCCACTGCAAGCCCCGTGTCGAAGTCCCCGGATCTGGTCGGCCAAAATGGCAAATTATGGTGAGACTGGTTGTCTCCGCAAGTGGCCCTGGAACTGGTCGGACTCATGGACTCACTGGGCCATCATGGCTCGCCGGGCCATATGGGCCCTGTAGGCCTGACGGCCTGGAAGTCTGAAGCCTTGGTAATTGGGATCCAGACATTGCCCGCACCCATTAGGGTTGCCTCGGCACTTGGGGCACCCATACACGGGTGGCTTCCGCTTGTGCGGCGGAGTTGTCTGGGCTGTGACCTTGGGCGCCGGCTTGGCCTTGGCGGTCGCTGTTGCCTTGGGAGTCTCCTGAGGCTTGGCAGTGGCCTTGGCCTTGGCCTTGGCCTTGGCCTTGGCCTTGGCCTTCGCTTTGGCTTTTGCCTTTGGCTCGCCCTTGGCTTTGGCGTGGCGCTTCTTCTTCTTGATTTCCAGGAATGTCTGGGCCTCAAAGTCCTCCAAGGTCTTTGGCTGGGAACTTGGCTTCTCCGTAGACACTTCTGGACTTGTGGCGAGCAAAGGCTGCGCTGCTGCTTGGCTGCCTGGCTGGGCCGTAGCGGAAGTCGGGGCCGCTGGCTGCTGCAGTGCCGCTGGCTGCAGTGGTGCTTGCTTCTGCTGCAAGGACGGCTCCTGCTGCAGTGGTGCTTGCTGCAGTGGTGCTTGCTGCAGCTGCAGTGCCTGCTGCTGCACTGCTTGTTCCTGCTGCTGTAGCAGCGGCGATGGCTGCTGCAGTGGTTGCTGCTGCGGTGTTGGCAGGTTCTGCAGCGCCAGCCGGTCCTGACGAGGATGCAACAAGGTGACTTGTGGCTCTGGCTTTGGAGTATTCCATCGCTCCGCCAGCTGGGTCAGCAGACGGGCAGCTTCTGCCATACTGTCATCCTTGGAACGGCCAGATCCCTGGCAGGACTGCCCGCTCTGCAGCAAAGAATGGTTTTTCCGCATGGGTACCTTTCTGAACCAGGCATGCAGTGGAAGAATCCGAGCGGCTGGGGTGGTGCCCTCGGTATAGGCTTGGCTCAACCATGCTTGGCCATTCTGTTGCGGATACTCCGCATATACTGCCAAACCCAGCACACCCTCAATCTTGGGTGTGCCATGGAAGATGGCAGAGAAATCCTCCACCATGGCATGCACAGCTCTGGGGTGCATCTCCGGCTTCCCTTGGCTGTGCTGCACATACAACAGAGTGGCCAACACCTGATGGGTGGTGTTTTCTTTGAGGGATGTAAGCCCCATGGCCCTGAGCCGCTTGGCAATGATGGACATCTGATCGTCTTTCGATGTGGCGGCTTCCACAGACGACCAATCCTGCTGGGTGAGGTAGGCTGGAACATGAACAACTCGTTGGCCACTGCAGGATAGCTTCATGTGGGAAGCTTCGTTGCTCTGGAGCTGCTCGACTGCCTCCTGGATGCTGTCCTTGATGGCTTCTGGCAGCTCACAGCTTTGGACCTCACCGAGCAATTCGACGATGGCGGCCGACGTCCAATGCTTGGCTGCACGGATCCTTTCAACGAACGTGGCAGCCATGGTAGTCACGACCATGCTCCCTGGCCGCATCTTGGCCAGTTGGCCAAGATGCCGAAGTTCCGAAATGAAATCAGAAATGCTCCACACATGGGACATGGCAGCACGTGTGGCAGACAAATGGAAATGGGGGCGGAAGAAACACGTGCCGGCCACAATGGCTGCGAGGGTGGCAAAGAAAGCACATACATACACAGATACACATGCAGAGAGAAGACATATATTGTACATATATGTATGTATATAGACATAGATATGTATATATATATATATGTATGTCTAGCTGTGTATGTATTGGTGGACAGCAAGAGAAACCCATATGCATAGGAAAAAAAGGATTCTTGATTGTACACAAATACATTGTGCAAGCCAAACTTGCCTGGATGTATGGCAAAAAACGTGAAGCTCTAACATGTGTAAACGTAGAGACACATATATGTATATACCATGTAAAATAATCGTACATTGAGAAAATACCAAGTAGTATACAAACAAACAATCTAGCTACAAAAATTGTAGTTGAAACACAAAATTAACAATATATATATATATATACATGCATGGGTATACACATATATATGTATATAGATAGACGTAAACAATCTCAAAGATATCTTTTTTGAAATGTCTTTGTAGATAACTGAATATAAGCAAGAAGATATATATATATATATATATTAACATCTATATGTGTATCCATTGGTATACAGAAAAAATAGAATACCCTTGGCTAGCCACGGGGCTTTATTGTGTTGTTGGTGCTGGCCACAACAATGGCGAATACAATACACGGACAAGGTGCATGCATGGCTGAATGCCGGACCCCTGGTGTTTTACTGGAGCTGCCTGAACCGGTCTGGCTGGCGTGGGTCATGGCCGTGCTCCTCCACCACCATGGAGTGCTCAGCCAAGTACTGGGCCATCTGGGTTTCTTTGGAGTACCTTGATGGAGAGTGCTGGGGCGGCGGGAAAAAACAACTTTACTGGGTTTCCTGGCATCTAGCAACACTTGTTCTTCCACCCAGTGGCCCGGAACGGCATGTCCACCCGCCGCTCCGGGCCACTGGGTGGAGCAGCAGCGGCTGGTGCTGGTTGGGCGCGCTTTGGCGCTGTTTGTCGTTCCTGCCATCCGGGTGGTGGGTGGATTGGTTCTTGTGGCTGGAGCTTGGGCGGCGGTCCTTGGAAAGCCCATGGGTCTTGGGAGGAGCTGGGCTCCTGCTGTGGTGCCCGTGCTTTGGGCTCCTCCTCTGCTGCCGCTGCTTTGGCCTGTGTGGTGGGCTCCTGCTGTGGTGCCGGCGCTTTGTGCTCCTCCTGTGCTGCCGCTGCTTTGGCGTGCCTGGAAGGTGGCGGCACGACCCGTGCTGCCGCTGCTTTGGCTGGCGGCACGACTTTGGGGCGGACTGCTTGGGCTTGGAATGCGGCTGGGATGTTGGAGCCCTTGCCTTTGCCCTCAAAAACTTGGGCTTTGCTGATGGGGCCCAGTGGTGGATTGGTTCTCCTGCCTGTGGCTGTGGTGTTGCCTGCTCCGCTGCCTGGGTCCTGCTGCTGCTGTGGTGGTGGTGGCAGTGGTGCCGCTTCTCGCCGCCAGGGTGGCTGGGCTTCGGCTGTTGGTGCTGTTTGCTCGGCTGGCTGGGATGGCTGCTGTTGGTTTTCCTTGATTTGGGCTGCTGGGCTGGCTGCCCTCTGCTTTGGCAACTCATTGCCTTGCTGTTGCGTTGGTGGTGCTGCCTGTGCACATGGGCCTTCTTGCCATGCTTGCGGGTTTGGCTGCTGTGGCATTGGCTGTTGCTGTAGTGGCTGCTGCCGCGGCAAAAACCCATATGGTCCAGTCATGGGCTCCATGGAAGGCACCACCATTGGTGGGAACAAAAGCGGAGCCGTGGTTGCAAAGTGGGCCCAGGTGGAACCAAACGCGGTGCCGTGGGTCCAAGTGACAGGAACGGCGGCATGGGTCCACGTGGCACCAAAGGTGGTGCTAATGGTGGTGGTGCCATTGGCCCATATGGTAGCGCCCATAGTAAGGTTGCGGCAATGGTAGAAACGCTGGAGCAGCTGGCCGACACCAGTCGGATGGACGTGGCCACGGAAATAATGGTCGCTGCTCATGTGTGGTTCCAGTCCTGGGCTTCGCCTTGGGCCGCTCGCATGGGATCACGGTCACATTGGAGCCATCGCTCCTGGGACTCTTGGGCGGACTGGTCGGAACGATGGTTTCGTTATCATCCTCGTCCATGGCGGAGGGTGAAACAGACTCGAAATTGCAGGTGTGTGGACTTATGGGCGAATACTTAACACTATATTCCTCAACAATAGTAAGCACACTTGGGATAGTAATTACAACCCCAAGTGCAGACGTGTGGCACTTGGGATCGTAATTGCAATCCCAAGTGTAACCATCTAGCACTTGGGATTGTAAATGCAATCCCAAGTGCCGAACTCTAGTACCCGGGGTTGCATTTGCAATCATAGATGTTTGGGACATGTGTTTGTGTTCATGGTGTGTGGATGCTGCTTCGTGCCTCAATGATCCACTGGTGTGGGCGAGCGCGGGATACAAAATGAAGCTGCAATGACTGCTATACTCGTGACTCTGTCGTGGCAGCTGGCACATGCACTTCTGTACATGTTGGACGCCCAAGGCTTGGCTCAATGATGCATCTTATGGGTTGGGGCCTGTTAGGTTCTGGGGTGAATGGCTGGCTGGCCATGATGGCTCTCCTAAAAAAATATATGTGGATAAACAAAAACAAGCTGGCCATGATAGCTTTCGATATATGGATACAAACAAAAACAAGCTGGCCAGGACGGCTCTTCAATATATGGATTACAAAAAAAACAAGCTGGCCATGATGGCTTTCGATGAAAATCCTAGCCATCCTGGCAATTGGTGCTAGCCATTCTGGCAAAGAGTGTGTATAAGTACCAGTTGACTTGTATATATATATATATTGGTTCATTTATATATATATATATGTATATATCTATATACATATATATATATATATATATCTTACTGGAACTTTGACTATATCGCTATGTTCTAGGAAAGCTACAGAGAGGTTTCTATGCAAAAAAAAAAGATATATGTGTGTATGTATGTATATGTGTGTATATGTATATGTGTACATGTATAGGGCTTATACGGGTTGATAAGGGTTTATAGAGTTTATAGGGATTTAGGGTTTAGGAGGTTTATAAGGGTTTATAGACTTTATAGGGACTTAAGGCTATAAGGGGTTTATAAGGGTTTATCGAGTTTATAGGATACAAACAAACAACCAACACCTATGAAAACCTCGGTACTCATGCTTTTGTCACTGTGCACACCAAACAAGCTCTATACAATCTTATTTCATGTGTACCTGAAAACTATAAGCCGGAAACTCTCTAGCGAAGAACCCAGACACGGTCCAAGCATCGATGGAAGATGCTAGTGCTCACATGGAAGAGTGGCCGCCATGGCATGGGCTCAGGTGGATGCCCCTGGAAGACGTCGTCGTGGAACTCGTCCTGGGCATCCGTGGGCTCCTCCGGGTCGTGGGCATCCGTGGGCTGCTCCGGGTCGTGGGCTTCGGTGGCCTCAAAGGGCTGTTCGTACAAGAGGGCCCACAGTGGCCAAGTTGGGTCAGGCTCCTCCTCATCGTTGTCAGATGGGCTTTGGGTGTGCGGTGGCTGTGGGTCAGCATATGGTGGCTGCAACCTCAACCCCATGGGCATGCTCTGGAGCCAACTTTGCCCACAGCTGGGGCACCGCCTTGCCTGGGCTAAACATTTCAGGTCTAGCCCTGTGGCCATGCATCTGGTGCACTGTAGCCAGCACCAGTGCCCCACCTCGTACTGCAAGTACTCCAAGCTGAAGCCACGCTTCACGTTCACGAACAAGACCTTCTGAATGTCCTGCGGGTTGGCGGTGTTCAGTTTGCATCCATCGACATTGACAAAATTGGGGCCGTAGGTCTTCCTGCAACCCGAAGCTGCGCAGCGCATAGTCCGCACGATTGCATCAGATGGACCACTCATGGAATAGACGACCGTGCCATCGTCGACTTTCTGCACCTTCCCGTTCGCGTTGATGACAGCGAAGAAATGGCTTCTTGTTGTGTCCAGCACGATAAACTTGCCTGGCTGCAGCTTGCTGTTTGTAGACACTAACTTCAAAGTGGCACCTAAGGGGGCCAACATCTCACATCCATCAGCCGCAGTGAACGGGCCATTCTTGTCGTAGGAAATGGGGCACCCAAGGCTGCGAAGGCACACCTCCGAGTAGGTCTCGTTCGAAGCACCGCAGCCAGCAGGATGAAGCCAGGCCTCATCCATCTCCTCAGCTGCTTGGTCCATCTCTATGGATTCTTGGCTGCGCAACAAGGAGCTTGCTGCTCTGGTTGCTTCCTTTGGCTGAGCGTGGTCTGGGGCAACAGGTGAAGGTGACTTGAAGACCCCCTCCTGCTCCATCTCAAACTTCTCCTTCTTGACCGACGCTGCAGACTTCTGAAGGGCACGCTTCTGCTTGTCTTGCATTTGCTGAGTCACCGAAGCAACCGCCGCTCTCTCCGATCCTCTCTGCGAAGCGCTTGTGACCGCCTCCACCCACAGCTGCTCCTTCTTCACCTCCTCGACGAAGTCATCTGTGATCTCCTTGGTTCCACCCTTGTGAAGACCATATAGACGTTTGCCCTCCTCGGTGAGATGTTCCGCGTTGGTCTCCCACACACGCGGCGCTGCCTCGGTGTTGATGCCCGCCTTCCTGTAGTAGACGTGAGTCTTCGTATTGAGCAAGATGCAAGTTCTCTTGAAGACAGCGCCCATGTGGGCGAGAGTGGCACTTTCCACAATGCTGGGGCGCATGAGCTTGAAGAAAGTCTCGAAGCTGACGGTGTTGGCATACGCAGGCTCCTCGGAAACACCATCATCATAGGTGGTTGATGTTTTTTCGGCCACTCCTAGTCAAGCTGCAATTCCTGACTGTATTTTTGGTCGGAACCTCAGTCAAGGGGCAGTTGTCTCTACTCGCCTTTGGACCTATGCTCAGTTCTGGAATTGACAAGACAAGATTGGGGGAGGCAGAGAAGGACATGATTCCTTATGCCTTATCTTACCCCGGCGTGGCGTGCTCAATGAAGTTTCAAAGCCAATGAACCTTTGGAAGGAAGTTCATATCTTATTCGAAACCTCGACGCTCACGCGAGGTGAAGACATTCCCTCGATCCTCATCAAGCTCCTGCCTTTCCAACTTCTAGCGCGGATTGACCGTGTGGAGACTTGGCCTGAAGCAAGCTATACTGATCGAAAAGGACATGCTACCTCTCTCAGGCCGATTGCAGTACGATGCAAAGCAGGCGACATCCAAAGATGCTTTTCATTTGCTTTTGATTGCAAGTATGTCTCTTCCTGCGTTGCGTTTAATACTGATGCCAAGGGTAAAACGTGTGATCCTCGTGATCTCGAGCGACAGCCAGGTTTCACGCAGAAATACAATCGATACCCAGGTCCCTCAGTGCTGCCCAACGAGGTCTTATATCGCGCCACTTATCAGTATCAGGCCGATTGTCCTGGCACCTCGCATGAGGACACCACCTTTTCCTTTGCGCATGCTTTGCTTGACAATGTTCATCAATTAGCCCTACAAGGGAATGATGTTCAGGCCTTCACTCGACCAGCGTTTAATTGGCAGCAGCTGTGCAGGCGAACTCTGATACATCTCTCAGCCAGTTCGTTGCGGACCGAGGAGATAACAGCTTTGTGTCATTGTACATGCCTTTCATGAGAGCTATATTGTTGCTTATGGTCTCGGAAGTATGCTTGATACGTTACGCATTCGAGCCCTTGAAGACGAGATTTACTTTCCAATGAGCAACCATGAAGGATGTTTTCAAATTTTCAACTTGAATTCCAAGCGCAGTCTGTACAGGAAGGCCGTTGCGCCGTGCTGGTGCAGCTCAGACAGCCAGGCCACATTGAGCGGATTCCGGTACAGGTCCCAGTTTTCGATTTCACGCACGAGCAAACCTCGCAGGTCTTGGAGTGGCTGGAAGGCTGCAGCGGTGGGGCGGCTATCCTTGTTCCGGTTGGGTATGAAATCCTTGATTCTCGGACTGTTGTGCTCCTGCCATACTGCGATGGTTGAGGATTACGACTGTGCTTCCACCTGAAGTTCTTCTACACGGTGCTGCCTTAGGTCGGCCGTTGGGACACTTCCCTCTCTGCAGCGCCCTACGAGGCAGGGGCGCCGTGTTGCCTGCATTCTGCGTACATGGAGACGACGGCTGCCTCCAAAGCAGTATGGACAGTTGCGTTATGCTTTTACAAGGCCAGTGCAGTCGGGTCTGCGGGATTAGCAAGGTCTTTAAGGAGGTCACTGTTGAATGGTATCGGCAAAGAATGCTATCCTATCTGTCCCGACGTGTGGCCACGGCGTGGCCGGGGTGCCCCCCTTTTCGTGCCCTTGAACGGCTTGCTGCGATACCGACGTCACAAATTGGGCACATCCCCCGGTTCGCCCTTCTCCGTTGGACAATTGGGGAGGATGATGATGCATGGATGCAGTACAAGTCCCATTTTGCGGAGTGCGCGCGCAATGACTTCTGCTGTTGCGGATGTGGACGTGTTGGCCGGACCTACCCTTGGGGTTCGACTTCTATCCAGTCGCGAAGGATCATTAGTTCCGCGTTTGGGGAACTAATGGATCTCTGAAACTGTCGCACAAAACGGGAGCCGAGTTGCAAACAAATAGAACTTTAAAAGGAAAAGTCTACAGCCCAGACCGATAGCTTTTCAAATAGAACTTTGAAAAAGCTTTCAAATTGATAGCTTTTCAAATAGAACTTTAAAAGGAAATGTCCGCTAGCCCAGACCTGGAAATGGAACTTTAGAAGGAACAGTCCGCCAGCCCAAGCCCGGAAGCAAAAGCTTTCGAATTGATAGCTGTTTGAATAGAACTTCAAAAGGAAAAGTCTACCAGTCCAAACTTTAAAAACAAAAAAACTGGGCCCCGACCGTCCGAGGCCTTAGAATGTGTCCCTCTTGAAGCTTCGCAACATTTCAAAGTTCAACTTGCGTTTTTGAGATGCGCATCTCCCTGGCAATGTGCTCTTGGCTGCGCTGTTGCCTGAGTACGACTGGCTTGCTGATTGCTGTCCGGAAGCATGGCACCATGCCAACCAGTTTATCTTCCCTGCTGCTCGTCCTAGGGTACGCGTGGGCCAGGATACATCGCACTGCTACGTTGGTGTCCTGTTTTCTTTCTGGTTGGACAGCTCGTTGTTGGCAAGCAGTGGCAATTTTTTAGCATTGCGAGTTGTTGCTCCGAGGAGGTTGCAGCCTTCTCAGTTGGTGTCCACATCTTGTTTCATATGCGGAGACATGTTATTGAGAAAGGCGGCATGGCACACAGCCTTATTGTTGCTACTGCCGACGTCCATCAGACCGTTGCCAACATTGCAGAGCTTGTTCGGTCCGACCTTCACCCCATTCACTGCCAGGCACTCGGCGTTACAGCTGATCGGCCTGAGAAAGGATGTCTGGCCGACAGAGTTGTTGAGGTCATCGCACCGATGCCCCTGGCCCTTGCCGCGGCGCTTGCCTGCCCCCGTAGGCTTGTCGCTACCACGGTTGATGTCATTGCCGGCCAAACCCTTGCTGTTGGAGGGACCCGTGATCCGGTCCTTATGCTGATGATGCAGCAGCATGATGCTGTTTGGGGCACTGCTAATGCTGAGCTTCAAGTTGAGGAATGCCATTGTGGGGAGGTTCACACACGCGCTGTGGCCACCCAAGCCATTCCTGCGGGGGCGCAAGTTCGTTGTGGTTTATGGCACTCTGGTGATTCAGCGTGGCTCCTGCAGTTTGACGGCTCAGGGCAGCGTGATGGGCTGGCTGGTGGCGGGGGGTGGGTGCTATACCAGGTAGGAGCTGACAGCATGGCCGCGGTCGATTGGGGTGTTGCTGAAACTATTGGCCTGGACGCAGGACTCCGGGCCACCCTAGCGCACATCTTGGAGGGCTGGGTACCGGTCAGCTGGTTGTGCAGGGCGATATCTTGCAGCATTTGCAATTTATGAGATACGAAGGGCGCTCCAAGCGGTCGGATATTGTTCAAGTGCTCAGCCATCTACGTACTTTCGTGTCACACCGAATCCGCGCCATCCAGTATCTCCATCTCCCTCGGGAAGCCAACAAGATTGCTGATCACCTTGCCGGCATTGCACGGGCGGCAGCCCAGCGTGGGAGTTCTGCCACCGAACGCCCTGTGCTCCCTATTTCACTCTTGAACTCGATTGGAGCTATCCTTGAGGCCGCTGTTGATGCTAAGTGTGCTTTGGACCTCATCGAAGTCCCACTCGCTTCATGGGAACTTGTTGCGGGTTGGGTCGCCCAGCACCCACGTCATCGGCCTTCTTCGTCGGCATATGTCTCTCGTGTTCTTGCTGGTGGCGGGCTTGTTCATGTTGCGTATACTTGGCAGCCAAATTTGGACACAGGGCCCCTGCAGGCAGTCGGGCCTTGCGCGCAGAAGCTGCCACGGCCTCTCCGTCTCATCCTCTATGGCCTTAACCACTGGGAGATCAGTGTTGAAAGGTGCTGGTTTGAGGTCGCGCGTCAGGCAAATCATATGCAACCGCCTTCCAGCTGCCCATCTATCTATCTCTCTCTCTGTGTCTATTATCTATTTATTTGTTTATCTATCTCTTTCTCTATCTCGCTTTCTATTCATCTCTCTAGCTATCTTTCTATCTGTCTATCGATCTATCTATCTATCCATCCATATCCTGCACTTAAAAGTTGCGATTTTCAAGCCCCGAAAGTTGACTTCGCGTACTACTTTTGTACTTAAAAGTTGCGATTGGACTTCACGTACTACTTTCGTACTTAAAAGTCGTGATTTTCCAGCAGCTGCGGAAGTGGGCTTCACGTACTACTTCCGTACTTAAAAGTACTACTTTCGTACTTAAAAGTTGCAATTTTCGCAAGTGGACTTTACGTACTACTTTCGCACTTAAAAGTTGCGATTTTCAAGCCCCAGCTGCGAAAGTGGACTTCGCGTACTACTTTCGTACTTAAAAGTTGCGATTTTCGAGCCCCAGCTGTGAAAGTGGACTTCGCGTACTACTTTCGTACTTAAAAGGCTGCGAAAGTGTGACTTCGCGTACGACTTTCGTACTTAAAAGTTGCGATTTTCAAGCCCCAGTTGCGAAAAGGAAGAAGAAAAGAAAAAGAGTCAAGAAAAGAAAGATAAAGAGAACTGTAGTTTTTGTATTTTTGAAACTTCCGCCCACCGGCTTCGCCGGCTCTACTGGTAGTAGTAGTAGTAGTAGTAGTAGTAGTAGTAGTAGTAGTAGTAGTAGTAGCAGTAGCAGTAGTAGCAGTAGTAGTAGTAGTAGTAGTAGTAGTGATAGTAGTAGTAGTAGTAGTAGTAGTAGTAGTAGTAGTAGTAGTAGTAGTAGTAGTAGTAGTAGTAGTAGTAGTAGTAGTAGTAGGTTGCAGCCTGGCTATCTTTCCTAATTGAAATTTGTTTTTTGTGGCACCCGATCTTTTCGAGCACCGCCACCTAGGTGTGCTTTTAGTTGAGGGTACCGGAACCACGCTGAGATTGCTTCAGTGAGTGGACTTCAAGGCCACGAGCAAAAACGGCAGCCTTTCAGGCAGGGCTGTCCATGAATGTCAGAACCGTGGTTGGAACTTGGGTTGGACCCAGGTTTTTGCCCAGGCCAGGTTCAAACCAGGTTGGAGAGCGGGGGTTCTTCCCCCTTCCCCCCGCAAGTGTCAGAGTTCGAGCTTGACTTTGCTTCCTTTTTCCTTTTGTTTGTCAGCTGCTTGATTCTCTGGTTGGGCCACTTTTGTCAGCAACCCGGCTTAGCTGCCGCTTGGGTAGTGGCGTTTTCTGACTCTGAGGTGCAAAAAATCCACTGCAGTTCTTGGTATGCAGGGCAGGCTGGCCTCCTTTGTCATGTTTCTTGAGCCTCGGGTATGTCGCTGGCAGTTGTTCAGCGCATAGCATCGTGTTGCAAAGGAGGTTCTCGTGTGGTTCATCCGCTTTGGACATGTTTTCGATTGCGGCCCTCTTGCATTGGGCGCTCGAGCGTGAGCGCGCAGCTTCCCACACATCCGGAAGCGAAAGCCTGTACAAGTCGCAGACACATTTTGTGGTTGCCGCTCCGCTTTGGTCCTGGCTTACAGCAGCTTTGAAACATAGGTTATTGGCACACAGCGCAGCTCTGCGTTTGCGTCGCGCTGCTGAAGCTTCGCAAGATGGCGGCAGAGCGTGGATTCGGCCCAATCGTTTTTGCGTCCTCGAGAGCTGCACGGACGCTTAGGGTTTTCTTTTCCCTTGTGGTTTTAGGCCTAGTGTGAACCTCATTACGCCGCTGCCGTTTTAAGCCCCTAGCATTCGAACTCACACAAAAGGACTAGCAGTCCTTATTTCTTCTTGAAACCCACCGTCGTCCCAACCCTCTTCAAGCCTTAGGCAAGGCTTCTGCACTGCAGACGGATTCTCAGACGCCTTTGAGTCAATCTGCTAAAGGCTAAGGCAGCTGCCTTTTTTCAACAGGGCCAGGGGACCCGGGGAATATCCTCGCCCCTATCCCCAGGTGCACCGCTGTGCCCTGGGCAAGTGCGACCTTCAAAGCAACCCAACAAAAAGGTGTTGAGGCTAGAAGCAGTGCACTAGGCCTTAACAGTCTAGTTCTTGGCATGCGTGGCGGTTTACTTGGCGGAATTCCGCCTTCCACCCTGGAGGCCACGGGCCCAGAATCAGATTGGTTTATCCCCATTGTGTAACTTGCTGGGCATCAACAAGCTTGCTGCCTTGCGTATGATGTTACCATCACTCTTGCTCGCTACCTTCACCTTTGCCGTGTTGCCGCTCCCGCTTGCGTGTCCAGTCCGGCCCTGTCTATGCTCGTTGGGCCGTTCTTTGCAAAAGAGCGGTCGATGGTGTTCTGAAGCGCCACTTCGCTGTATTTGTTGACGCGCGCAGACCATCCGCGTACACAGAATAGTGGCCGTGGAGACATGACAAAATCCAATGCTTGAGTGACGCCCTTATCAAGCATGAATCCGAGAACAGGGCGTTTCTGGACATGTGGTTAGGCAGTTCCGAGCGCAAACCAACCGATTCGTGCGCGTGGATTTTTTTGGGCGCGTGGAGAGGGCAGCCCAAACATGTGGCCGCATGTCAAGTTGCCTGCACATGTTGGCCTGCACATGTTGGCCTGCACATGTTGGCGGGTCTTTTTCAAAAATTCCTGGATGTTTATGCAATATATGATCTTTGTGTTTAAACCAAATTATACATTTCAGATCAATTTATGATATTTCAAACATTGGACAGCGTTTGCACTTGACCGCCGCCACGAGCTTTCGTTGTGTTCGCAATTCAGATCCACTCTTCCGCTGAACCGTCGCGACTCCCTCAGTAGTCGACAGAAACAGATGGCGAAAGAGGCAAACCATCAAATCATGGCCACGCAGCAAGAAGACGGCCAAGCAACAAGAAGATGGCCAACCGCATTCCCACACAAAAAAACGCTACCGTTTCCGCGAGTCGACGGATAGGGGGTTCCATGTCCTTGCTCTATGGCTTTTACTTGTGTCTGCTCTGTGGGGCGGAAAGGACTTGGGAGCACGACCTCAGAGCAAATGAGCCTTGCACCAAGTGGGGACCACATCAGAGACCTCTTTTGGGATTGAAAGGTTTGTGAGAGAGCAAATGACTTTTGTGTGTCTTGTTTTTTGAGAAGCACTCATGTGCTTTCCTCCCGCAAAGGCTGAATCTTTGATCAGAAGATTGGTTCAGAATCTTTCCTGCGGGGTGAGTTGTTTTTTCTTCTCCCAAACAGCAATTGTCGACTTTCACCGCCCAAGACAGACCTGGGCAGAAAAGATGCTGTTTGACTGTAGCCTTCATTTGGTGCTGATGAATGTACAGGCTTTGCGCCGTCCTAATCAAGCCGAAGGAGGGGCTGAAAAGGTGCTTGGATGGCGCTTTGGGTTCGCCCAGGAGTTGCAACCCAAGCACCAGGCGAAGGACTGCGCTTTGGATGCCTTGGGCCAGATGGGCTGTGGCGTTGATCTGGCCGTTGTTGGAGGGTACACCCTTTTTGTGTTTGTTTTAGAGGAAAGCTCATTCCCCCCCCCCCCCCAAAGAAAACAACACACCGAAACCACAAGAACAAACAAACACGCATAAAAAGTAACAATAACACACAACACATAGAACACCCATCTTGCGGTCTCCGGGACTCCGGGCTTGAGGCTTTTGCGATTCATGTGCACTGCTGAGTGGCGTGGGTTCTGAAGAGAACGCCTCGCCGGCTTTGGACAGCCATGGTGTATTGTTCAGTTTGCAAACAATGAACTTGTCGTAGGACTTGCTGGCCAGTTAGAATCTTGTGCAAGGAAATCCTCGCATGGCTTTTGGTCAAGGCCAGTCAACTGGAGTCTCGGATATCCACTTCTGCTGAGGCAGCAACACATCAGAGGCCACCACCCTTCGCACGGTGCTGGGTAAGTTGGGGCTGCAGCCTGAGGACTTGCAAGGCAGGGCACAGCGCTGGGGAAACGAAAAACAAAGGTGCGATCAGCAGTTCTTTGGTTGACATAAGAGAGCATTGCTTGGGAGTGTTGCATTTTTTGCCAGCCCAGCAGAAGTGGAGGGACCCTTGTCCACATATCTATGTTTTTAAATCTATTGCCCAGTCAAAGCCCAGATTGACAGCTTGCATGTGTGGAATGCTCAGGAGACCTCAGCAAAGTACGTGGCATTGACTGGGACAAGCGCACGTGCCAGGCACACTGGCCGCTGAGAGTCCTATGTGCAGCAAGAACCAGAGCAGAAGTTTAATGTGCTCACAGGTGAAACCAGCTCCATGACGAACATTCCATGAGCATTTCCTTATATCCAGGTGAATGCTGGTTGCGGGGAATTGGCTTTGTGCGGGAAGTACTTTCCGAGTTACTGAGAAGTTTGCTTTCGAGTCATCAGATTGTCAGGGGAATCACTCACATGGGATTCACCACGACCGTGCGAGTGTCGGTCAGTAACAAACTGCTTGTGCTTTTGAAGCATTGTATTGTACAACCGCGACCCTTCGTGTTGCGTTTGTTCGTGCTCTGGATTTGTCCTTGACTCGAGGCTCTTTGCTATGTGCTGACGCGTCTTGGGTGGATCATCCCCCATGATCGTTCTGATCTTGTTTATTGAGATGCCGCATGTTTTTCAACAAACATCTAAAGGCATTTTGTTATATTGTTATCAACCCACATGTGCACATTTCTGGACCCCACGTGGTCGAATCCACACATCGGACTCATTTGGGTGTTTCTAAGAAGCTAATTTAAAGGGACACAAGCCATCCGCGCTGGCTTTCTCTAACTTGGGCTTATCCCCGGACGTACAATCAGTGATCATTGTGGGAAGCTGTGGGTTGGTCGTCGTCTCCCATGTTTTTCCCAGCAGATTGAAGGACATCTTGCGAGCTGCCCTGCATTTCGCTTTCCGGAGGCACGGGGGATCCAGCTGAAGAGGGCCGCCGGCCGCTTGCCAGAGGAGATCTCAAAGCTGACGGGCCTGCGGAAGCTGGTGCTGTCGGGTGGGGTGACAGGCCTGTGATCAGACAGTCTGAGCCAGAGGGCGGCTGGTGAGTTCCTGAGGGGTGCTGGTGAGTTTCTGAGATCGCGGCCGGCCCGTTTTCGTTTTCCCGGCGGGTTGCTGCGAGGCGGCGTGGAGGTGCTGCACTCCTTGCCCTGGCTCACGAAGCTGGATTTGTCTGGCACTCTGGTGGAAGGCGAGCCGCGAGGGGCCGAGAGCCGCGTTTTGAGGAGTGCAACCCGTGGCGCTCGCTCAAGCGCTGGGGTGTGGTGAAAAGACGGGGGGAACGGGTTTGCCCGAGAGGGTTGCAGCCAGCTGGAGACTGAGGCGATCTGGGCTTTGCCCGCGCGCTGCCGAGACTGACAGACCTGCGCCTCAATGGAGCCAGGGTTCAAGGTGCGCTTTGCAGATGCCAAGACCTAGTTTGATTGGGTGGGTGCAAGCAGGAGATGGGTTGGGTCATGGAGGACTGCCTCGGCGAGCAGGGTCTGGACTGCTTTCCCCCCTCGGCGGAAGTAGCGCATGGTTTGCTTTGGCTCCCTGTTTGAACCACCGGCCTTGGACGCTTTTTCGTTGAGTTTCACCTTCAAAAAAAATGACGCCCTCATTTCCCGCAGTGGTTTTGGGCAGTTTTTCTTTTTTTGTCGGCGGGCCGCATTTTATGTGGCGGTACAGCCTGCCTCACTTTTTCCATGGCCACCTTCCCAAAGAAATGGCCACCATTTTGATGCCCATCCCCCCTTTCCTTTTCCCCTCCCTTCCCCCCTTCCCCTCCCTTCCCCCCTTCCCCTCCCTTCCCCTCCCTTCCCCCCCTCCCCTTTTTCCCCTTCCCTCCCCTTCCCCCTCCAAATCCCGGACCTCCCCCCGCTATGCCCTTAAGCCCTCCCTTCTCCGCTTCTCCTTCGCTTCAGGTGACCTGAAGCGGCTGGGCGCGCTGAAGATCCTGGAGCTGGACCGCACCGCGGTCTTCGGCTCCGTGCGGAGCTTGGCCCTGGAGCGGCTCATGCAGCTCAGGGCCGCGGCCTCCCAGGCGCGAATTCGGTCGAGCCGGGAGCTGGGGAGCCGAGGGGCAGGATCTCCATCAAAATCCTTTAAGATGCGGGATATGGAAAGACACATAGGATTACATCTCTCTCCGCTCGCATTATACCTTTCTTTTTCATTCATTGGTGTTAGGAAAGTAAATAGCTGATTCATATTGTATTTCCAAATGCTTTTATTACTATCTCTTTCCTATCTTCATCACATGAATTCTCCAAAAGTAGGATATTGAAGTGAGAAAGAGAGCGAAGATATCATGTTGGAGCTAATGTTGGGATTCATTCTCTTGTCTAGTCTATTCTCGGAGTTAATAATCTGATGTTATTTCCTTTTCCTTCTCTTTGCTATTAATTCCTGAGTCTTTACAACATGAAAATAATAAAGGAACATATTAATAGCTGAGATTAAAGGGTTGGAATGTAAGGCTTAGAATAATTGCTTTTCTTTTTCTTGTCTCTCAGCTGTCATTATCTTTTCATTCATCACACATTAATTCCAAGAATAACTTACAGGACTTAGAGATAAGAAATCCAACAACATAAAGTGGTGAAACGAATGGAGGGAGAACACAGATAAGTTCCTGAGGCATTAATTCATGAGATTTCTCTTTGCTTTGCTTTCATCCCTCTTTTCTCTATGTTGTGGATCCTGAGATTAATGACTGGTCAAGAGACGGAGTGGAAGGACGGCTTACCAGGAATGAACGAAGGGTTGGGATGTAGATAGGTGGACAAGTCCTTTCTCAGCATCTATTCTCATCAATAATCCAGAGACTTGTCCAAATGCAGGAAATGAATGAGGTTTAACCGTGTGGCATGACCTGGAGAATCCAGAGGCTTGGCTATAGGATGAGATTATACCGTCTGGTCTGTTATTTCCTCTATCCATGTCATACAACTTCCGGAGTGACTGCTAATTCAAGGCTTTGGGACCGTGCGGCATTATCCATCTCTCATTTCTTCATCCTTATCTTCATCTCATGGTCACGTCAGGAATTCCCAAACACAAAGATAAAGAGAAAGAGATGATTGCATGGCTTCCAAGTGCTTCCAGGATGTACACTCACCCACTCAATCTACATCAGGTCCTTTCTCATATTCCTTCCCCTTTAATAATCGTACCTTTATTATTATCAATAATATGTTTTAATTTAATACAATATATACCACATAAAAATATTCATTCTTTTTGTTTTACAGCATGTTTACCACCATGTATAATCAAATAATCATTGTATATAATCATTCCAAACGAATATCGTGATTGTGGTGTATTACATGTTTGTATTAATGTAGGATTCCGAGGGGGAGCCGAGGGATTTCCACGCGTCTGGGAAAACGCGGGGGGGGGGGGGGGGGTTGGGGGGCTGAAACCGTGGGGTGGACTGGGATTCCCCCCGCAAAAATAATGGGAGAAGAAGGGGTTTTCCTCTCTGGGAGTTCTTTTCAAATAGGGGCGTAGCAGAGACAGAAGCAGCCCATGCTGTGAGTTTTAATCGGGGACTTTCTGGTGGACACCAGAATTCGGTGATTCAGGCAACCAACCACTTGTGTTTGAAAGCCTCTTGTTTACACCCACCACTTGATTTCCCTGACAGGGCCGCATCGAGTCTGGTTTCTTAAGAAAGTTGTGCAAAACATCCCTGTTATGACTATGGTCACTGCATAAAGAGACGAGTTCGAGCCATCCCGGCTTTCCAAGGCTGAACATCCTATTCGGGCTTCCCCACTCCCATTCAGTTGCACCCCACATTGGTTGTAAACTGGTGCAACAAATTGAATAGGGAACCAGCACTGAAAGGCCCTTCCAGGTTTCCTTCATTCTCATTAAATTTCCAGCTCGACGAGTGGGAAACAACTCGTTGGCATGAAGAAACCGGGGTTAGTCCGCTGAACATGAAGTTGTATCCTACTGAGCGGTGAGCGGCTTGAACATGCAAGTTGGGGATTTGGGACTGGCCGGATTGACCGGGGCCGAGATATCTTGTTTAGGCCGACTGGGGCTGCTTAGGCCAACACATCCAGTTCTTTTCCTGGCTTTGTGTTCGAGGTGACTGGTATCACGTGTTAGTTATCCGGTAAGGGCAGGTAGGGGGGAACGGTCCCCTTGATTGAAACAGCTGTGGCAAGACATCGTTTAGTTCTTCGTCAGATTTTGGGGCGAGGGAAACATGATCGACACCGAACAAGTGAAAAGTGACGCAAGCTAGGCTGTTGCCGCCCAGAAACCCAGAAGCATCAGGTAATCTAAGGTGAAGGGAGCTTACTCTTCAAGCTGAAAGTGGATGACTCAGAACTGTCCTGGAACCGAACATAGCCAACGTTTCGTCCAATTTTTCCAGGTAGAAGGGGACCTGAGCGCCTTCCAAAATGCGAGATGCCTGCGGACGCTGGACCTCAGGCGGGCGGGACCCAAGAAAGGCCCAGAATGCCTGGCGTCGTTTTTTTTTTTTTCCTCGCCTTGGGGTTCGAATGCGTCGCTCGGTCTGAGAGAACGCATCTCGGCATTTTGGGGTTGATTCCCAGACCACACTTGCAAGAGCCCCCATACAGCTGAAAAAGGGGGGTTGCAGGTCAGCTTTTCTTGGAGGCCTCGCCCGTGAGGGGGGGGGGGAGGGTGGATCGTGGCGCAAGAAAGATGCAGATGCTCAGTGCTTTGGCCCTGCATTGCAGCCCAGCTTCAAGCATCATATGCGACCTTTGCTGTCACAAAGGGAGGGTACCCGGAAGATCAATTTCCTTTTGAAAGGGCCGCTTTCTTCACAGGTTCCATGGCAACGTGGGAGGCCCTCGCTTCTTTTTCCGCCTTGTCCCTAGGCACACACAGGTTCAGGGGGACCTGGCCATGTTGGCGAACTCCAGCTTGACGGAGCTCCGCCTCGGCAGCACCCAAGTCACCGGCAACCTGCAGGCTCTGGGCCCGGTGATCCGCAAGTGCCAGCAGAGGCCGGGGGCCGGGGAGGGAGGAAGGGGGTTGTGTTGGCACCCCTGTTTTTCCCTCTTTTCTTTTTTTTAGCGCCATGACCACCCCATACCCCTGGCACCCGTCGTCCCCAAATCTTCGCACTCTGGGCACCCGGGGGGTGGTTGGGGGGGGGGGGGTTGGTTCGTTGGGGAACCTGAAAGAAAATCCTGGCGGCCATTTCAGCCCAGGACCTTCCGCGCGTGGAAAGCACTGTAAACACTGGGGCACGCTTGAACAAAGCCTGGCCGAGGGCATGTACAACAACTTCCACTGAATGGCGTACCCCACCTCCCCAACCAACTGTCCTGTTGGAAGTTTTGAGGGTACCAACCCTTTCTGGGTTGGTATTGCACGGGAAATGCACCGGAAACACGACCGCCCATTCGGATGGGAGCCGCCCCGTGAGGAGCTGTGGGCTTCGCGTCTTGGATTTGGAGTTGACCCAGGCGCAACTTCCCAGACGGGGGGTGTGGAATGAAAAGAAAGAACAACAACTAGGGTGTGTCTCTCTCTCTCTCTCTCTCAAATGGGGGATCCCCCCAAAAAGAAGAAGCAAAGAGTAGCCGAGGTGGTTTTCCTTTTGCTTGGATTCTGCAGATCCAACGCGAAAAGGGTAATGACTCCAGAAAAGGCACCAAGTGCCGAGGGTGCCACCATCAGGCAGCTTGTTTCTCCGCTTCGGCGTGAAAAAACCAATGGTTGCGGCGGGGAACATGGGCCTTCGCTGTGACCACTCTCACAGTACCCTCCAAAAGGGTCCTGGGATGAGAGCTTTCTTTCTAGCAAAACAGGATGCCCTCCTCCGAAAACGGGGACCCTTTCATTTTGCGCCCGAAAATGGGCATTGGCTTTTCCATGGTGCTTTCAATTCAAAGGATCCTTGACCTCATTGGTCCCGTTCCCCAAGACACCGAAAGGGTTGCGAAGGTTCCAGAATTGGAACACCAGGTGCACGGGTCCCTGGATGTCTTCGCTTCGGGGGATCAGTTGACGAAGCTGATGCTGCGCCGGACCAAGGTGGCCGGGGATCTGAGCCTCGCTCGCGGGTTCCGGGCGTGGGGTCGAGGGAAGCGGGGCTCTCTGAAGCCTGGGATATGGGCGATGTGTTGGACATGTTAGGTCCAAATGTAGCGCCTTTCGGTGCATGGCCCCATGTCCCTTTTCTGGTTTTTGTTTGTTCCATCCTTCCAATTGGGGCCTTTTCTGGTGATGCAGGAAAGCTGCGTATTCAAGCAAGCAGTGTGACAGTGCCGTCCTTCCGTTGGCGAGCAAAGCGCTACTGCGACTTCAGTCGCGTGGATCGGCCAAACGCGCTTGTTTCTGCTCCTTCCTTGGGTTTCCGAGGCCCTAAGGCGCGTTTTGACGAACCCTTTTCTGGCCCCAGGCGCTTTTTGACGCCCCAGGCGCTTTTTGAGGCCCCCAAAGCGCTTTGGCCCAAGCGCCCCTACCCCGAGGAAAGGGCTCAGCCAGCACCAGCTCACGCGCCTCGACCTGGCCTCCACTGAGGCGAGACAATGAAGTTTTCCGTCGGGCTTCGGGTGGGCGCCGGCGTCTCGTCTGTTTGGTGCAGGTTTTTTTTGGGCCGGGGGGGATCTTTGTGCAGTTTTTCCTTCTTAACAAAAGGGAAAATGGGGGGGAGGGGTCTTTGTGCAGTTGTTCTTTTTGGGGAGGTCTTGGTCTTTTTGGTTGTGGCGCCATGGTTTTCTGGGATGGCTTTTTGGTGCAAGAGAGGCACGCACGAGCCAATGGGCCAAGGACGCCGGCGACTGTGGTGCAGCTTTTCTTGGCCAGTTTGAAGCGGTTTTGGAGGAGTTCTTGGAGCAATCAGAAAATCATCGCAATAGAGTGATTGATTGGCGTGTTGTATTTGTGTTGGCTGTTGTGCGTGCATCTTTTCCCGACCATATCCCCTCGCGAGGAATAGTTTAGGAGATTCTGCGCAGACTTCTTGAATTGGTACGCTTTTTCCGGAATCCACAGTTTGAGAAACATTTGGAGCGCCCCCAAGGTTGTCAGAGCCTTTCCTGAGGTTTTTCCTGGTTTGAAGCCAAAGGAAAGGGAACCCAACGTCCGATGAGCCACAATCAAAACCCGGGTAGATGAAGGTTAGCAAGGGATGCTCCCAACGATAAATAGCTGCGGATATCTGCCTTCTTAATCCTTTGCATGGTTCTGGGATTACGACCATTTTAACACCGGGGTTATGATTATGACTCAGATGAGATCGAGTTGCAGATCGGACGTTTTTAACGTGTGACTGGTAGGTGGAGGGCTCCATTGCGGCGCTGCACCTGGAGACCTTGCTGCAGCTGGACTTGGCCAAAACCTCCGTGGCGGGGCCCTTGGGCGCTTTCAACACCTCCGCCAAGCTGAAGGGCCTGCGCCTGGATGGGACGCACCTGGGCCGCGGTTGTGGTGATGGAGCCTGTCTGTTTTCTCATGCACCTTTGGGGAAGTGGTCTCATTGGCGTGTTTTTATGACACCTTTTTGAGAAATGGTTGAAAGGGGAAGCCGCAAGGAGACCCAGCCTGCTGGGGGCCAATGTTGCGACACTGAGCAAAGGCATCAATGGTGACTCAATCTGCTTGAACGCCATCTTTCTTTGCACTTGTACATGGTTTGGCCTTCCATGGCCACTTCGAAGCACGGCAAAAACCGCGTTTTTGCCGCGTGGGTCGCCCGAATCGAACGTTTTGGGTCGTCGAGGCGGGTGTCCGGTGACCTGGCGGGGCTCGAAGCCCAGCGGCGCCTGGAGAGCCTCGGCCTGGGGCGCTGCGGCGTCAGCGGGGAGCTGCGGCGCCTGAGGGCCATGGCGCGGCTGGGGCGCTTGGAGCTGGGCCACACCCAGGC
The DNA here is from genome assembly GCA_963377175.1 of Effrenium voratum. NCBI lineage: Eukaryota > Dinophyceae > Suessiales > Symbiodiniaceae > Effrenium > Effrenium voratum. The sequence goes on along the minus strand of CAUJNA010000487.1, from coordinate 161,121 downwards.
GCGACCTTGGGGGAGGTGGGGGAAAAATTAGTAATAGGGGGCTCCTGGGGTAGGGAATTTTCAAGGTAGGGTTTCAGGGTTCAGGGTTCATTTTCAACAAGCAAACAACTTTGTTCAAAACACCAAGGGGGATTCTGGGGAATTTTCCTAAATTTTCTCAACATTTTTTTACAATTTTTTCATTTAATAACAGTCTAACAATTTAACATTTTCAAGTTTCAGGTTTCAGACCATTTTTAAGCTTTCTGGGGGTTACAAGTGTTTAACCATATTATAGTTAAATAATATGAATAAACTTAATCATAATCACTATCAACAGAACCTCTATAATTAAACCAGTCTATAATCAACCTTTTCTTTTCTAACAAATGACAAACAAATTTATGATAAAACTCATTATCAAAAATGTTTTTATAAGCGACCTTGTCTCTGTTTTCTATATATTGCCACTTCAACGCCTTCAGAAAACCTCTACACATTGAAACACTAAAATCCCTACAAGACACATAAGCATCATTGTTATGATAAAGTAAATTATAATGAAACTTGAAAGCACTATCATAATATAAAACTAACGTATTATCATATCCATACTCTTTTAAGGTTTTGTCTAAACCTGTTGTAAATATTGACCGCAATGACTTTTTCGTTGGACATTTATTTAACCTCGTCATATACCAAATCCACTTATCCATTTCTTTTAAATTGTCAGGTTCGTTTTTCATTAAATGTTTTGTAATGGTGCATCTTTTACAACTTACAAAACTCAAAATATTATCAATGATACAGTCAGGTAATATATCATTTGCTTTTTTTAACTTTGTTGATGAATATCTTGCAAGCACGACATTTTACAATTTCTTTTGTCAGTTCTTCTCTGATACACTTATTCATTTTTTTCTCTTAATATATTAAGGGGTCATTTCTTTAAGTCTTTTTAGTTTTTGCAGGGTTGGTATTTTGGTTTTCAGTTTCATCATTTTCAAGGTTCAGGTTTCAGACCATTTTAAGGCTTTCTGGGGGATAGAATGGTTTAATCATATTATAAGTTGTTAATATGAATAAACTGAACAAATATTGCTTATGGTTTCAAATTGCTAAAATCAGCATAAATACCAAAGTTTTCACCAATATCATTCCACCACTGTTCTATTTTTCTTGACCAACCTAATACTGTTTCTTTGTCAATATGTTTATTTCTTCTCTTATGCTTATCATAATTAAACTTAATGATTGCTTGAAGAATTAGAAAATTTGTTCTCCTAAAAAAGAACTTCATATCTTCAAGATTTTTATAAGTGCCTGTAGATGTTATATTGTTTAACTCTGCTCCATATTCAATTACCTTTCCTTCATCGTATAGTTCATTGTAAGTCTTCATTAACAAATCACGATGATAACATTGTATTAATGGCTTTTCTGGATAACCTAATTCTTTCATTGTTTCAATTACATCGTTCATTTCTTCATAAGATGGATAAGGATTTAACTTAATGAACCTTTTAACTTCGTCACTTTCTTTGTGTCTTTTCTCCATCAACTTCTCTACCTTTTCTGTGGTTAATACTGTCATACCTTCCATTACTTTATTATTATATTATGGTCTCATTTCTTTAAGTAGTTTTTGTTTTTGAAGGGTTGGTATTTTGGTTTTCAGTTTCATCATTTTCACTTTCAGCATCAGTAGGAACAGGGATGTCAGTAGGCGGTGCTATTTCATAATTAGCATTTTCTTCTGATGATGATGAATGAACAGTATGCGTTGAAGAACTATTAACAGTGATAGGCGGAGAACTATGAACACTAACAGGGGGTTCTGTGTTTAACTCAACTTCTTCACTAACATTTGTATTCATCCAATTCATTATGGCACTTGCTATATCATAAGATGATACTAATGAATTCATTGTCAAATTAACCAGCAACTCTGAACCTTGAATTGTAGTTAATGTAGTGTGATATGTTAAATGTGCCACTATCTGCCCTATACTAAAACCTGACCTCAACATCAAATCTATAGTCCTCATCAACATAAATAGTTTCTTTCTGTATTTATCATTATCATCATCTTTTTTATCATCATCATCATCGTCATCATCATTTAAATCAGGGTCATATGTAAATGCTAATGCTTCTGCTTCTGCCTTGTTCATCAGTTTGCTCTTAAACTTCTTTGAAGACCCACCTAAAATCTTTGTCATATCATCAAAATTATAAGTTTGCGTCGCCTTATCATTTGGTAGGTCTGTTTGAGTTGCCTTGTTTTCTTTGTTAAGTGTTTGTGTTGCCTTGTCTGCCATCATAACTTCTGCATTCATATATCGTTCTTTATTTTTATAATTCATTAAATCTAATTCATCAAAATCAAAATTATTCAATAACATTCCTTTCTTGTATTTCTTCAGCATAACTGTTGTTTTTAGTTTGCTTGTGATTGCTTGTTTAAGCATTTCATCATAAGTAGGGCGTTTCCTTAACTCGTGTTTGAGGTCGTTAATCATTTTATATAATTATTGATAAATTATATAAATGAGTTATTAATCTTTTGTTGCTTTGCCCTTTCCTTTCATACCTCTCCAATCGTTCATTCTTTTTCTTAACAATTCATCATTTACTTTCGTCGTCCATTTTCCACTGTTTATAAGTTGCTCCACCAGTCCAACTAAAAAAGTTCTACCAGTTTCCTTTTTACCTTTCCCCTTTTTCTTTGTGTTTGAATATTGTTGTTCCTGTACTTCAGTAAGTCCTGTTCCTCTTAAATGTAATTGAAATAATATGTCTTCTTCTTTTACTGTGCTTCCTCTCCAATGGTTTATATCAGTTGAATAGTCAATGGTTTCCTTATGTGTTCTTGTTTGTCTTTGTTGGACTGTGGATGAACTGTCAGCGTTGTCCCGTGTTTGCTCTCTTGATGATGCCACTTTCTTTGCTACATCTTTGAATTTACGATTTACAAGGCCTTTAACATATTCTTTAACTGCTTCGTCTTCTGTCATAATCGGTTCTAATGGTGGTAAGTCTTCAGTATCGCTTGATTTTGCAGTTACCATTGATTGGATACTTGGTCTTCTCCCCTCTTGTCCTTCTAATTGTCTTGCCCGTTGTGCTCGTTCGTGTAAGTCTGCTATTTGTTCGCTACTAACTCTTCTTGAAACTTGACTTATTTGTTGTTCGTGTTGTTCTTCTGAATTGTCCATTGTGGCACTTAGTGTTTGTATTGCTCCGTCTCTTAAATCATCCATTTCATCGTCCTTTGCCATATCAAAATGCGGGACTGTTTTAGGTTGTTCTAATATTTTTTGAAAGTGTTGTTGTCTCAAATCTACGGTATTGTTATCATAAACTGTTCCTAACGGACTGTCACGAAAATATTAAGCATTCCTGTCTATTACATCTCTTATATTCTTATTTTTATATTCTTCCTTTGTAATTTCCTTGATGAGTTCATTATACGACGGTCTTAATCTTAACTGTGATTTTAATGTTTTCATATGGTCTAATCTCATTATATGTAATTAATTAGATTATAAAATTATTAATCTAATTAATTTATTCAAACTTAAAATTCTTTCTTAATTGATTGATTATATCCTTTTTCTTCTTAATCATTTCCGAATAGTTTTTACCAGTTTCACTTGATGGATGATGTCTTATTTTTTCACCTTCTAACCTTTGGATTTCATTAAAATATGTCTGTGCTTCATCTTGATATCTTCTTCTATTTTGAAATATAGCGTAATCTTTTTTAGCGTTATGAAATTCTAACTGTTCCTTCATTTCTTTCAGATATGTATAATTTGGTTGATGTGCTTTGTTGTCTCCTTCGTAATAGTAATGGACGCTAGATTTATATTTTTTATTTGGTTTTGTTATGGGATTATAAAATTTGTTTGATGTTGGTAATTTAACTGCTTTGCCATTCTTTGTAAATGTTGATGTTATATTTTCAAAATCTGACTTGTTCATATAACAATAATTAGATTTAAATAATTTTACTTGCTAAATTATTAATTTTCTGTTTATTTTTATTATCTCGCTCTACCTTCATATTAATATATCTATCTTTTGCAGTTTCAAATACTTTATTAGCTGTTGTGTCTAAATGTTTTTTCAATCGTTCTTCAACTCTTCTTTCTATTTCTTGTTCATCCACTTTTGGAATATTATCTTTAACTTTTTCATATACATCTTCTTTAAACTCTTCTACTTGCGTTGGATGCAATATTCGCTTTTTAACTGGTTTATTTAAATCAACATCTTTTTTACGTTCGCCTTTACATACATGACTATATTTTAATGATTTCTTACTCATCTCTACTTTACAATCAGGACATACAACTCTTTCAATATTTACTTGTCTTGTTTTATATTCTTTCTTTGGTTTAGGCGGTTCTACTTGCTCTTCTTTCGGTTCTTCTTTGGGTTCTTCCCTTATTTCTTCCCTTGGTTCTTCATTAGGTTCTTCTGGTTTCTCTTCCACTGGTTCGCGTAGCAACGCGAAGGCTTCGCGTTCAACTTGTTTATCACCTTCATTTACATCAACAACTGTTATATCTTTCATCTATATATATTTCTATATAGAATTAATTATATAGAAATACATATTAAATACTTAACCCTCAACAAAGGTAAGGGAGAAGGACGAGTCCGCCCCGTGTAAATCTACAGTTTTACCAAAACTATCAACATATTTGAAATGTAAGCGTCTTAAATGTCTCATTGAAACATCATTAGCGTCGTTCATTAAAATCTCATTATCATAGATTACATTTCCAAACCCTGCAGTAATAGGAATTTTCTTCAATACACGAGCAACTCCATAAGGTGCTAATTGGTTTCCATTAGTTAAACTATCACTGGTTAAGTAAATATTTTTCATTGGTAATACATTAACAAAACCACTAACAAAAGGGTCGGGAGCAAAATTGATTTTTTCAACAGTGTTAGACAAAACATTGTTGATAGACATTGTATGACTTCTATCATAATCAACACTAAACCCATAGTTAGTTTGCAATTCTTTATCCGTATGAATTACGAAAAAGTAAGAAACATAATTAACAGTTATAGTTATAGTATTTGTTTTTAATGAATAACTACAACTACAAAAGTCGCTATTTCCATCAGTTCCATTAGTAGCAGTATTCAATTTATTTTGTAATTCGGTTGCTAATTCACTACCTACATAACTACCTTTATCTGGTGCTACAATAAAATAATATACTGGCGCTCCTGTTAATATTCCTCCTAATGTTAAAAATATAATCTATTATTTACATTTTCTTCAATGGGATAGATAGTATTAGGTAGTGATAATTCGTGAAGATATAGTTTTGTATTTGCTCCTGTTTCTTGTGTTTCTGGTAAATCTATAACAAAGTCAGAAGTGCTCAAACTTTCATTTAGATTTCTATGTCGTGTATCAATATATATTTTACGAAAGTTCATTATATTAATTAATTAGATAAAAAATATCAATATTAATATAATGAAATATACATATTATTTAAAAGAAGGAACATTAAAATCATACAATCCACTTCAACAAGGTCATAGTGAAATGTATAGAAAAATAATTAATGAAATTCAACAAGAAAAATCATTATTCAAACCTAAATATAATAATAATTTATCTGACACAGAAGGATTAAACAAAGCATATACAAATGGTAAAGGTTTCTTTATTGATGGCAATAAATTATATGTTGCTGGGACATTTGGTAAAAATAATATTTTATCTACAATTAATGACATTGCTTCTGATATTACAATTCCTTTCGGTTTAAGTTCATACAGTGAAAGGTATAGAGATATTAGTGATATACTTGATGAAAACCATAATCTAACTGAAGTTATTTCACATTCATTGGGTAGTAGTGCGAGTGCTAAATATTTAAAAGAAAATCCTGATAGAAATATTAGATTAACTACTTACGGTGCTCCTTTTATTTCAATGTCAAACAAAAACGATGATAGTTATACTAATTTTAGAAGTATATTAGACCCAATATCAGTGGCAGACCGTGGAGCAATTACAGTAGCAACTGGAAGTTTAAACCCGTTGATAAATCACGATTATAAGACTGGTTATGGTGATACTGGCAAGGATGTATCAAGAAGTATTGAGCCTGTAAAAGAAATTTTATAGTCTTATATATAATGCCTAATAATGATATTAAAAATACTATAAATCCTAAAAAGAAAGTCAGTTATGATGACATTAAGAAAATAGTAGAGGATGAACCTAATTATAAGGTTGAACATAATAATATTAAAAAGACATCTAGAACACTTTTAACTAAAAAATCTAAACAAAATGATTTAGTAGATTATTCACACTTTAAAATAAATTAATTTAATAATAGAATAATATAATATTTTTCTATTATTAAATATATAAGTTATGGAAACATTAGATATTTCAGATGTTCTTGTTGAAAAGAATTTAAGATTTAAATTAAAAGATGGTGGTTCTTATGTCCGTTCAAAAGAAAGTAAAAACTTTTACCCTTCATCGGTTTCTACTTATACCGCTGATACAAATTCAGTAATTAGATTTAACATTACTGGACCACCTAACCAATGGTTGTCCTTACCATCTCTATTGTTAGGGTTTACTCTAAACAACACTGATGCGTCAGCAAGTAATGAACTAAGACCAATTGATACAGCCGGTTTCTTTGATAGGGTGCGTGTGTTAATGGGTGATGTCATTGTATGCGATTTAAATTCTCTTTCTCGTGCGAGTACAATGAAAGATGTATTAAAATCATCAGAAGAAAAAAGAATTGATGAAGCATTAGGTTTTGGAAATACTCTTCTTAATCACGATGGACGGTTTTTAACTTGTGATGCGTCAGCAACCTCTTCTACCCAAGCAGTCGTTAGAAATGTTACCAATAACAATTTTAGAGGAATTAAAGGAGGTAAAGGTGCTAATGTCTATTTTGATTTAAACTTAAAATGCTTTAAGACTTGTGAAAACTGGATACCTTTATCTTATTGTCCAATAACAGTTGAATTATATTTAACAAGTGATGTATTAAAACCAATTGTTACTAGAACAGGACTTTTACTGCTTCAAATACGAGTATCACTTGGTCAGTTACAAAACCTTTATTCAAAGGAAATGTCTATACGATCGACGATAGTTTATATGCAGAATACGCAAAAAATTTAGAAACTGGTTCTCTCCCTATTACTTTTGAAACTGAAACCATGCAAGAACAAACAGCATCTGCTTCAACTGAAGTATTTACTACAATTGTCCGTAATGTATCTAAATTAAATAAATTGTTTATTTCTTTTTCAAACCCATCTGCAAAAACTTATGTTGGAGGTTATGGAGAGTTGTTGAAAGAATATAACCGTATGTATCATCCATTAGGGAATATAACAAATGGTGTAGGTATTTATAACCCAGAATATGATTTATCCGCTTCTTTAGTAATCGGTAATCAAGTCATACCAAGTCAAGAAATTCAAGGTGTTCGTGAAGCATACGTCCATCTTATGCATTGTTCTGATAAACCAATGTTAGTTAGAGCAGAAGATTACAGGTCTCACGCTTTTATGTATGGTTTTAATTTACAAAAATTAGAAAGTGCAAATTATACTGGTATGAACCTTAAAAATAACTCAAATATGGTAATAAAAATAAAGGCGTTGGATGGTTCAACATTATATACTGAAAATAAAATGGCAGAGAGACTTTACATGCTCATGTTGCATGAGTGCATTCTTGAAATCCGTTCAAATTCCGTAACCTTTTATGATTAATTTGAAAATATGATATTATTAATTTTTCTAATTCATAATATAATATTATGAGCAAAAACTTAATGAATACCTTTGATATTACCGCAAATAAAATTAGACAAGTAAAAGACGGAGCAGTCAATGATATAGAAGACCTTTACGCGAGTAAATCCGACATCCAAACAGTATTAGATAGTAAAGCAGACCAAGCCAACACTTACACAAAGCAACAAATAGACGCTAATTTTTATGATATAACTGAAACATATGACAAAACAGAAATTCATGTATTATCAAATAATATTAGTTCAAATACATTTTTAATAGGTAATCTGACAATAACTTCAAATACAAATTTTAATAATATTTCATCAAATTCACATTTAATAAATAATTTAACTTCTACTATGACATCTAATTTTAATAATATTTCATCAAATTCACATTTAATAAATAATTTAACTTCCACTATAACATCTAATTTTAATAATATTTCATCAAATACAAATTTAATTAATATAAATTTTAATAATATTAGTTCTAACTCTAATTTAATAAATAATTTAAATTCTACTATAACATCTAATTTTAATAATATTAGTTCTAATTCTAATTTAATAACAGGATTAAATAGCACAGTAAATTCACATATTATAGCAATATCAGATTTACAGAATGGAGGTTCATTTAATGAAGCAGATTATTATAATAAAATAACAACTAATAATTTGTTATCAGAAAAGTTAGATACATCAGTATTAAATAATACATTAATACATAATATAACAACTACTGCAACTTTCAAAATAGCAGAATTTGGAAATTGTAATAATTTCTTTGAAATGTATAATAATTATTTTGATAGTTATGTTTATGGAAGTTTGACTGGTTCAACAATGTTTTTAAACCAGCGAGGTTTTGGAGATGTAGAAATTAATAATTCTTCAACTTTTCAAAATGATAAAATAATATTAAATCATAATTCCACAATATTAAGTAATTTACAAGTATCCGGCTCATTTTCTTGTTCATCTATTTTAGATATAACTGGTTCTGATGCTCGTTATGTTTTACAAAGTGATGGATTAAGTGGATTAATAACAGGTAATACAAACACAATTAATTCAATAATTACTAGCAATAATTCACAGGATATATCATTAAGTCAAAAATTAGACAAACTGGATACTAACGCTCAATCAATAGCAGGTGCTATTAATTTTAGTGATAATGCAACTTTACACAGTGATTTAAATATGCTGACTACTGGTTCTATAATATGTAATAAATTCAGCACTACACCTTCACCTAATTTAGGATTACAAATGACTTTTCAAATGTTTAATCGTGAATTTAATATTAATAGAGATGGTAGAATGTGGATGAGTAGCACAGGAGGTCAATGGGAAACTCAAATCGGAGATGCTAATGTTGGTCGTGTGTGGGTTAAAGATAGGTTTGGTTTAGGTGCTGTTGGTGTTAATGGTTATGTTTTAAATTGTGCCGGAAAATCAAGATTTACTGATTCAGTTGATTTTATAGGGACTGACAAGGCAGTAAATCTTAACAATGGTTCATATTTGAATTTCAATAACAATGGTTCAATACGAAGATATACACCCGATGCAATAGAAGGTTTATATATGGCTCATAATAATTTTGTTGCCGTTAGTGTTGGTGATGTTAGTAATGCTTCTAACCAATATGTAATTTTTGATGGATTAGTGAATAAAACCATTTTTAGTAAAAATGTTGATGTGTTAGGTAATATCTGGAGTAATGGAAATTTAACTGCTACTGGTGATATAAATTTTAGTGGAGTTGATAAAGTTGTAAATTTAGTAAATAATACATCAATAAATTTTAATGATACTGCTTCCATACAAAAATATACATTAGTTGCTACATCAAGTCTATATTTAATGGATGATAACCAAATTACTTTACATATTGGCGACGACCCCAGCGTTTCCGCTAATGCTTATATGTTAGTAGATGGAAACAATACAAAAATATTTATTTATAAGGCCTTAGAATGTCAAAGTACATTTGCTACTAATTCTATTCAAACATATAGCGGAAGCGATATTAATATCAATAGTCATTTGAATGTTAATACTACTAATAAAATTATTATGGGTGATGTTGAAATATCATATTTTGAAACTCCCGCAGTTGTAAAAAGAATGAATTTTACTAATACTGATAAAGATTTAGGTGCTTTATCTTTTGACTTTGGTGAGACACCTGACGTAGATATTACAACAGTTACAATGTCGCATGACAATTTAAGTGTATTTAAGCCATCTTTTTATTATTCTAATATTGTTATTGATGGAGGCACTTTAACTACTCAGGATGTTGTAGTAAGTGCTTCAAATAAAATTAATACTCGTTATATAGATAGCAATGCAGTATTAAGATTAGAAGCATCTAATTCAATAGATAGTTATATTGGTGGAACTAAATATTTGGAATTAGATGATACGCAATTTTCATCATTTAACGGTTTCAATTTAAGTAGTGATAGAAGACTGAAAGATAATATAGAAGATGTAGATGATGACACTATTAATATGGTAAAAAATATTCAGGTAAAAACATTTATCAAAAATCAGAAAACAAGAAAAACTGAATTAGGATGGATTGCCCAAGATGTTCAACAATATACTAATTCAAAATACAATATTGTAAATGATACAGGCGATTATTTAACAATGTGTTATGACCGTATGGCGTGTATTAGTTGGGATGCTTTATCTAAATTAATTAGGCGTGTAGAATATTTAGAAGAAGAATTATTTGAAAAGAAAAAGAAAAAATCTAAATAATATATATAATGGGTATTGGTCAAAGCAAAAACGATGAAAACAACAGTATGGAAGACATAAAGAATTTAAGAGTAGATGAAAAAACAAGAGCAGATACTTTAATCATTAAATCTATTCAAGAATGTGTGGCACGAATAGAAAAATTAGAAAACCAAAAATCGGACAAACTAATATATAGATTACCAAATTTGCAACTTTGCAACGCTTCATTAATTTGAATTAATAACATTAAAAATAGATTTGATGTTATTGATTAGTTATTTTCAAATAATGTGAAAACTTTTTCATAAACATCTTATCAGGGTTCTTTTCTAAAAGGTTAATATACAAAAAGCTATGCGGTTCATCAGTGGCGGTCTCATATATTTTATAAATTAGTTTCTTGCTTTCTAGCAAATTATCACTTCTAACAATTGCTGATAATTCATCTTGTAATATTTCTATCTCTTTGAAGTTTCTAACTTTATAATAAAACAAATGACTTATATTTACTCTAATAATTGGTGGGACAGTTGATGACTTTTGAAGACTGACAAGTGTTGATATTCCACTATGACGACCTCTACAAAATACAGAATTTAACAATTTGTTATTTCTTGTTATTGCTGGATTATCAGATACATTATCTAAAATTACCAAAATATTAAATAATTTCTTCGTTCCTTGTTTTTTCTGGTATTCAATTATTTTATTTTGAGTTTCTATAACTCTTTCTAAATTTTCAACATTGAACTCATCCCACCAACACGGTTCTTTATCAGTATCTACTTTCAAACCTTCTTTAATGTACTTTTTAACAGGTAACCAAATACTATCCAAATTTACTGATGGAGACCAGATAAAAACTCTTTCAAATGCACCTCTATAAATATCAAGTATCATTGATACAAGTAGTGTCGATTTGCCAGAACCTGACGGACCTACAATCATCGCTCTCATCGGTAATTTAGGGACTACATCGTGCTTACTTTGCTTAAAGTCATATTTGATTTCATCAATTGGTTTTACATCAGGCATAATAAAATAATATTATAAATACTTATAAAAAAATAATTATATTTATTATTGAATGGAACATCATTATGTTATGTGTGGTGGTGAATAACATAATGGAACAGGTTTTCCATTGCTTCAATCAATAAGCATTGAAGATAATTAGTTTGAATTAGCTTGAACCTCGCTTGTGTTGTCCAGTCCGAAGAAACCCCATTGCTGTGAGCCCCCGAATATTCTAATAATAAGATTAAATAATTATTTCATCTTATTATTTTATATGGATAGGACTTATTCAGATTATATTGATATAATAGATGAAGTAGAGAAAATAGAACAAGTTGTAATAACTGACAATAAAACTAAAAAATGTTGTTATTATACAATGGAATTAATTAAGCTAGGAATTCAATATATCAAAATAAAAATGTAAATATTAATATAAATGGGAAGAAAGAAAAACAAAAAGAATAAGTCAGAAACAACGGTTTCATCAACAGATGAAGACAGTGAAGAAGTTGTTAGTAAAACAGCAGTTATCAATTTCCCTTGTCCAATGTGTCAAAAGATGTTAGAAATGAAAAACGAATTAGAAATACAAAAGAAGGGAAATTGCAAATGCTCTTGTGTCCCTATCGGTTTTAAGATAAGTAAAACTGATAAAACAATGAATATTGATAAAAGTAAAGACGGTGATATCAATTTAGAAACAGACGCACATAATATTACATTTAAATGGGGTCGGAACGCTACTCCATCCGATAATGGAGAAAACGAAACACAGGAAACCATACGAGAAATGATGAAAAAATAACATATAAAGAGTAGATTTAACAGCGTTTAAACATTTAGTTTTAACAGTTTAGTTTTATAATTAGTATATATGGAGGGAAAGGTTGATGATATCGTTGACAGTTTGACTTTAATAGCGCGGAATTTAGACAGAATAGCAAACAGAATGGACAGCAAACCAACTTTCAATAACAACAATAATAATTATCAGTCAAAAGATGTTGATAGAGACAGTAGCGAATACAAAAACAAGAAACATATTTATCTTACTAAAATTAATAATAAATCAATAAAAGAACCTAAACCAAGTAGTTTAGAATACTACCAAATCAAGTATAACGAAGAAAAGAAACTTTATGAATAATAATTAAAATCTAAATCATTCTAATAATATGAATTTATTAGAGTTATTCAGTGGGTCAGGTAGTGTTGGAAAAATTGCAAGAGATTTAGGGTTCAATGTTATATCATTGGATTTGAAGAATGCGAACATCAATACTGATATTTTGAAATGGAATTACAAAGAGTTTGACAAAGGGCATTTCAATTTTATTTGGGCTTCTCCACCTTGCACGGAATACAGCAGAGCGAAAACAACTGGCATCAGAAATATTGAATATGCTAACAGTATTGTTTTAAAAACCCTGGACATAATAGATTACTTTAAACCTGAATACTGGGTGATTGAAAATCCACAGACTGGATTATTGAAAAGTCAGTCTTTTATGAATGGGTTAAGGTTTAATGACATTGACTATTGTAAATATGGATTTAATTACAGGAAGCGCACGAGGTTATGGAACAATCTTGACAATTGGAAACCTAGAAGTTTATGTAATAAAGATTGTGGTAAAGTTGTTAATAATAAACATATTGAAACTGCGCAACGGATGCCATCCGGTCGTAAGGAAAGTTGGGGTGAAAATTATGTAAAGCATAAGCAAGAAGATTTATACAAAATCCCGAGTGAGTTGATTAGTGAGATACTGGTTAGTCTATATTAAAAAAAACTACTTAAAGAAATGACCCCTATATATAATAGAGAACTAATGACTATCTTAAAATTCGGGTGTCATATTACAGAAAATCTTATGAATATGGAAAAGGACATAAGAAATGAAAACGGTTTGATACGAACGCAAAGGTTAACATATTATTATAAGCATTATATTAACATATGTGGCAATTGTAGAAGCACGACACGAATATTTAACGAGTTAGAAGAACAGAAGTTGGACATTGAAAAGCAACAGTTTAAACTATTATGTGATGATAGAATATATCAACCAGAGACCGAACCTGATGATTAGTTAAATACTTCTTAGTATTATTCATAAATATTAAGAAATATTTTAATCTATCCTTTTTAAATAATGAGTAAATTATCAAAAGATGAGGTTTTACATAAACTTTATTACAATGTCCAAACTGGGTTCGGTTCAGTCAATGAGTTATACAATCAAGCAAATAAAACAGAATTCTCATTTACTTTAAAGGAAGTGGGCGTTTGGTTAAAAAAGCAACCTTCTAAACAAGAGAAAGGATACAGTAAATACAACAGTTATTCAGCACCTTTCGCAAGGTTTAAATATCAGTTAGACATAATGGATATGATTTCACTGATGAAGGCAACGGACACATCAGATTTAAGTAGCCCACGCTATGGTTTGATATGTATAGATATATTCAGTAAGAAACTACACATTGAACCGATGAAGGTTAGAGACGGTGAGACAGTGTATAAAGCAATACTTCAATGCTTCAAAGTATTAGGTCATCCGATGAGTATTTATACAGATGATGACGGGGCATTTGCATATAAGAAATTACAAGAGTATTTAGAAGGTGAAGCAATAAGAAGCATAATAACATTGACACACGCGAATGTTGTTGAACGCTCCATTCGCACAGTTAAGAAGATGTTAGGAGACAGAATAAAAGCGACTAATAGAACTTGGACGAGTTTATTACAAGCAGTCCTAAACAAGTATAATCAACAAATGACACACGGGACAACAAAACTTACACCTAATGAAGCACACAAAGACGAAAACGCAGTGGAAGCGAAGGCGAACTCATTAATGAAAGAGAAATATTTAAGAAAGTATCCTAAACTAAATGTCGGTGATAAAGTCAAAATTTATAACAAAGGAAAAGGTAATTACACATCAAGAAAAGAAACATTTTCAAAGTGGAGCGCAACATCATTTAGAATAACTAACATAGGTCGTGATATGATGCTTAATAAATATTATGAAGTTGAAGGAAGACCTAAAAAATTCAATAGACACGAATTACTCTTAATAAATGATTAAGAGTAATAAAATTGATAATATTATCAATGTTTAATATTATCAATTTGTATTAGTTAAATATTTATAACATACTTTCTCAACAGCATTCTGATAAGCTCTTTCTCTATGAATTCTTTTACATTTGTCAGTCCTTAAATGCTTTGCCATATTAGACTTACTTTTAATCATACACCCGCATCTTTCACATTCTAATGACTTATCATTTTCTATAAAATACTCTTTAAAGTATCCTTCTTCTTTATATTTCTTGTTTAATACATCGTTATACTTTTTCTTATTTTCCTTTTCCTTTGCCTTCTTAATTTCTTCCTCTGTATCGGTGGAGAAGTCTGACACTTCACCATCAATAGAATTCCACAACAAATCAAATTCATCATTTGTCATAGAAATTGTATTTTTCTTATTATCTACCATAAAGCACGCCATTTTCAGTTAATATATAATATAATTATTTCTTTAAGTATATTTGTATTGTTTTATTGCTTTAAGCTGTAATGTCGCGAAGCACATTAGGCTATTACAGAGTAATAGCGTAATGTCCATACGGCAATGAATTAATACTGTCTATGTAATAGCGTTTATTCTCATAGGCACTAAGCGATTGTTTTGTTTGTTGTATGCTGTATATTTGATGCGCTTTACTTCTTATGCTGTTGAATGTTATAGTGTCGCAACTATTGTTTTTCAATGTGTCATCATAAGAGTTATATGTCAGTTCCTTCTTCACTTTATGTTTAACTATTCCTTTGCTCTTCTTTTCTTCTTTCTCTTCGTTATGTATCTTGAAACAGTAAGATTTTGGTTTCAATGCTATAAAGTTTGTTATAATCTTGCCGTCGGCTTCATCCTTAAAGCAACCAAGTTTCTTCTTATTTGTTTTATCATAACATTTATGTTTAGGGTCATAACCGCTAAAATCCATAAAATCCTTAATGTCATTAAAGTCATCATATAAATCTTCGGTTTTAATATGTAATACAAAACTGTCAGTATCGGTATATAACATTCTTATATCATTTCCATATTTCGGTTTCATAATATCATAATAGAAAGAATACATATGTTTCTTGGATAAGTCTAAAATACTCATACCTACATATATTGGTTTATTTAATTTCACTACGCTTTTCGCCTTTTCAACTCCTATGAGATTTTCATTTATGATATGTCTGTATTTGAAGTTTGGATTATTCACGCATTTTTGGTAGCGCTCAGGTGTGTCAACCAGTTCAAAGTCAATGTGTTCTCTAACATTTTCCATAGTCTTTCCATAAACCGCGTTATTCATTAACTTGTACATATCTTTCTCAAAGTCGCTTGTAGCGTTCTTTCGCTTCTCTGTGTTAAAGTCAATCCACGGTTTCAACCATTGCTTGTGTCTAAATTCTATTACTCTGTTTATTTTCTTTATTTTAAGTCCTTGTTTCAAATAGAATTTTAGAATGTCAATGTGCAAAACATAATTTTGCTTATCCATAACATTTAATATTAACTTGTTTGTTTTCTCATCTTTTGGTGAATGATTAAAATGATACGCTTTGTAAGTTTCTTTCTGATAATCACTCAACATGTCTGCTGATACACTCATAATTTCAGGTGCTAATGGATAATCAATGTGCTTGTCGTGGCATTCTTTCGGATATTCTAAATCAACATCTAAGATATAACCTTTACTACTGTAATCACTATTGTAATATTTAATGTCTTCTTCTGTAAAATTATCTTTTACAAATCTTATTTTCTTGTATGGTAGTTTCTTACACATTGCTAATCCATAAAGGTTATTAGCATCTAAATATGTAATGTATGATGATGGTTTTGTTTCATCATAATCATCGTTCATATACTTATTGTTCGCTACTGCTTTTCTCATTGAAACTTGGCACATACCGCCTCGTAATCCTTGCTCTATCATTTTATAAAGTTCTTCATCGTGTAAAAGTTCAAGTTCAATTCCTGTTTTTAATAACATCGCGTCCCAAGCAAAGTTAGGCAATGTGTAATAATGGGCTGGGTCTAATTCATAATCAGTTAGACATTGTTTTCTGAAATTTTCATATACATCGGTTAATAATAATACATCGGTTTCTAAATATAAATCGTGATATTCACCAAGGTTTTTAATGTTAAAGTGCTTCCATATTAGTTTTGCTCTTTCGTAGTCTGCGTCGCTTATATCTTCTTCACTTAATCTACTGTAAAAATGTTTCTTTTCTGGTAGTTCAGTGTCTTTAAATTTATTGAAGTCATTACAATAATCATAAGGATAAACTCCCTTTTCTGTCAGTAAAAATAAATCTTTTTCGTTTTTAATGTATTTGCCTTTGAAACTATATTTAAAATGTTCCTGCCAGTTGTCCCTTAATTTATTATCTTCATACTTAGTTAATTTGACTAATTTTTCTAACGACGATGATAAGAAACTGAAACTGTCCTTAAATTCAAGTCTGTTCAATGAAAAGGTAATAAACTTTTCACTGTTCTGTGCTATTACTGATATTTGTTCTTTCTTTGTGTTTAACTTTTCAAGATTTGATATTATGAGATGAGCATCATAGTTTTTAAGATTGTGAAAGAATACTGGTATATGATATTTTTTAAAGCAATAGTCTATATTACATTTCATATGTGCCGCTCCTCTGTATAATCCCGTGAAGTGACAATGGTCGGCGACCTTCTTCTTCGCTTCCACCTTGTTGTTGAAAGCGCCATTGCATAAGAAACACTTTTTAGCTTCTAAATGTTTAATTTCATCTAAATCTGACATAATCATATCTTTTGGTTTTTTCATTTGTTCCATAACATCGTCTCTAATATTATTCAGAGTATCGCAAAAATTATCAATACAATCTTCGCCTCTGTATAAATACGGTGTCATTTCTCCACTATAAGCATTAACAAGGTTAAGCATATAACCGCTGGGTTTATGGTTCTGATAAGTCCCTTTGATGCCTTCTGATGTTTCTGTTGTTAAACATTCAAAATCACCGTAAATAACGAATGGGGCTTTAAGTTTCTTGAAATGTTTTTCAAACTTCATTGATGTTCCTTCTTCTGGCATTTCTGTTCGTTGAGTGTCATTTGCCATACATCCCTTTGATATGTGAGCATTTAAAAGCTTTTCTGATTGAAAACCGTGCTGACAGTAAATACAATGAAATATCTTTGTTTTGTGATTGTTGGTTTGACTACCCATTAATCTATTATAATCTTTTATTAAAACATAATGTTCATTATCATCTTTTTGAATTCGTAACAGATTGATATGACAAGATGGTTTTTGAATCTTCGTTATTTTGTCTGCCCTGATGGTTTGGTTCTCATCTTCAACATAAACATTAACTGATATAGAATTTTGGTTAATTGTTTCAAAATGGTCTATGTCATCATTTGATGCTGGAAAATTCACACCATCCCATTTAATGAGACTTTCAGTAGTCATTAATTTCTTGTAGTGTCTCATATGTTGCGGATGGTCTTTCTTGAAGACTTCATAGAATTTACATAAAACGCAGTATTTGAAACATAACTCATCTTCGTTTTGAATGTTGATACACGCTTTTTTCTTTGAAATCCATTCTGGTAGTTCCATATATTTTCCTGCTCTGTTTGGATTGTATTTATCGTAGTGGATGGTTATTTTGTTAATCTTATTAATCTTCAATCCTGAATGTTTCAAAGGTGAGTTTTCAATTTGAAGTTCAATGTCTTTCGGTATATTTTCCAATGCCTTTTTCAAATCGCCTACATTCAAAACGTTGTATCTCCTACTCCTCATATTGTGTTTTATTTGTACATCATTTTCATCTTTGGTAGATATTCCAAGCGTGTTTGATGCGCTGACAGTGTCTTCTGTTTCATCACCATCTACATCAACTTTATCAAACAGAACCTCAACATCAATCAGTAGTTTCATTGATTTTGCTTGTTGTAAAAACTCTGTTAGTTTCTTTTCTTGCCATAAAAGATATGTTAATCCTTTGTATCCCTTGAATGGTATGTTGGATATTGAATATGTGTTAGCATACTCTTTCAATGCTGAAAATGTCTCTGATGTTTTAGCCCCTAATTTTAATCTGTATTTTTTGATTGTATTAATTCCTCTCAATGCCTTTGCTGACTTCTGTAAAAGGTGGTGTCTTTTGAACTCTTGTGTTTTTGATACTTGATTAAGTTTGTTTTGTAAAGATGTTGAGATGGGTTTTTCTTTGTTGTAATAATATTCCTTGTTGTTTATAACAAGTTTTTTTAAAGGTTTATTGTTCTTCCCTGTTTTTATGTTTGCTTCATTATTGGATATAGATAATTTATAACGTAACCTGCTTCAAAATCCCCTGCCATTTCTCTAATAATATATAAGGCATTTTCTCTTTAAGTAGTTTTGGGGGTGGGTTCTTGTTGCGGGTTTGGATTTGGTGGGTTTGGGTTCAACGTTGAAATGTGGGTTTGGGTATGAGTTTTAAACTGAAACTGATGAAGCTGATGTGATTGTTGATTTTGGGGGAGTTGTGAAATGGTTGATTTTGCCCTTGTTTTGTTGGGTTTGGGAAAGTGGGAATGTTGGGGTTTCTGGAAGGATGCCCTTAAATTTGGGGTTGGTCTCAAACATCAAGATGGAAAATTGGCGAGAGTTTCCCCTTATTTATTACTATAAATTTAAGGGTGAAAAAAAGCGACAACGACCACACCTTGAAGATATACAGGGAGGTGCCTTCTGACATACAGGACGCATACACAGGGTCAAAGGGGTCAAAGGGGTCAAAGGGGTCAAAGGGGTCAAAGGGGTCAAAGGGGTCAAAGGGGTCAAAGGGGTGAAGTGTCAAATGTCAGGCTCGGCAAACTGTCTGGCAATGTCATTCCCTGAATGCTTTGTTTGAACCCTTGACCGTAACAAAACAAATACATTGCCCCCTTTGAAAACCCTTAACCATATGACTGACAAACCTGAAAGGGAACGGTCAGATAGACGATGACGACGATGACTTCGCAACCTCAGCAACGCAAAGGGACGGTGGCAGTTGTATGAACTGGTGATGAATGCTTCTTCAAGACAACGACTCACAAGTGAACACATGTTCAGCAACACTTCTTTTGACCGCTCCACGGACAAAGTGTCTGGCGATGTAATGAAACTGCTTTGACAAAAAAAAGGCATCACAGTTGCAACATTGCTTTCAGCATAGTTTAAAGAACATAGTTGTAGAAACACATAAGGTCAAAGCAATCATGCCACATGCCTAGATACGCAAGGTCTAACTCCACTCATGATTGAAGGGGATGCCTTGGTCGAATGAGAAGGTCTTCACATGCCACCCTCTGCCGTGTCGTCACCTGAAAGGGTTGTGTTTCTCTGACCGATTATTTTGATTACCCTGAATTTGGGGTTTGGTTTCCCTGAATTTTGGGTTTGGTTTCCCTGAATTTTGGGTTTGGTTTCCCCGATGATGGGGTTTTCCTTTAAATTAGTCTTATTTTGGTGGATTTCCCTGAGTTTGGGGTTTGGTTTCCCGCCGTGCCTTTTGAAGAACGCCCCTGCTGAATGCACTTCTCCTCAACAATCTTTTCAATGGACTTACGGATGCCCTCCCAAGAGATGCGGTTGTTGTCTCCCATGAAGCCACGGTAGATGGAGGCTGAAATGAGCAAACGCCCAGCATCAGAGAGAACCGCTGTGAAAGCCTCCATCTGTTCAATGTTGTTGTAGTAATCCTCACAAAGGGTCTTGGCAATGAAGTCAATGCGGGTGCTCTCGTTGTTGCTGGTGAACATGACATTCAAGATGGCTTTGAGCTTATCCACGGATGCCTGATTGAGGGCAACGAGCAGGGACTGTTCGGTCACCGAGTTGGCCGCTTGGGTGATGTAGGTCTTGTTGAAAGCCAGGTCAGGCACTCCAAGGTGGTTGATGTTGTTGGTGGCCATCTGGAGCTCAAGCGCCTTGTTCTTGGACTTCTCAGTGCCAGTAGTGCCTGTGCGACCTCGCTTTCCTGCTCCTCCCTGACCTCGCACCGTAGAGTAGACTACAGAGCCGTTCTTCATGTCCCAGCCCTGTGCTGTGCGTCTGCTATGCTCTGCCATGTCCATATTGTTGAACCTGAACATCAAGTTTTTGACATGCTTCTTCACACCGAACTTGCTGGGGAACATGATGGACAAAGTCTCTCTGATTGTTTTGAGAGTTGCACTGCAAGGGATAGTAATGTTGAAGGACTCCTCGCAAAACATGACTGTGATGTTCAAGGTGGTCGGCTGGTCTTTCTTCGCCTCCTCCTTCTCTTGCTTCTTCCTCTCCTCTCGCTCCTGTGTGCGACGCTTTGACACCATCTTGACAAGAACCTTGTTGTGCTCAACCGCAGTCTTGTAGTAGAACATTGCCATAACCTTTGCCTTCTGGATGAGTTGGTTGAGTTGTTCCTCTGTCTCTGCCTTTGCGATGAGCTCCACAAACTCTGGGTCAGTGAAGACGATGTCCTCTGCCTCTGCCACTGTCGCGATTGGTGCTGTCAAAGTGCCCGATGAGCCATCAGCAGAGCCACCAGCGCCTCCTGATGGGTCATGATGTCCATCTCCTGAGTGGTCACTGTTCTTGTCGTTGTCCGAGCCCTCGTTTTCTTCACTGTCGCTGGTCTCACCCTCTGATGAGTTGGAAGTGGCATCCACCTCTGGCAAGATGGGTGTCTCTTCCTCCACATAACCGACCGTAGATGATGAAGGCTCCACGGATGACTTGGGCATAGCCTTTGACAACTTCGGTGCCATTGCCACTACAAGAGCACACTGAAATCTGAATTGCTTGAAGCACAGATGGTGCTGGTAATATAAAACATGCTGACATCCATTGATATGTCAATTCACATGTTTGTTCTGAGACAACCACACAGCTTGGTCAATGGTTTCACTCTGCTTCACTAACTGGGCAACCCGACAAGATGAAGAGGGTGATGAAGTCGAAGCAAACGGGGCGATGCGGTGGAGATTCAAACCATAACAACAGCCAATAACAATTGCAATGATCATAACAAAGTGCTTACCCTTTTTCATTGTGAAAAATTGTAAAAATGATCAACAATTCCCCAGAAAGCTTAAAAATGGTCTGAAACCTGAACCTTGAAAATGTCAAAATGTTAGACTGTTATTAAATGAAAAAAATTTTTAAAAAAAAGTTGAGAAATTTTAGGAAAATTCCCCAGAATCCCCCTTGGTGTTTTGAACAAAGTTGTTTGCTTGTTGAAAATGAACCCTGAACCCTGAAACCCTACCTTGAAAATTCCCTACCCCAGGAGCCCCCTATTACTAATTTTTGGGGGAGGTGGGGGAGCTGGGGGAGCTGGGGGAGCTGGGGGAGCTGGGGGGTGTTTTTCTTTCTTTCTTTCTTTCTTTCTTTTTGATTATTTTTTTTGTTTTTTGGGGGGGTGTCAGATGTGCGGGGCGGGATTTGGGAAGGGGGGTTGGGGGACGCATTCTTTTGCCTTTGTTTCTGGCGCGGCGAGCTTCCCGCCTCTTGGGGTTTTTGGACGGGCGTCGAGGTTCGGCTTTGCCAGTCGGTGCACTTCCCCGTTTCAGAGGTGAGCGGCAGCCTGGAGGACCTGCCCAAGGGCTTGCAGACTTTGGATCTGAGCGCCACGCGGGTGACGGGTGAGCTGGGGGCCATACGAGCCTGGCCGAACGCGCCATGGCCGAAGCTGTGGGTTTCTCTTACCCACAACCTGGGGCTTTGAATGGAGTCAGACCCCTCCATTGGACACCTGGTGATGAGTTTCTCAAAACCTGGCTGTTCGAGGGCGCCAAATCAATCGGGAGCCTCCGGGTAAGGAAGTTCCCAGGTTCTTGGTTGCAAGTGATGAGCCGACGAACGGGAATTGTTGGTTTGACACGCCAGTTGCCCGCAACCAAGGACAACTTTCCAATTCTGGGCCGAGGAACCTTGGGGAGCTCTGAGGGACGGTACTGTGGATGGGACGAAATGGGGATGGACGAAGCCCTGTGAATACTGGTCACCGATTCTGCCGATCGGCTTGGATTTTCCACCGACTTATGGTCCTTGGGTGAGTTCTAAGCAAACTAAACTGCCATAAAACTATCAGTCTGCCTTGGACTCACTTCCCGAGTTCATGAACTTTACACTTCTTTGGGGACGACCATCTTAGTGGAAAGTTCAAGAAAAGAGATTCGACTGTTGCTGGCCAATCCTGAGTTCGTGGACTTTACGCTTTTTGGGAAGACCACCTTAATCCACTCAGGAACCGAGTACGAAGCAAGGACCAAAACAAAATCCTGAGCTCCCCGCGGCCGTTTTTTTTCTTCGAGGCCCAGTTGCTGAAGCTGTCGAAGACCGGCATCACCGGGGCTGTGACCTCCGCGTGGCGCGGCTGCTGCCGGCACCTGCGGAGCCTGGACCTCTCCGACGCCCGGCGGCGCTCGAAGGGCGCGCGGTGCGCGCGGTGCGCGTTGCGAGGCGTTGGTTGCGTTTGAGGTCCGAACGAGCGGGAAAAAACACCGCTGGAAGGCGGAGGGGAAGGAGGGAATGGGGAATGAGGGGGAAGAGGGGAGGGGGCAGGGGGGAGGAGGAGGAGGGGGAAGGAGGTGGGGGACGCCTCAATCCTCTTTCAAGGGGGATCGGACCCCTATCCCGACTCCCAAAGCAGTCCTCAAACCCCTTCTATCGAGGCCCCTTTGATCAGAACTTCTTTGTAGGCCTTTCCCCATGCGCGCGTGCCCTTTTTTCCCGTCTAGTTTTCGACGGGCATCTCGGCATGTTCAACCTTTCAGGCTTGGCATGACTTGGGGTGTCAAAAAACCAAAAAGACTCCCTTTTGGATGGTCTTCAAAGGGAAGCCACCATGAACCCGCTGGGTTTTCTGGTCTGGTTTTAGGACCTCATGCCATGTTGCCCAAATCAACCCGCCATCCGCATGGGTTTTTTGATTGGCTCGTTTCATGGAGACGGAGGACAGCAACGTGAGCTTCATCCCACCCGGCGGCGACCCCGGGCTGCAGCAGGTCTTTTCCCCGGCCTGGGAAGAGGAGGCGATCTTGCCGAAGCTCATAGAGCTGTCAGCAGCGCGGCTGTTCGCCCTTCGATCAGCTTCGCCCTAGGTACTTCCTCTAGAATTAGCTCCCTAGTTTTGTTTCTTTTTTCTTTTTCTTGTTTGGGGTCTCCACGAACCAGGCAAAAGGTATAGTTGAAAATTCCTGCCAAGGGTAGTTTGGATTGGTTTGGGGATTTGAGCCCCAGGTCTACCCCCTCTGATCCAATCACCAATTGCAATGGTAATTTTGAGGACGTCACGTCAATCGACCCACTGGTTCACCTAAGTTCAATGCCCACCAGAAGGTCCCGAATGGAAGGTCATACTCAAAAGACATCGGACCAAGGAATCGGAGCGCCAAAATGACTGGCTTCCCTTTGATTTCCCTGTAAAACAATCCCAAAATCCCAAGCAAGGGGTACTCACTTCCAACACACACACACACAAGAGGTGAGTGTTAAAGCTAAAGCCCCAACGCTGATCCTATTTGGCGCGTGTATCTTGTGGTCTTGAGTGCTTGAGCAGGAATACAGGGGTCATGGCGCAATGGCACCGCGCCAGCAGGTCCTGGCTCTAGTTGTCATTCTTAGATCCGTGGAAGAATAGGTGGGGTTTATGGCAGCCAGCCGTTTTTTTTTTTTTTTTTGTTGCACTATATTATTGTATATGTTTTTCTTATTATTTATTATTATTATTATTATCATAACTATTATTATCATTATTAGTATTAGTATTAGTACTATTATTATTATTATTATCATTATTATTATCATTATTACTATTATTATTATAATTATTATTATAATCATTATTATTATTATCATTATTACTATTATTATTATCATCATCATCATCATCATCATCATCATCATCATCATCATTTATGTATTATTATCATTATTGTTGTAATAAACATACTACTACTACTACTACTACTACTAAATAATAATAATAATAATAATATTAATAATAATAATAATCATAATAATAATAATAATAAAATAATAATAATAATAATGGTAATACTAATAATAATATTGATAATAATATTATTATTAATAATAATAATACTAATAATAATAATAATAATAATAATATTAATATTATGAATAATAATAATAATAATAGTACTAATACTAATACTAATAATGATAATAATACTACTAATAATAATAATAATAATAAACATAATAATAATAATAATACTATTAAAGCATATAAAAATAAAGAAGTAACTAAATCAAAATAATAGGAAAAATAACATAACCCCAGAGCAACCTGGCATTGTCTCTACAATAGCCCAGTGCACCGAGACTGGCAAATCCTAATCGAGCCTAATTCATCGTGGCGTCTCCAAAATCTAGCGCTGCCGAGGCATCGCTTCACGCTATGCGTCCTTAGCACGGGCAAGGGGACCACCGCAGACATTTCGCCTTTGCTTTGGTGAGCCGGTGCCGGGCACCCCCCTTTTTGCTCTCTCCCCAAAAAAAGTATTTCTAGGGAATCTTGTTGCACCTCCCCCGCACCCTCCCCATTTTGGGGTCCTCCCCAAACCACCAAAATGCCTCGGAAAAACCGAGGTGCGTCCTACTCAAAACCCGGTATTAAAATGGTCTACCCAGAGCCATGCTCACCTTCATCTACCCGGGTTTTGAGCACGTGGCTCAGGTGAGCCGGTGCCCGGTGAACGGCGCGTGGAAGGACCTGGTGCAGCCGCTGCTCTTCTCGCCGCTGGTGGCGCTGAGGGCGGCGGAGTGCAACCTCACCGGGCAGGTGGAGGAGCTGAGGCTCCGGAGCCTCCTCCTCCAACTTTTTCGCTTTTTCTTCTCTTGTAGATCCATCCGTGGTCATCTCCCCCTTGGATGAGGGCAGCACCCCATTCCATTCGTGAATGTCAGCAAGATGATCCAAATAACTGGTCATTTCCAGCTGTTTTCGAATTGGTTCAAGCCATTCAACGCCACCTATGGCTATGGTTAGTCCTTCTTGGGGGCATTTTTTTCTTTTTTTCCTCCCTCTTCTTCTTCTTTTTGTTTTTTTCTCTCGCGAACACGGTGTGTTCACTTGAAGGCCGGGTTCGATCAGGGTACGTTTTTCAGGCGACGTATGTCAGCTGCGCAGGCTCGCGAAAGTGCGTGTGCGAATTTGGTGTCTTTCAAAGGTGCGCTCTCGCTGTGGTGCCGTGTGAATCCGGAAATGGTGGATTGCACCGTTTGCGGACTTTGGGCGTGTTTCGGCGAATATGTTTAGATCGGACTTTGCAGGTGTGAAATCGCTGTGACTGTGGTGCGGCGCGTTGTTTGAACATCACAAGTGAACCCTCTGCGGATTTTGGGTGGGTCGGATCCCTGCCGGCGGGCGATAAGCAATCCTCCCATACACTTTTTGCGTTGGTGTGTTGTCCCTTCACGGATTCTGTGCGCAAGTTTTGCCAAGAGATCCTACCGCAGAGATCCTGCCCAGAGGTCCTTCTGGCAGATCTTGGCGAGATCCTTGCATCCGATTTTGCGCCGAGATCCCAACGATCTCTTTGCCCTTGCGAGATCCTCCCAAGTCTTGCGCAGGACCCGTAAAGTTTTCCTGCAAGAGGCCTTGTAACGGATGCCCTCTATCCTCTGAGGGCACAAGCCTTGCCGACATATCCTATCAAGCCATTTTTTTGGGCTCCAAGTTCAAATTTCAACATACTGTCTGGGATGATTGAAAAGTAGGTTGTGTAAGTGGGGCTCCTTGCGATGGCCTCACAGCCATGGTTGCGACTGAAGTGGGCGCAACGCGCGCGCGCAAGTTTGGCACGATCTGTTGTCCTGGAAATTACTGCTGCGCAGGGGTTGATTCCATTATCAGTTGTTCCATGATCATTTCTTGTGAAAAGTCAGACGTTCTCCCTAGGTTTTGGCGATTTTGTGAAAGTAGATGCCACTATTCCCATCATGTCCCCAGTTAAAAAAGGATGATGAAACTAACATGAGGAGGTTGTGCCATCGCCTTTGGTCCTATTGTAAGTGTTGGGAACAGCAAGGCTCAGCGGCAAGAAGGTTGACCATAGCCTTTTTGTTTGTTGTCCCCATTAGCCAGGAAAGCACGTTTCACTTTTGCGGTCAACCGCCAACCCAGGAACGTCATGCTCAACAAGGCGGGGCACTTGAAAGTTCGGGCTGGGGCTTTGTTGTTGGGTGGGGTTCTTCAAGGATGTTGGCTCTGCACGTGGGGCTGTCTCAATTCGAGAACCCCAACATGGAATGCAAGGTGTACTTTGAAACAAAGCAAAAGAGGTACCCACAAAACTCGACAGGCGCGTGGGATTTGTCATGTTTTCTTTTTTTATAGGGGGGGGCATGTGAGAACTATGTGAAGTAAGTTGGTGGCTGCTGGTCACCAGCCTTGGAGGGATACTGAGGTGTCCCTCTTCAGCATGGGCACGCCGGAGCAAGGGGGGGCTGGGTGGGTGAGGTGGGTGGGTGGTGGTGGTGGTGGTGACTAATGGAAAAAGCAGGGGAATAAATGTGGGTGGACGGGGGGGGACATTGATTGTACGGCCTCTTTGGGGAAGCCTTGCACGAAAGTTTTGCTGCGCTGATTCCACAGTTGTTTTTGTCGTTTCCTTTTTTTTTGGTGGGGGGGGTGTTGAGTGCAAGCCCGGCACATGGCCAAGTCTTCGGATCCAAAGGGTGCTGCGCAAACTCGCCGGGGAGTTGGTGGATTCTACCAAACTGGCCGCTAGAAAACGGGCTCGAGGAATCATTAGAGGCTGAACGCCTGAACGTTTGGAACACCGTGTTTCCCGTTTGTTTTTGGCAGAGACTGCCCAGAAGCCATGCTTGAATTCTCCTGAGACCTTGGGGCGGATCTAGCACCCGTCTGCCACACTGTTAGAGGATCTGGTTAGCGTTGTTCTTTATAGACGGCTGGACTATTCGCACCTCCCCCCTGAACTGACCCGAGGTTATGCTTGACACCTTGATTGCCGGGAAAGACCCTTGAAGAAACCACGGTGTCTCTCAAACTCAGAGAAAAAAACAAGAGAAAGTGTTCTTTTCCCCTTTTTCCTGCCAACCAACCGGAAAACGAGCAGCCTCCAAAGAAAGCCACAGACCCAACGTATCGTCCAGTTTCGCCTTTCGCCCCGAGAGGCGCTACAGGAGGACCGGCCCACCGAGCTGGAGGCGTGAGTGGGAAACGCGAGTGACCGAGTTTCATTTGGGTGTGGTGGTCAGAATGAAGAACCACCAGGAATCGGACCGCAGGTTTTGGTCCATGTTGCCACAGGGCGCAAGCACCATTTTAGCCATTTGGGCCGATTTGACACCCAAAACGAAAGGCAAAAAGGGACGGGCTCCTTTTGCAGACGACGGAAGACGGAATGTCTTTGATTTTTTTTTTGAAAATATATATATGTAAAAATAAACAAAAACTAAAAACACAAGAATGGGGTTTCCTTTTGAGGAGAGGTTCACGCCGGTTGTTCTTGAAATTGGGACCCTCCCTCCAAAAGCTGCTTTTTTCCTTTTCGGTTTCCCGCTAAACCAAGAAGTACCAAGAAGACCTGGTTTGTTTGTAGTTTCCAAAGCCGAAAAGGCGGTTCCCCATGGAAGCCACGCGCCACCTGCGCGCGCGCAGGTCTCCCTGCGGAGCCTGGACGTGTCCTCCAACCGCCTGGAGCTGCGGGCGCTGCCCGGCGCGCTCACCGCGCCCTGGTTTTGAACAGCGGCGGGGAGCCGCGAGGCTCGTTCCACGTTGTTTGTTTTTGTTTTTCTGTAAGCTCAGGTTGCTCCAAAGTGGTTTCACAAAGCAGAAGCGTGATTGTTTTCTCCAATTTGAGACGATGGTCATCCCTTAGTTGGTTTGGATTGGCCCCTGGTTCTTGCAGAGAGTACATGGGACACCGGGACACCACCCCCGGAGCACCTCCAACCAAACCAAGCCAAACCACCACTTCAGGGACGCTAAAGAACCTCCGGTGAAGAAACGGGAGCTGCTTCCTCCCTTCTCCTTTCGGGATGCTCGAGCCGAAAGCAAGCGTCACACTGACGGGAAAAAAGACAGTAACTTTCGGAGGGAAGGACCTAGGGAACTGATGGGGGGTCCCGTGAGGAATGTCCTGGCGAGAATTGGGAGGACAACATTCATTTGGTGGGGGAAGGTGATTATAAAGGATTTACAACCTTTACAAAACTAAAGAATAACCCCCCCCCCAATTCGCTTGGGCCTCTATAAATGCATACCTGGATTTTATGGTGTTTTGAAAGCGAGAGTGTGTGTGTGTGTGTGTGTGGGTTTGTGTGTGTCTTTTTCAAGGTAACCACCTGCGGCCCCGGCCCCGTGTTCGTGACTTTAAATTGACAACCAGGTTTTTGGGGTCCATACTCAGTTGACTTTGTAGAGTCCACCATGAGGCCGTTGCATCAAACTTCACACCCACAGTTTGGACAATTGGATAGGACTACCCCGAATTTTCGCCTGGTGGTTTGGGAGTGGTCTCCTCACGGTCAACCAACAACCCGGCTCAGGTGGCGAACCTCGCGAACAACCCTCGCATGCTCATCGACAATGCGACGCTGCTCCGGGTTCTGGAGGGCAGTGTCTTCGCCGAGCTGAGGCGGTTGGGTGAGTGTCTCTTCCCAAATGAAGAGGTTAGTCCAATCCTAGAGGCAAGAAGGCCAAGCCTCACTCAAGGCCCGGGATGCTTTTCAACCGATGTTGGCCGATTCACGGCGGGGGGTCCGAATCTCTTTTCCCTTTTTGGGGTGGAAGCATTATCATGCCAGGGCTCCGTTTTCCCCCTCAAATAGTAGCAACTATCACCTTTTGGTTATTGGAATAAGAATGAGCTGGGTTGATCTTTGAATAGGACACCCAAAGAACATTTTTTTGTGTAGAGGCACAGGTTGGGTTTGGGGTGCAATCTGAGGGACCCGGATTACGTAAAGGGCCAACTTACAGGCAGATTGCAACCACATGTTCGAGCGGTGATGGGACATAAAGCGACACCTTTGTGCAAGGCCATTTTGATGTGCGAGTTGCTTTTGCTGGAACATGTGTGGTGTGTTTAGGCTGGACAAACATGCAGGCGAAGTTCGTTCGAAATAACCCACATGTATAACGTAGTATCGCAGCCACTGGTGAGATCAATGTTCTACCACCCGAGCACACCAGGAAAAAAGAGTTTTGGTCCGTTTTGGTTGTTTTGTTTTTGAGAGATGCTGGGGATGTTGGCGGGACATGCGGAGGATGTTGACGGGCTAGTGTAACATACGGACATTTCGTGAGACAATGCAACATTTTTCTGGCCAAGTCGAACAACAAAAACAAAACGGTCAAACAAGAACACGGAAACCAATAATAATAAAAATAATAATGATAATGATAATAATAATAATAGTAATAATAGTAATAACAATAATGATAATGATGATGATTATAACAGTAAAAATAATAATGATGATGATGAGAATGATAATACTAATAATAATAATACTAATAATAATACTAATAATAATAGTAATGATGATGATAATAATAATCATAATAATAATACTAATACTAATAATAATACTACTACTAAAAATAATAATAATAGTAATAATAATAGTAATAGTAATATAATAATAATTTTACGAATAATAATAATAATAATAATAATAATAATAATAATAATAATAATATAATAATAATAATAATAGTAAGAGTAATATAATAATAATTTTACGAATAATAATAATAATATAATATTAAGAATAAGAATAATAATAATAGTAATTTTAATAATATTAATAATAATAAAATAATAATAAGAATAATAATAATAATAGTCATTATAATAATAGTAATAATAATACTAATAATAATAATGATGATGATAATGATAATACTAATAATAATACTAATAATAAGACTAATAATAATAGTAATGATGATGGTAATAATAATCATAATAATAATAATACTAATACTAATAATAATAATACTAATAATAATAGTAATAATAATAGTAATTGTAATATAATAATAATTTTACGAATAATGATAATAATAATAATATAATAATAAGAATACAAATAATAGTAATAGTAATTTTAATAATAATAATAATAACAATATAATAATAAGAATAAGAATAATAATAACAGTAATTCTAATTTTAATAATAATAACAATAAAACATAATAATAACAATATAATAATAAGAATAATAATAATAATAATAGTAATTTTAATAATAATAATAATAATAATAATAATAATAATAATAATAATAATAATAATAGTAATAATAATAATAATAATTAACAATAATAATAATAATAGTAGTAATAATAATGATAATAATAATAATTAACAATAATAATAATAATAATAATAATAATTAACAATAATAATAATAATATAATAATAATAATAAT
>CAUJNA010000487.1:0-127500 GCA_963377175.1 Effrenium voratum | reverse complement strand
GTTGTGGTTGTTGTGGTTGCCAGTGACGTGGTTCGCCGACGTAGAACTGTCACGCGGTTTCTGTTCCGGTGTTTCACATCATCCACGTGCATCATCGCGCACCATCGTTCACGTGTACACAAGTCTGGCCAAATGTTAACGTTCCCGTCCACGCGCATCATCGTTCACGTGTACACAAGTCTGGCCAAATGTTAACGTTCCCGTCCACGCGCATCATCGTTCACGTGTATACAAGTCTGGCCAAATGTTAACGTTCCCGTCCACGCGCATCATCGTTCACGTGTACACAAGTCTGGCCAAATGTTAACGTTCCCGTCCACGCGCATCATCGTTCACGTGTACACAAGTCTGGCCAAATGTTAACGTTCCCGTCCACGCGCATCATCGTTCACGTGTATACAAGTCTGGCCAAATGTTAACGTTCCCGTCCACGCGCATCATCGTTCACGTGTACACAAGTCTGGCCAAATGTTAACGTTCCCGTCCACGCGCATCATCGTTCACGTGTATACAAGTCTGGCCAAATGTTAACGTTCCCGTCCACGCGCATCATCGTTCACGTGTATACAAGTCTGGCCAAATGTTAACGTTCCCGTCCACGCGCATCATCGTTCACGTGTACACAAGTCTGGCCAAATGTTAACGTTCCCGTCCACGCGCATCATCGTTCACGTGTATACAAGTCTGGCCAAATGTTAACGTTCCCGTCCACGCGCATCATCGTTCACGTGTACAAGTCTGGCCAAATGTTAACGTTCCCGTCCACGCGCATCATCGTTCACGTGTATACAAGTCTGGCCAAATGTTAACGTTCCCGTCCACGCGCATCATCGTTCACGTGTATACAAGTCTGGCCAGCATGCACAAAGATCTCGAAAGCGAGCTCATTGGAGCCATGTGGGCCGAGGATTAGAAAAAAAGTGCTCAAGAGTCGAAGTTTTTCAATCAAGAGGCGTAGAAACTGCCTTTTGTGAGCAAGTGCAGAATGTGCCACGAATACCATTGTTTTGAAGGGTTTGCATGCTTCTTGCTGTGTTGAAAATGCATTTTTAGCCACGCAGGCCATGGTTTTCAGAGTTGCATTGACATGGTTGGTTGAAGCAATTGCTAGTTTTCCTTGCGCCTGCCAGTGATTTGGGAACGTTGTACTTTGATGACTGGTTTGAGCCCTTTCGCAAAATCGCCGACCTTTCACGGCGGCGAAACACGCGGATACCTTGTGGTTGTTGTGGTTGTTGTTGTTGTTGTTGTTGTTGTTGTTGTTGTTGTTGTTGTTGTTGTTGTTGTTGTTGTTGTTGTTGTTGTTGTTGTTGTTGTTGTTGTTGTTGAACTGCGGGTTGTGGGGTTGCCCCCATGTTTGAGCCTCAGCCACATCTCCTCTCGAGGCAGCTACAGCAGCGCCCACAACCAGGCAGGATTTTTGTGGCCTCCGAATTGCGGGTTTTACTTTTTGTATATCCCCCCTATTAACTTTAAACCCGTGTTAATAAAGAGGATGTAGAGCAAGTAAAACTCTCCAACAGAAAAACGTAGTTTCTCTCTTTGCTCCTGCTCTTGCTCTTGCTCTTGCTTTGTCTCTCTCTCTCTCTCTCTGTCTGTCTGTGATCAGGTTGCGAAAAATCAGTTTGTGTTTTAGTCGGCCCGTGTTTTCTTCCTGCCTCCTCTTTTCCAGCGCCGGTTTCATCCGTCGGTAGGCGGCCTGCGCGCCGTGCCCAGCGGGGGCCTCGGGGCCGGAGGGCGCCGCCGGGGTCGCCGCGTGCGTCTGCGCCACGGGGCAGCTCTTCGGCGGTTTCTGCGGCTGCCCCGCGGGGAGGGCGATGACGAAGGAGGAGGCGGGCGGCGGAGAAAAAACATATGCGCCACGGCCTCGAAACCGATGGCATGTTTACCTGTTTTTTGAACCAGGGTCCCTAGGGTTGTATTCCGACTCGATTGACTGCGGAGTTGGGATGGTGGGAGTTTCTTGCGGGCACGCGGGTTGGGCGAGTTGCGGGCTTGAGCTGGGTGGATGGGACCCCGTTCTTGTGTTGCAGCTTCTGGGGAAGGGCCTGAGACTTGTGCGACAGACGATTTGTCGAACATGTTCGAACGCTTGTGCCGCTATGGCAACGCTTGATTCAATCTTGCGAGTTTGCCTGATGATGGGTTTTGTCAGCTTGTTGGGTGCGTGTCAAATAAACCAGCCTGCGCCAGTCACCGTACGTCTTGTCACATCCTGCATTGTAGCTCTGAAATCTATCTTATAATTCACCCAGATGGATGGAATTCAATGACTCTCAGAAGTCTCGTCCCACAGTAAATGGCCCAAACCCAAGCATGCCTTCCTCCCTGAATCAACCGCCCCTTGTGCATGGATGAATCTGTGGGTTGAGTTCGGAGTTCACAGCGGTTTGGGCTCCATCTTGTTTAATTCGTCACTCCTAGCACATAACAATTTCTGGTCAAGCCCCAACTTTGCCGCGTTTTATGCCACGCGGCAATATTTCTTGACCTTGTGGCTTGCGGCAAGGTGAATACATATTCGCAACCACACAATCTTGGACAACCTGGGTAAACACAACCCAAAAGACAATTGGTTGTTCATTTCAAAGGGCCATGTTACCCGAAGGCGGAAGGATCGATGGTGGTTTGGGGGCTCGAAGTTTACATCTTTTGAGGCACCCCCCACAATTTTTGGCGCCTTCAAAAACGCTCCACTTCTGGCGCCCGCGTTTTTAGTTTTCGCCGCCCACGCCCGCAACGTGCGACGCGCGCAGTCCTGCGAGCTCTGCGGGAAGCTGCAGCTCCAGTGCTCGCGGCCCCTGAGCCGTGCGAGCGCCGCCCCACCGTTGCCCGGCTGCGCCCGCCTGGCCGCCCACGCGGAGGCGCGGTGCTTTTACGTGGGCACGCTTTTTTACACGCGGTGCGTTGGCGGGCAGAAGTGGGCGGCAGAAGCTGAGGTAGAAGGACATAAGATGTTTAAGCATCAAGTAGGAGGTTGGCGCAGACCAGAGAAGCTGAGCGCTAAGTTCACCCCACGTAGTTGCATCACCTCGCCAATCAAAATTGGACTGAGCCACTTCGGGGCAGTGGTTAGCAGCGTACAAGCATTGGTGTCTTGCGAAGACTGACAACATGAGGTGTCTTCAGAAGTTGTTTTCCTTCCCTTTGTTCACCCTTTTCTGGCAGTCTTTTGTCAGATGAACGTCTTGCAATATTGGTATTGATCATACACTCTGGGGTTGGGGTGTGTGTGTGTGTGTGTGTGTGTGTGTGTGTGTGGCACCACTTTCACATTTCCAACACAGCCCGGGGCCGGGCCCTTCCCAGAGGGGAGCGGACACTCCCAAGGGTAGTTGCAAGAATCACCGGAGTCTGTCCACCAAGTCCCCCAAGATTCCCGATCTGCCGCGTTCTGATGTCCATCAGTTCGGTCATCAAGCAGATTATTTCAGGAAACCTTCAATTTTCATTACCTGAAATGAGGAATTTTCATTCCCTCAAGCAAGCAATAATTTGTTGTCCATCATCTCAGGGTATGAGTGGAACCTCCCCAGCAAGCACACAGTTGCCTGAATCACCGAAGTCTGTCCAAGATTTTAGAAAAAAACGAGTGATGATGTCCGTGTTCTGATGTCCATCATTTCGGGCATCAAGCAGACTATTTCAGGAAACCTTCAATTTTCATTACCTGAAATGAGGAATTTGTTCGTCGCCCCAAGGACTTTCGCGAGACTCGCCGCAGGCTGCCTTCAAGTGCCTTCCGCCGGAAGCGCGGTGCCCGGGCAATGCGTCTGGTGAAAGCCTGGGCTGCGCGCCAGGCGGGGGGTCTCGTTTGCTCTTTGGGGGGTCCTAGGTTTAGTGGGGATGAAAGGACCACTTTCGGAGAGGCCCCCTTTTCATTGAAAAGCAGGGGTTGATTCATCCGGCTTTTACTTTTGAGACAAGTTCTCTCAGGTCATGAACAAAAACAGGGGGAGATTCATCCTTTTTTTTCTTTTTCCTTTGAGCTCTGAGAGAGTTTTACTGCTCGACTTCAGGCTACGGCGGCCCGCTCTGCGCGGATTGCGCCGAGGGCTTTCGCTCCAGCGGCGGTCTCTGCGTGGCATGCGCGCCGCTTTTGGCGCAGAAGACTCGGCTGCTGTGGGCCTTGGCCGCGGCCGCGGCCGCGGCCGTCGCCGTGATGCTTCTGCTCTTGGCGCGGGGCCGCGCTGAGGAGTGGGGTCCGGGACGAGGGGCCAACTTTCTGTGCAGCTTTGGAGTTTCCTTTTGAACCCATGGGCTGCAGGCTCACCCTGCTTGTGGCATTTGCTTAAGGCTCCAGAGTCCTGCTTAAGGCAGGAAGGGAGTTTTGACACATTCATTTGGGGTCTATGCACTGCTTGTTGGTCGGCCATTCAGCAGGTCACCTTTCGGGAGGGATTTGGGGCTATTGAATACCCGTCCGGCGTCGCACATGCACCCGCTTCGATTTGCTCTTCCACCTCGCCAAACCTGATTTGGACCTCCAGGAACCTTTTGGCTTGCGGGCAAGCAACAAACAGACCGGTGGAGAATCCAAAACCCGCCCGCCCCGAGTCCGCCCCTCCCGCGCGCTGCTCCAGGAGAGGTCGGAGGTGTCGCCGGCGGCTCGCCGCATGGTGCTGCTGGGCCTGGCGAAGCTGCAGGCCGGCGGAGGGGAGGCCTTTGGATCATAGGCGGCTTGATTCCCAGCTTCCTAGGCGTCCCTTGTAGGTACCAGCTTCTTGGCATGGACACCAGCTTGACTAGAAATAGATGGGTTCCACTGGGTTTTTTCATGGGCTTTATGGCCCATTTGCGAGGGGAACCCATCTATTTTCCACAAAGGATGCCTCTGCTTTGGGTAGGCGAACCGTTCTGTTTAGGCTGAACTTAGCCCGAAGGTAGACTCAAACCCAGGGGTTGCCCTTTGGAAAAGCAACCCCTGGGTGTAAGTCAGGGAATCGCAAAGTGGAACTGTGCAAACACTGGTAGGAACAGCGAAATTATACAGACGTACCTGGCACGTCCTTTTTGTGCTGAACATGGATGGGGTCCTCTTTCTGTTGGCAAAGGGAAGTTTCGGGGCACCACTATTTTGAGAAGCCCCCGATGCATTTCAGTTTCCGACATTGCCCCAAACAAGCCTTGAGGGAAACAAAGGGTGAGGGGTACATAGCCCTTGCACATGGCGAAGTTGTCCTTTTTGGGTCAGCTTGGCTGACAGTAGGCGGAGCCAATCTGGTTTCAGTGCGGTTCTAACCATTTGCGGGTGGCATACCGACGGACCGAGTGTTTCTTACTTCCGGGATCCTAGACCGGAGGAGCTCCGAAAGTCTTCCGTCCTGGACTGGGAGTGTTTTGGGAGCCCTCAGCTTGGGAAAAGAGACCCGCCGAAAGTCAAGACCTTTTATGGGACTTGCATCCTTTTTGCGTTTCACGATTTGCTGGGAACATGGCTTGCTGGTGCGATAGGTGGGGAAATGAATCTGGCGATTCCCTTAAAGGACAGCATAGCGGATGGTTTTGCCGGGGTCATTCCAACTCATTCCCGGCTGAGACCAACCCCAAAGGCACAGATGGCCGTTTTTCCCCCTTCCTCGGATATTCAACCCACTTAATGGTCGTCATAACTGTGGTCACAACTGGGAGTACTGAGATTCACAAATCCTCCACTTACCTGACGTGGGGGCTGGGGGGGTTGAAACACCAATGCCCCCCGTTAAACCCCCCCCACCCACCCCAGAGATGCCTTTCCCCGCCAGGAATTCTGCTCCAGTGATCCCAGCACTCACTTACCACAGGCTTTCCCACAAGCCACACTTTCCCACGCCCGCACCTGGCCTGGGCGTTTCTCTCAAAATCGGACTCGGCCTCACATGGCGCAAGATGGGTCCGAATCCCCCTGCGCAGAACGAAAGACCAAAACCTCCACCTCCCTGCACGCGTGTCTTCTCACCCACCCCACACCACACCCCACACCCCACACCCCAAAAAATAGTAAAAGGGGAATTCAAAGAATTCTACTTTTACTATTTTTTTCTCCATCAGCAACACAACAAACAGAAAACAAAATCCAGAACAACAAGCAAACAAAATAAATAATCACAACCAGCAACAAAAATATTTAATCACAGCATACAACATTAAGTAATTCAAACAAGCATACCAACAAAACAGCAAAAATAAAAACCATCAAAGAACACAAACTCAAACACACACATCAACAAATTTCAAAGCAACATACCAACAAAACATATCAGAAGAGTATCAAACAAAATAAAAACAAACAGCCAAAGCACGAAAAAATCAAAAGAGCATACCAAGTTCAAACAACGCACTTTGAAAGAGATAACCAAATTAGGGAAAATAAAATATTTCAATCTTTACAAACCATAAGTTCAGTATAATTATAACATATAAGATTTTACATGTTATTATTATAGTATGATTATAATTTCAGTACAGGATAATAATTTAATTGACAAATCTTTCTTCTTTCATGCATCATTTTAAAAATAATATTAGCATCTCTCACTGTATTCTGAACATTAAACTTTTTACTTTCAATAAATAATTTGATATTTTCTTTAACATCTTCCCCTTTCTCTTGACTATAGCCCAACATCCATAATATATCATAAATCATTTCATATTTTTTCTTACTGATTTTAAGAAACTGTTTAACATAATCATAAGGTGGTATTTTATTTACAGTTAGAAATATTAAAATCTCATCTTCTACATTTCTATTATGTCTTCCTTTTATTCTCAACAAACATTTGATTAAAAATTGATTATCTCTCCAATTTGTACAATTTTCACGGCGCAGTTGCAGAATGTGCAGATGTCAGACTAGGATGTATCACACAAGGGTCATGTGTGATGGAATGCACCACCACGCATCTCAAATCTAGCATCCAGCATGTCAGATTCAGCGTCCAGCATGTCAGTTTCAGCATCCAGCATGTCAGTTTCAGCATGTCAGATTCAACATCCAGCATGTCAGTTTCAGCATCCAGCATGTCAGTTTCAGCATCTTAAATGTGGCTTTCGTCTTTGTTTGTGCTTCCATCATGCAAGAAGTATTGGCACGTGCCGACGCTCGACTTCATCTTCGGTCGGGCACTTGACCGGAAGCCTTCGGGTTTGGGTGCGTGTGTGTTTGGGGGGTCGTTAGGTTGCCCTTTCGGATTTCCCTCTCGGTGGTTTTTGGGGTGTGGGTGTGTTTGGTTCTTTTCTGGTGTGAGCGCGTCCCCCTTAAAGGCTTCGCCTCATCCGCGATGAATACAATGATGGTGGATGTTGTGATGAACCATCCTAATTCAAACTCACCAAGATTTCACTAATTAATTCGCTAGGTATTTTATATAGGTCTTCCTGTTTATGTATTATTGGATTGTCTCCCCATTTTTCCTTGTTTCCATTTGGCAGTCTCTGCGCAGTTTCAATATGTTTATTATTCCTGATGTTGCCACAAAATCCTTTTTACATAATTCTCTAGGTTTCCAAGTTGTAATGTTATTCCAAAGCCTAGTTCTCTTTCTGTAAGGCATTCCATATTTACAATAATCTACATCTTTAAATTCAAACTCATCCATAAACTCCTGATTGTTTTAATCATCCAGTTTGTGGATTTTCGATTACAAAATATTTAGGATTAAAATATTTGATAATCTCAAGAGTTTTAAGACAATACTATTTGCATATTCGATATTCCTAATGCCCCTAGTTTTTGCTACACTATATTCAGTGCATGGAGGACTTGCCCACACAAAATCAAAATGGTTCCTATCAAATTGTGTATAATCCCATTTCAAAATATCAGTATTTATATCAGCATTTTTCAAATGCACTGAAATAACATTGACACCCATTGCTTTTGCAACAAGTCCAACACTGCCTGTCCCGCTAAACATCTCTAATAAGTTCATTATTAAAGATATTTAGATAATATTCTCTATGAATAAATCCCTGTATCTTCAGCATAGTCAATCTGATAAAATGTCATAGTGGAAGACTTCGGTTCTTTAATTTCTTTGTTATTAAGTTTGTTTAAATAATTTTGGTGATTCAAAGTTTTTTCGTGTCTTGCTTTTGCCCTCCAAGACACACAACAATTACAAATCAAACATGTATGTTTGCGGTCTTTTATTTTCTCAATATATCGTTTTTGCCATTCCTTTTTCTTTTCATTGTTGCTCTGTTGGTAAAACCTGTTATAAACTCGTATCTTGTCTTGGTTTTCTTGCTGGTACAGTTTGTTGTATGCCCGTGTTTTATCTTTGTGTTCTTCACGATATTCTTTTTGATACTTACTAAGTTTTTCATTGTTTGTTTCTTGATATGCTTTCATGTATAGTTTTGCTTTCTCTTTGTGTTCTTCGACCTCTCTATATTCCTTGTCAGTTCTCCCTGCTATCTGTTTGTTTAACTTACTTTGGTATTCTCTAATATATTCACCTTCTCTCTTGTGTAATTCGTCACGGGTGTTGCACGGGTAGTTTTCCAACAGTTCTATATAAAAATTAGCTTTATGTAGTTCTCTCATTATACAATACAATCTGAACTCTTGACACCTTTTAGTATTCATATCTCTTCTATGTTGAACCATTCTTTGTGATAAACTCTGACAAGTGCTACCGATATACACTAAATCGTTTAAGGTGTTTCTAATGATGTATATCTTACCGTGTTTAAAGTTCTGTTTTCGTCTAAATGTGTTTTCTTGTTCCATAATGTTATATATTGTTTTATGTTGTGTTGTCTTTAAGTGTTTATATATTATGAATAAACCCCTCTATCTTCATCATAGTCAATTTGATAAAATGCCATAGTGGAGGACTTCGGCTCTTTTATCTCTTTGTTGTTGAGTTTGTTTAAATACACTTGTTTCCTATTTTTATATTCACCACTGGTTCTATCTACTTCTTTACTTTGATAACTGTTTGTTAAAGGTTTCTTCTTTTCCATTTCTTGCAAGATTTCTATAATATTCTTATTCTGTTCTAACACCTTGTTCAGTTTTTTAACAATCTTTTCTAATCCTTCATCCATGTAAATATATACTAAATTATAAAACTAAACTTTTAAAACTAAATGTTGCAATTATGTTAAATCTACTCTTTAAATTCTAATTTTTCATTATTTGTTTAACAGTTTCCTGAGTTTCCTTATCACCATTGTCGGATGGAGTAACTCCCCTCCCAAAGCGAATAGCACTATTATGAACATCTGTTTCTAAGTTGATACTGTCTTTAGTTTTATCAAATTCATTTTCTTATCATTCTTACTTATTTTGAAACTGGTTGGAATACACGAACATTTACAGTTTCCTTTCTTCTGTATTTCTAATTCATTTTTTAATTCTAACATCTTTTTACACATTGGACAAGCAAACTCAATAACTGATGTTTCTTTAACAATTTCTTCTTTTTCTTCATCAGTTGAAGAAACAACTGGTTCAGTCTTATTCTTTTTCTTTCTCCCCATCTATATTAATATTTATATTTTTAATATATTGTATCAAACACTTAATTAGTTCTAAAACAAAATAGCATACTTTTTTAAATCTATTATTAGTTATAACAACTTGTTCTATATTTTCTACTTCGTTTATTATATTGATATAATCTGAATAACTTCTATCCATATAAAATAATACATATTAAATTATTTTCTAAATGTCTTTAATATTACTTTTATTATGCCTGATGTAAAACCAATTGATGAAATCAAATATGACTTTAAACAAAGTAAGCACGAGGTCGTCCCTAAATTACCGATGAGAGCTATGATCGTCGGTCCATCTGGAAGTGGAAAATCAACTTTACTTGTATCAATGATACTTGATATTTATAGAGGAGCATTTGAAAGAGTTTTTATCTGGTCTCCATCAGTAAATTTAGGTAGTATTTGGTTGCCTGTTAAAAAATACATTAAAGAAGGTTTGAAAGTAGATACTGATAAAGAACCGTGTTGGTGGGATGAGTTCAATGTTGAAGATTTAGAAAGAGTTATAGAAACTCAAAATAAAATAATTGAATATCAGAAAAAACAAGGAATGAAGAAGTTATTTAATGTATTAGTTATATTGGACGATGTATCTGATAATCCAGCAATAACAAGAAATAATAAATTGCTAAATTCTTTATTCTGTAGGGGACGTCATAGTGGAATATCAACGCTTGTCAGTCTTCAGAAATCATCAACCGTACCACCAATTATTAGGGTAAATATAAGTCATTTGTTTTATTATAAAGTTAGAAACTTCAAAGAGATAGAAATATTACAAGATGAATTATCAGCAATTGTTAGAAGTGATAATTTACTAGAAAGCAAGAAACTAATTTATAAAATATATGAGACTGCAAATGATGAACCGCATAGCTTTTTATATATTAACCTTCTCCAAAAAGACCCTAACCGTATCTTTATGAAAACCTTCTCACATTATTTGAAAATTACTAATTCAATACATAAATATACTAATATTATATGATATTTTATGATTTACCATTAGATATTAAAAACCTTGTATTATCTTATAATTTAGGTGATGTTAGATTATTAAAAATAAAAAATAATAATATTATTAAAAATTATATTAATAAATTTAAACCAGTGTATAAGTCTTACAAATTAAATAATTCACAATATTTTGAAATTGATAATATCAATATGAAAAATATTATCAATAACGGCACATCATATATTTTTAACTTAAGTGAGTTAGATAAATTACATCAAAAACATAAACCATTAAAATTATTAATTGAATATGATGTATTTGCTACATCTACCTCATTTACTTGTTTGAATCATGTTCGTAATCGTACTTTAACATCAAATGATTTATTTGATATTTATTATTTTCTTAATAAAGACCTTTATGAAACTAATTTAGTGTATAGCCGTAATATGGTTAATTTTATTTCATTACAAGTGAAAAAAATAGCTATTAAAGTCATCAATTATGAAAGACAAAGTTTTATTAGTAAATTTTATTCATATTTTTTAATTAATAATGTTAATGAATCATATTAATATTATTAATTTAAATCAATGAAGCGTTGCATAAATTCAACGCAGGTAATTTATATAATAGTTTGTCCGATTTTTTATTTTCTAACTTTTCTATTCTCGTTACACATTCTTGAATAGATTTCATTATTAAAGTATCCGCTCTCGTTTTTTCATCTACTCTTAAATTCTTAATGTCTTCCATACTGTTATTTTCTTCGTTTTTGCTTTGACCAATACCCATTATATATTATTATTTAGATTTTTTCTTTTTTCAATTCCTTAATTTCTTTTTGTAATTTTTCAACTTTATCTATTACTTCCAGTACAGCTTTATGTAATAATATTGGTACTTTTGTATATTCAATGCCTAAATATTCGCGACTGTTATGAACTACATTACTAATTTCTTTTGGAACTGCTTTTAATAAATCATCAGCAATGTAACCGATGTGGATTGCATCCTTATCTTCTCTATCTTTTCTTTTGAATTTTTTAGGTTTGAATTTCTTAATCATACTAATACAGTTACTTTTAAGTAAATCTACATCATATTTTAATCTTGCATCAGAATTATCTATTAGACTTCCATTTATAGTTACAGTTCCAGCAGTAATATCAATAGCATCACCTGAAGCATCTTGAATATCATTAACAAATAATGTTTTTGTATTAACAACTGTTACATTTTCCTTAAAAGTTGATGGAGCATTATTTGTAAAACTTTCAGTATTTACTGTTGTTCCAAATGTCTTATCAATAGATAATAAAACTGAAGGTGTAGTTGAACTATCTGAAACTCTGAACGCTGTGTTTGACGTTCTGAATATTACATCAATTGTGGATAAATTAGTTCCATCATAATAAGTTGATATTTCACTTGTTCCCATTAATATATCTGTTCCTGTTGTCATTGAAATATTATTCAAAAATGAAACCGTTGTTAAATCGAATGATTGAATGGTATTAGTTGCTAAATATGCATTTTGAACTGCTAAGTTAGTATCAACGGTTATTAATGTTCCTCCGTTAGGTGCTAAATGATTGCTTCTTAATGCTCCATTAGTTTTAACATAAACATCATCAGCAAATAAATTACCCATAAAATCAGCAGTAGCAGTATTAAAAGTCCATCCGCTAGTAATATTAACTGCCCCGACTATGTTAGACTGAACTGCGGGGTCTCCACAAATAAATCTAATTGAAGAATTAGCATCGGTATTTCTCATATCAAAAGATGAAAAAGCACTAACATATCTATATAATTCACAGTTTGTATCAATTGTTA
The DNA here is from genome assembly GCA_963377175.1 of Effrenium voratum. Taxonomy (NCBI): domain Eukaryota; class Dinophyceae; order Suessiales; family Symbiodiniaceae; genus Effrenium; species Effrenium voratum. The sequence continues at coordinate 115,211 of CAUJNA010000487.1, read as the reverse complement.
ATTTACCATCAGTATCAATATTGACATTATCACAATTAACATCAGCATTCGTATAAATATTACCTAACACATCTATAGGTTTACTAAAAATAGTTTTATTCACTAATCCATCACACATAAAATATTGGTTAGAAGCATTGGTTATATCTCCGACACTACATGCTATAAAATTAGGATGATGTATATAAAAACCTTCTATTGCATCTGGTGTATATGTTTCTAAGTATGGTTCTAATCCATTTATTGAAGAATTGATATTATCTATTTTTGTTTTAATATCTGTTGAAAAATCATTATTTGTAAATAAATTTCCTTTCATATAAACAGCACCTTCGAAATATGATGTTCCGTGTGCTTGAGCAAAATTATACGAAGTATGAACATTACCGTTAATCGTAATTCTTGAAGCATTATTAGGTCTTCCAATAATAACATCTCCTGTATTCCATCCTAACCATAATCTATAAGGAGTAGCACCTGTTAGTCCTTGATAAGAGTCCAACTGACATCCTCGTTTAAACTCGAGTCTTTGGTTACTAACTGCGTCTTGGATTCTAAATATTGGATTAGTATTATCTGTTAAACTAAGTATTAATGGAGAGTTTACTGTTTGCGCAGTTGTATTAACTTTGTCTAATTTTTGTCCTAATGATGTATCCTGAGAATTATTACTAGTAATTATTGAATTAATTGTATTTGTATTTCCTGTTATTAATCCACTTAATCCATCTGATTGTAAAACATATCTAGCGTCAGAACCTACTATATCTAAAATAGACGAACACGAAAATAAACCAGATACTTGTAAATTACTTAATATCGTAGTATTATGATTTAATATTATTTTATCATTTTGAAAAGTTGAAGAATTATTAATTTCTACATCTCCAAAACCTCTTTGATTTAAAAACATAGTTGCTCCACTTAAATTTCCATAAACATAAGTATCAATATAATTATTGTATAATTCATGATAATAATTATAATTTCCAAAATTTGCTATTTTAAAAGTCGATGTTGTTGTTATATTATGAATTAGTGTATTTTTTAATATTGATGTATCTAACTTTTCTGATAATAAATTATTAGTCGTTATTTTATTATAATAATCTGCTTCATTAAGTGAACCTCCATTCTGTAAATCTGATATGGCTGAAATATGTGAATTTACTGTACTATTTAATCCTGTTATTAAATTAGAATTAGAACTAATACTATTAAAATTAGTTGTTATAGTAGAATTCAAATTATTTATTAAATGTGTATTAGATGAAATATTATTAATATTTGTATTAATTAAATTAGAACTAGAAGAAATATTATTAAAATTAGTTGTCATAGTAGAATTTAAATTACTTATTAAATTTGTATTTGATGAAATATTATTAAAATTTGTATTTGAAGTTGTTGTCAGATTACCTATTAAAAATGTATTTGAACTAATATTATTTGATAATACATTAACTTCCGTCTTATTGTATGATTGAGTTATATCATAACAATTAGCGTCAATCTGTGCTTTTGTGTAAGTATCTACTTGGTCTGCTTTGTTGTTGAGTAAATCAATTATATCTGTTTGACTGGCGTATATGGTCTTTATATCTTGTATTCCTGTATCATTTATTTCGCTAATTGTGTGTGCTACAACATTTTCAAAGTTTGTTAGGTTTATACTTTTAACCATTTGATATAATTATTTTAGAAAATAAGTATATCAAATATTATTGATTATTAATATGGTCTTGGTGTTTCTTACTTTTTCCGTGTCTTGCCTTGTGATGCTTTGTATATACTGTTCCACATTCACATTCAATTTTTATTTTATTCTCCATAAGTATTTGCTCTCTGTTTTGCTGATATTTGTTTTTATGATATTCTTTTTGTTTCTCGTTGTTGTTAATCCTCCACTGCTTTTGTTGTTCCTTTACTTGCTCGCTGTGTTCTTCTCTATACCGTTTAAATTCTTTTTTAAATTTGTCTTTATTGTTTTCATAATATACTTTACCATTTTCTCTTACATATGCAATATTATTTTTCCTCCATTGTTGTTTCTGTTCCTTCTTCTCATCAGTTGATGAAACCGGTTTTCTGCATCTATTTAAACTTGGGTTGACTTCCTCAATAATCTCACGTTCTATTGCTCTTGCTTGAAGACTATTGTCACACTTTATTGTATCAATCAAAATCATATCAAAATTATCCCACCCATTGTTGTTACGAATGAACTCATACAAACATTTGCAACCATCTTGGATACTTTCATTTTCTGCTCGTCTTTTATGTTCGTATTTTCTCCTTCTAAAATCAGTTGTATGACCTACATAACAATCTTTGATACTGAAATCCTTACAAACAATTTTATAAAATTGTGTTTTAGAATAATCAACTGGGGTTTTAGGCATTATGTCTTATTACTTACTATAAAATGATATTTATTTATATCATTTTATGTTAATATTTTGAATGAGTTAATCAAGTATCTGAACTCCGGCATCGCGTATGGATAATATTTGTTCACTCACTAACGTTATATATATTGTATCTGGCATATTTGCTGTTACCATATTTCCAATAGGTTTGCAACGAATTAGAAGTTGTTGCCCTGCTTTTGTGTTAATTCCAGTATATGAACTATCAGGAACCTTTTCGAAATCCATAGCAAAGATAAACTTATCAACACGATAAGCAGAATATTCAATCGATAAATGATGTTGATGGAACAATGGTAAATTTAATGCTTTTCGTAAATAATAGAATGCTTGTGTTAATGAACGGCATGGATACTCAGGATATAGTTTTGACCCTAATTGAAGTTGAAATTCTAAATCAAGGTCGGAATTGTAGTATCCACTTTCTTGGTAGTTCAAATAATACATAGGATGATAGAAATTGTTGTATTCTTTCATAACGTGAGTATCGCCTACTCCGCTTTTACTGAAAGAGATGAACGCGGCAGCGAGTTTTGACACTGAACGAACAACAGTAGTGTTAATTGACGACGAACCATCGGGAACTTGATTAGATTGACAAATATAAGTATTATAAGTTATAGGCAATTCTTTTCCGTCCAAAAGATGTGAAACATATTTATTGTGAAGGTCGTTGTCCAAGCTTACCAAATCAGTTTGAAGGAATGCGTTACTAATTGAGAACTGCTCATTTGTATGAAGGCTTGTGTCTGTGTTGCCACTTGCTGGAAACCTCGACCCACCCGCTGTAACAACACAATCGGTAAAATTTGAAACTAGTTCAAGCTCTAAAACAAGTGGACACGCTTTTAACGGAATATACTTAAATTGATTGAATAAACCAAGCATCGGTTTAAATCCTACAACCATTTTTCTGTTAAAGCCTGGAATTGTGTAAGCGTCATATGCAGGACCAATATGACCCGATGCAGGAACTGCACGACGTGTGTTTAAATCATCATCATATCTATAACCAAAACTCTGGGCGTCTTCATTGTCTCTTGCTCCTTTTGACATCATGCAACTCATCATGTGATGATTTCGGTTGTAATAATCAATGTCTTCAACAAGTTGATTACCAGCAATTAGTCTTGCTCTTCTAAAAAAGGAATAAGCAGGAGACAGAGGACGTAAGCGTTTATTGTCTGACGGGTCAGTGTTTTCAACGGTGAAATAAACCATTACACTCTGCGGGTCAAGCCAAGTATTATCTTCAGCATTTAATGCTATTTTCAACACACGTTGACCAGATGAAGGGGTGTAGATATTACTCCCAGAAGGGAAAAACGAGACTGAACGACGGTCGTTGATATAACTTGCACCTTTATTTAACTTGAATGAGAGGTTGTCAATTAGAATATCTTCAGCACTAAAAGTTTCCATTGCTATATATAATTTAATTTAGAAATAATTTAAACCAAACTAAATTAAATAATTTAGTGTAATCCTTTTGATTAGAATTATTATTTTTAAATATTTTCATTTTCTTTTTCTTAATCTTATCTTCAACTGGATTATTCCCTTTTTCTTTCTCTATTACTAATTCTCTAATTTATTCATACGTACTTTTCTTATACTTTTTATTTTCATTCTTAATCATATCATCCGTTGTTTCATTGTCATATTTCTTATGTTGTATCATTAATATTATTATGATAATGAATTTATGTTTTGTCTTTTTACTATATTGTCAATGTCTGATTGAGTGTGATTACATCTGTTGTTGTCATTTAATAACAAGAACTTATTATTTGCGACTTTTGCTTTAAACAAGAGAAAATTATAACAGTTGGAATATTCAAAACCTCTAAATATATAACATCCGCATTGGCATTTTACATATGTTCGTTTATTATCTCTATATAAATCCATTAATCTTTGTTCAATTGTTAATGGTGTATGTGTTGTTTCAATTTCTGTCAAGTTTTCATTTAGCTGATTATTCATATATAATATGATATAGTTATATATTTAAGTACTTATTTAACTATATTATCTCCGTTACCGGGTCAACACTTCTTGAAACATCTTTGCCTTGGTCTCCGTATCCAGTTATGTAATCGTGGTTAGTATATGGATTTAATGAACCAGTATAAACAGTTATAGCACCACGGTCAGCAATACTGACAGGGTCTAAGATACTTCTAAAATTAATATAATCATCGGTAATTTTAGACCTTCGCGATATAAACGGCGCTCCATAAGTAGTTAAAGTTAATTCTCTTTCAGGGTAATCTTTTGTTATCTGTGCCCCTACACTTGAACCGAGACTATGTGTTATAAGATGTTTAACTTCATTGTTTTCATCCAATGCTGTTGATGTGTCTTTATATCGTTGTGAATATTTAGTCATTTTAAAGGGAAGTCCTACATCTGCCAGAATGTCATTAATAGCACCTCCAAAAGTTCCTTTTCCAAATGTTCCGCTTACATACATTTTATCACCATCAATATAAAAACCTTTACCATTGCTATATGCTCTACTCAACCCTTGTGCATCAGTTAAATTTGAATTAGGATAATAACTATTTAATATTTTGTCAGTTTGTTTCATAACATTAGTTATTTTAGTTGTTTTCTTATAAGGTTGATAATGTTTAATTTTCCCATGCTTCATTTCATAAATTAACTTTTTATTATTAATCATATATTTAAAGTTATAAATTAATTTCTCAATTAATTAATAATGCTTACATATAAAAACGTTTATATTGACAGCGCTCATAGAATTAGTGGTACATCATCGAATTTCAAAGTTGAATTGCCGGAAACATTACAAACAGACAACGGAGTTCATTGCTACATTCACGAAGTAACATTACCTAACTCGTGGTATTCAATTCAGTCAGGATTAAATAATATATTATACTTTTATTCTTCTCCACTAGTTCCAGATGAAGATAACACAAATGTCCATTAATTAGCGTTACAATTGGACGAAGGAGTATATACTGGCACAGAACTAGCGACAGAATTAAAGTCAAAAATAAATGGTGTTGTAGATAATACTAATTTCTCAAATACTTATGAAGTTACTTACAGTGTGAAAACTAATAAAATAACAATTTATTCAAACTATGCCGATAGAAAGTTCGCTGTGTTAACTGATGAACAAATGAAACTAACATATGCAGATTATATATGGAATGGAACTTTTGATGCTAATAACTTGCAATCTGCTAATGAAGTTTTAGGAAATTATCAAATGGTAGTTTATCAATATAATAATCCTTATGTTTCTGGTTTCGTTAATCTTCAACCCATTAGAAATATTTATATTCATTCTTCTCAATTGTCTAATTATAATCAAGTAAATTTAAGAACCGGCGATAGCACAGTTGTTAAGAAAGTACCAGTCACAGCACCACACGCGGGAATTGTCTTTGATTCGGAATTAAACCCTCTTGATTACTTGGATGTATCAAATAGAAGCTTTAAACAATTAGATTTTTGGATTAGTAATTCATTAGGAAATGAAATTAATTTAAATGGGGTAAATGTATCCCTGTCATTATTATTTGTGAAAAGCGATATTATTTAAATATATTCTTTAATTTTTCCATATAGAAAATATATAGAATATATTATATGTCAAGTATTGAGACAGTAGATGTTAATAATGAAACTAAAACAGAAGAAGCACCTGTTAATAATGAAGTCGTTGAACAAAATGAAACAGTTAATGAAGAACCATCGCCAGAAGAAGTTAAACCTGAAGAAGTCATTCCTGAACCAAAAGCGAAAGCAAAAGCATTACCAAGAACAAAAAAAAAAGTTGAATTAGTAGAATGTGAACAATGCTCTAAAAAGATGACATTGAAAAGTTTGAGACACTCACATCCTAAAAATTGTAAAGGGGCAAAAACCGAGATGCTCCCAGTCAATCCACAAAAGAATATAAGAAAGATACAACCAGAAGTAAAAGAAGAAATTAAGAATGAGATTAAACAAGAAGTGATTAAAGAAACTATTAAGAAACCCACGGCAACAGAACTATTAAGCCAACATTATGAAGAACTTAAACAAAAGAAAAAACAAGATAAACAAGAAAAAATAAACAAATTATCTTCATCAATGTTTTAAATAATAATCTAATTATATTATATATTAATCATGCTTATGAGAAGTCATAGAAATGTAGAATTTAAAAGGGCGCCACAAGTAGAACGTCATTATAATGTTTCAGATTTATGGGGAGTTGCTTCAAGAATGAATTATTTTAAACAGTTGAAGGAAACACTGGAAGCGAGACAATCACAAGGAGCATTAATAAAGTATAGAAATGATTTAGCTGAAAGCAACAGAACCGAAAGTTACAGAAAGGAATTAGACAGAATAAGAAAAATATTAGACAACACACGGTCACCAGACGGAATACAAACAAAGGAACAACTAACTGTAAGAAAGAAGCATTTAGAAGAAATGATTAAGAATATCTCTGATTAATTTATTTTTCTAAATAATTAATATACTATGATTAAATCAATTAATAGATTGAATACAGTAGGACCGGTAAAAGTAGGGTCATTGAAATCACAATTACATTTGAGACCTTCTTATGATGAATTATTAAAAGAAACATTAGTAGGAGATGAGAACCGTCCATCAATTGAAAATGTGATAGACAGGACAAGATACAGATTAAACCAATACGGTAGTCCGTTTGATAATAAGGACGCCTTAGACATTCAAAAGAAACAAGAACTAGACCGGAGAGGAGAAGTTATGAAAGGAACAATGTCGGACGCTGACAGAGTAAGAGCTAAACTTAATGATGAATTGAAACTTGCTGACACACTGAAACAACACCAGTCTTTCATTCAAGAAGGATTGGCGGAAACAAACAAACAGAAAGAAGAACTTGCTGAAAGAATGAGACTTTGGAGACAACAACACGAAGAAATGGCAAGTGCTGTATCGAAGAGTTCATATCCTGCCGGTGTAGAAGTTGATTGAATGGTGTCCGCTGATGAAATGCCAGAATTAGAACCATTAGAGGAAGGCGAAGAAGAAGATGAACGAGAAGACGACCCAGTTGTTGAAGTAGAATCAAAAGCAGAAGACGCTTATGGTTACACCGAGTTTAAGAAAAGAGCGTCTGAACTAACACCCGCTTATCTTGCAAGCAGACCAGAAGAGATGAAAAAAGTCATGGACAAACTGAAAGGATTTAGAAAGATTAAAGACAGTGTTCATGAAGAATTCACTGAGTTATATAATGCTTTAATTAATAGCGATGGTGATTTTATCAAGAAGGAACACAGATTGAAATTAGTAAGGTTTTACAATGATAAAGTGTATTACTCAGTTTTCCACCCACGACCTAAGGAAAAAGAAGATAGTCCAACCGTGATGGATGGTTCAGTTAAAGAAATACCTGCGGAAGTTTAATAAAATATATAATATTTAATATGACTAATAAATATTATGGATTACGCCGACGCCCTACTTTTGAAGAAATGCTAAAGGAAGCGATGACGCACAGATTAAAAATTGAAATCATCCCCGAAAGACAGGTAATTGACTTGTCAATCAACAATATAGATTTTGACGATTTTGACCTTTCAAAATACGATAGGAGACTACGGTTGAATGCTAGGGTTCAAACTGATAAACAAGTTCTTCAACACGAATTGTTCCCTGATATGTTTGATGAAGTAGCACCAACATCACAGTTATATGAAAACAACGAGGCAGACGCACAAACAACACGATATATAGCAAAAGATTTTGCTGATGAAATTTATAGTAATGCAATTTCAGGACCAAAAGATGAACCAAAAGATGAACCAAAAGATGAAAAGCAGGAAGATTTACAAAGTCTTCATTTAACATCATCATCGTCATCAGCATCAACCGAAAAAGATAAGAAAGAGGAAAGCCGAGAAATAAAATCGTTAAGAAACATATTTTTAGGTGGAGAAGACAAGAGCGTATTTGAACTATTCAAACGTGACAAGAAGACATCCACACCATCAGAACAATCAAGGGAACAGGAAGAAGAACAACCGAGGGCATCATTCTGGTCAAGACGTCAGGTAGAAGCAAGAAGCAGAAGTCACTCACCAGAAGAAAGAGCAAGAGGTAATCAAATGAACAGAAGACAATTAGAAACAAGAAGCAGGAGCAACTCACCCCAAGAAATAGCTAGAGGTAGTGAATGGACGAGGGAACAAATGGAAACAAGAAGCAGGAGTAGAAGCCCAGAAAGCACAAATACAAAAAGTAGCCGAGGCAAGAAGAAAAAATAATACAAGAATTTGTAAAAATGCCTTAAAGAAATAACGACCTTTTTATATAAGTTACATGCCATTCTATAGCAGACACTCAGATGATGGAAGCGATAGATTGTTAGGAGGAATACATGATGAAGATGATTATAATGACTTTATGAATATGTTATTTATGAATAGTAGTTTTGCTGATGACATTGAAAGACATTATAAAAGTTCAGATGCTGATGTGTTGCCAAGTCCTACTGATAGTGAAGAAACAAAAGAAAATAAAGAGAAACAATATCAGAAGGATTATCATAAAAAATACTTTCAAGAAAAACTTAATAAACCTTATACATGTAATATTTGTGGGAAATCAATGGCCAACAGTTCTAACAAATCAAGACATGAAAAAAGTAGAAAGTGCCAGAGTGCTAAAATAAAGTCTAATTGGATAATATTAATTTAATTTTAATTTAATTAATATAATCCAATTTCAATATATGAGTAAACTAAGTAATGAGGAGATAATGAGCAATATCTATTATGATTTAGAAACAGGTTATGGTTCTAAACAAAGCTTATACAATCAAGCAAAAGAGAAAGGAGCAAGTGTAACATTAGAAGAAGTGGCAAAGTGGTTGAAGAAGCAACCTAACAAGCAAATAAAGCCGTATCAGAATTATAACAGTTTCTTAGTGCCTTATGCCAGAGCAGAATTTCAAATAGATATTATGGATATGAAAATATTTAAGAAAGAAGATGAAGAACGCTATGCATTGATTGTAATAGATGCTTTCAGTAAATTAGGTTTTGTGTATCCAATGTTTCAAAGAGACAGTCCAAATGTTTTGAAAGGGTTTGAAAGAAGCATTTAAAGTTATGGGTGAGCCTGTGGAAATCTTTTCTGATGATGATGGAGCATTTAAAGCAGAAGTAAAGAAATATTTAGATGATTTAGGTATAATACATAAAACAACGCTAACACATGCCAATATTGTGGAGAGATTTATTAGAACGATGAAAAAAGGAATAGGAGACAGAATACACTTTACTAAAGGTAGATGGACTGATATGTTGAAACCTACATTAAAGAAATATAATAGCGCTATTCACTCATCAACTGGAATGAAACCAAATGAAGCGCATGATGATGACAACAGAGCAAATGTAAAAGCAAACCTTACACTGAAGCAAAAGCATATGAGGAAATATCCTAAATTATCTGTTTCAGACACAGTGAAAATATACCAAAAAGGAAAAGGTAATTATACATCGAGGAAAGAGACCAACCCAAAGTGGACAGAAAGGAAATACAAAATAGAAAGGATAGAAAAAGATATGACACTTCAAACTTACTATGTATTAGAAGGTTTGAAGAGACATTATTTGCGTCATGAATTATTGTTAATTGAAAATTAAAAATAATAATTTATACTAATCTTTGATATAGTTGTTAGTTCTTAGAATTTTGTGACTTTAAAAAAGACTTAAAGAGAAAACCATAAATTAAATTATATAGTTAATAATATGAATAGAGATTTACCGCCAGATGAAAACACTAAAATAGTTAAGTATCTTCTTAAAGAAAATTTAGGAGAATACAAAGTAAATAATAAAGGTAAAAAACTTAAAACCATAATTATAGGAAACAACCAGTATAGATATAATCCAGAAAAACCAATAAGCAATAGATTGAGTAAGAGACTTGAAGCAGTAAAGAAAACTAATGACTACAAAGCAAATCAAATCAGAGAAAGAGTAGGAGCAAGAACGGTTTTAAAACATGCTATTAAGAAAAAAGCAGTAATAACAGAAGAAAGAAGCGCCTTTAGAGCATATGCCAACGCCTACACAATTTCAAACATTCATTTAAAAGAGTTGAACGGATTGACTTATTTTAATTATCAATTTGACAAACTTAATGAATACTTGAAAGAGAATAGAGGAATGAAACTGAATGCTACAATAAATATGAAAGTTATGAACTTATTTGATGAGGAGAGAAACGTAACAGTTAGGACAAGGTCGTACACTATTGTAAATGAAGAGGATTTAAGGAATGCTTTGAAAAGAATGAGACCTGATGTTGAAACAAGAATTTTAGATATGGCTTTGTATCAGTCAGGATTAATAATTAGCAATATTAATAATATTCATATCATGTATAATAAATATAATCCGACTAGAGCTGGTAAATATATCGAACTTCCAGAATGGATTAAAAAGAAAAAGGCATGTATCAATATTAAAAATCAAGATGACAAGTGTTTTAAATATTCTATTGAGTGTGGATATTGTAAAATTTGTGATAAAGCACACCCTGAAAAGATGTTTCATTACAAGAAGATAGAAAGTGATTTGATTTTTGATGGTGTGAGTTTTCCTGCTAATAATAATGATATAGATATATTTGAAGAAAATAATAAATCAATATCCATTAATGTTTATGAAATTGATGATAATGAACAAATTGTTATTAGTAGAAAATTGAAAAATAAAGATGCTTCTTTTCATTTTGATTTGTTAAGAGTTGATGATGAGGATTGCAGTCATTATACCTATATAAAAAGTTTGAGCAGACTTATTAATAATCAAAAAAGTAATCATCATGGTAAGTCCTATTTTTGTAAATATTGTAATCATGGATTTGGAAATGAAGAATTATTAAATAAACATTATGATAGTGGATGTATGGAAGTTGACGGACAGCAGATAGTAATGCCTAAGCCTTATGAGAAAGTTAGTTTTAAGCATCACTTCAAAAAGTTAAGATGTCCTTTTGTTGTATATGCTGATTTTGAATGTTTGACAGAGGAACTGAAAAAACCTGATGAAGATGAAGATAAAAACACGTTTTCATAAACCATGTGGTTTTATGCTTAATATGGTTAATGCTGTTGATAATACAAATTATGAATTTATGTATCGTGGTAAAGATGCTGTTGATGTGTTTTGTCAAAAACTTAATGAGATTAGGGCAGAAGTAAAGGAGAAGATGGGAGAAAACGAAAAAATAGACATGACCGATGAAGACAAAGAAGATTTTAAACATGCTAAAAACTGCTTTATTTGTGGGGAGAAGTTTAGAATGAACTACAAGAATGCTAAGGAAGCGGAGAAATATAGAAAGGTTAGAGACCATTGTCATTTTACAGGTAAGTATAGAGGTTGTGCTCATAATGTTTGCAATCTTAATTTTTGTAATAGATATTTTAAAATTCCTGTATTCTTCCATAACATGAAAAATTATGACGGTCATTTAATTATTCAAAATGCGGATAAATTAAGTAACAACAGTAAAATAGGTGTCATCGCTCAGAACAGTGAAAAATTTATTAATATCAGTTTTGAAAGTTTGAGTGTTAAAGACACTTTTGGGTTTTTAACTGCTTCATTAGATAAGTTAGTTTCAATGAGTAAGTATGATAATACAGATGAAGAAGATAAAAGTAAATGGTTATTGCGTGAAAACTGGAAAGATAATTTTAGGTTCAGTAGTAAAAATGATGTGATTAAGAGTGAGAAATGTCTAGATTTATTAACTGATAAAGGCGTTTATCCTTATGACTACATGAATTCATTTGATAAATTTGATGATGAGCAATTACCGAGTAAGGATGATTTTTATAGTCAGTTGAGTGAAGAAGTGTTAACGACTATGAAAGGGCAAAAATTATATGGAAGCATTTCGACATTAAGAATATGGGTGAATACCATGATTTATATTTGAAAACTGATGTATTATTATTGACTGATATTTTCGAAAATTTTAGAGATGTGTGTATGAAATATTATGGATTGGACCCTGCTTATTATTATACATTGCCTAACTTTGCTTTTGATGCTATGCTTAAAATGACTGGTGTAGAGATTGATTTAATATATGACCGAGAAATGTATGAAATGATAGAAGCGGGACTTAGAGGAGGGATGTGTATGGTTTCTACTAAAAAAGTTGAAGCAAATAATAAATACATGGGAGAAGATTATGATAAAAAGAAAGAAAGTAGTTATATTAACTATTTAGACGCTAATAATTTGTATGGGTTAAGCATGATACAAAAACTGCCATATAAAAATCTAAAATGGGATGATACATTAAAAGAAGAAGACATAATTAATTATAAGAATAATAATATTGGATATATTCTAGAAGTGGATTTAGAATATCCTAAAGAATTACACGATTTACACAATGACTATCCAATGGCACCTGAGGTTATGAATGTTAAAGCCAACATGCTGTCAGATAAACAAATTGAAATTTATGAATTTTTAAATCATAAAAAACCTACGGATGAGAAAACAAATAAATTAGTATTGAATTTAAATGATAAAGAAAAATATGTAATCCATATAAGAACCTTACAATTTTATTTGAAGCAAGGGTTAAAACTTAAGAAAATTCATAGAGCAATTAAATTTGAACAAAAAGAAGTTTTAAAACCTTACATTGAGTTTAACACTGAGAAGAGGAAGAATGCTAGAAATGATTTTGAGAAAGATGTTTATAAATTGATGAACAATGCCATATTTGGAAAAACAATGGAGGATAAAAGGAAACATTTAGACTTTGAAGTTGTGAGTGATGAAACTAGATATATGAAGTGTGTAAGTAATCCTAACTTCAAACATAGTCATATCATTAATGAGAATTTGGTTGGAGTTGAAAAGCAAAAAACAAAGTTGAAACTAGACAAACCTATATTTATTGGGATGAGTATTTTAGATTTGAGTAAGCAACACATGTATAAATTTTATTATGACTTTATGAAACCTAAATATGGAGATAATATTAAAATGGTATATACTGATACTGATAGTTTTGTATTTCATACTAAAACCAATGACATTTATGAAGACCTGAATACAATTAAAAAAGAAATAGATTTTTCAGATTATCCTAAGGAACATAAATGTTATGATGAGAATAACAAGAAAGTATTAGGTAAATTTAAGGATGAATTAAAAAGTAAAATAATAACAGGGTTTATAGCCCTTCGTCCTAAATGCTCCGCTTACTCAGTTTTTGGTGATGAAAAAGAATATAAGAAATGTAAGGGCATAGCAAAAGGCACAGCAAGACGTCAAATGAAATATGAAGAGTTTGAGACGGTTTTAAAAACTAATGAGGTTATACATAAGTCATTTAATAGTATTAGAAGTAAAAACCACATAATTTTTAGTATAACAACTAAAAAAATTGCTCTTAGTAGTTATGAAAACAAAAATATTGGTTAGATAGTATAAACTCACTTGCTTACGGTCATTATAAAATAAATTAATTGAAAACGACTTAAAGAAATATTGAATATTGACTTAATATATTAAGATAGAAATGAGTGATACAGAAAGTGAATATAGTGAATATCGTGATATAGAAAGTGTGTATAGTGAATTTATTGATACTGTCCATGAAGATATTGATGTTAAAAATATATTGAAACAAAAGTTTATGAATTACAAATGTAAAGACTGTGAGATGTTAAAGTTAACAATTCAACAGGGTTTTATAGATGGTGTTAGTAATAATATTTGTCAATGTATGATATGTGATAATTGCAATAGAATTATAAACAAAATTGATTATATGAATAACAGAGATTTTGATACTAGAAATGCTGAAACTCTTGATGATGATTTAGAAATATTTGTTTTTATTGAAACGAATAGGTTCTATACTGAAAAAGAACATGATAATGTATTGGGTAATGGATATGTGGATGGTTTTATTTATAAGTATTATAGAATGGCAAAAAAGATTATACAATATGTCTTTTAGCATTAAACTTTTAAAATACGAAGCATTGAATGATAATGGCTTTGATTTTTTAAATGAGTTTATAAGTTATAAGTATAAAGCTCTTGAACTTAGATATACGGCAAGACTTGCAATTAGTGTATTGAAGGCGTTTGTAAAAGAAATAGGAAATAATATTTATAATCGAAAAACAGCTGATAAAATAGTGAAACGAATTGAAAGAGAATTTTAAAATTAATTAGAAATAGAGTTGAACTCATACTATAATAATAACATGTAAATATTATATGTTGTAATTGTAGTTTGTTTCTTAATTTTTCTTAATGCCGAAAAATGACTTAAAGAAATAGTGCCTTAATATAATAAGAGGAAAATGAACGGTGATAAAATCAATAATTATATCAATAAAAAATGCTATGATTGTTGTCACTTCAAAACAGAAAATATGGAATTGTATAAATTGAATTTACCTAATGAAACAGTGAATAATATTATTAATTATTCAATGGATGAAAAAGACGAATGTGAAAATTGTCAGGAATGGAGAGATAATCAATTTTTAATCAAATGTTTGTTGAGAATAAAAGGAAGACATAATAGAAATGTAGAAGATGAGATTTTA
Organism: Effrenium voratum; assembly: GCA_963377175.1. NCBI lineage: Eukaryota > Dinophyceae > Suessiales > Symbiodiniaceae > Effrenium > Effrenium voratum. The sequence continues at coordinate 100,142 of CAUJNA010000487.1, read as the reverse complement.
ATATTTCTAACTGTAAATAAAATACCACCTTATGATTATGTTAAACAGTTTCCTAAAAAATAGTAAGAAAATATCACATGATTTATGATATATTATGGATGTTGGGATATAGCCAAGAGAAAGGAGAAGATGTTAAAGAAAATATCAAATTATTTATTGAAAGTAAAAAGTTTAATATTCAAAATACATTGAGAGATATTAATATTATTTTTAAAATGATGTATGAAAGAAGTAAGACAAATCAATTAAATTATTATCCTGTACTGAAATTATAATCATACTATAATAATAACATGTAAAATTTTATATGTTATAGTTATATTGAACTTATGGTTTGTAAAGATTGAATTATTTTATTTTTCCTAATTTGCTTGACTCTTTCAAAGTGCGTTGTTTGAACTTGGTATGCTCTTTTGATTTTTTCGTGCTTTGGCTGTTTGTTTTTATTTTGTTTGATACTCTTCTGATATGTTTTGTTGGTATGTTGCTTTGAAATTTGTTGATGTGTGTGTTTGAGTTTGTGTTCTTTGATGGTTTTGATTTTTGCTGTTTTGTTGGTATGCTTGTTTGAATTACTTAATGTTGTATGCTGTGATTAAATATTTTTGTTGCTGGTTGTGATTATTTATTTTGTTTGCTTGTTGTTCTGGATTTTGTTTTCTGTTTGTTGTGTTGCTGATGGAGAAAAATAGTAAAAGTAGAATTCTTTGAATTCCCCTTTTACTATTTTTTACCCCACCCCACACCCCACCCCACCCCACCCCACTCCCCCCCGGCCTTGCCGGGGCCATCGAGTTGAGCTGCGAGGCGCCGCTTTTGCTGCAGCTGCTGCAGCTCTACGCAGTGCTGGCGCAGCTGGCGGGCGCTCAGCAACTGGACCGGGACACCGCAGGACCGGCAGTGACGAGTCGAGGGCTTTGGGGCACCTTTTGGACCCTTTTAGGGGCGTGAGTTTTTTTTGAGGGTGCCCCTTTTTAAGGTGTTGTTGGAGCGAAAACAAAAGGCCAATCGCCATTTTTGGAAGGTAGACTTCAGTGGTTCATGTGCCTTTTTGAGGAGATGGGCTGAAGTCTGTTGGGGCAGGCAAGAAAAATCAAACACGCATCCTTGCGGTCTAGGGACTGTCTGAGATCTCGAGGTTCCTCTTTTTCAATTCTTTTGGGATATATTTTGATTGAAAGCAATTCCCAGCGAGAAGTGTTTTCAGAGATCCTTCTCTTCGTATGAAGGCGTGGTTTCTGAAGGGTGAGAAGGAGAACGGGCAAATTTTCGCCTTCGAGTGGGACTTCCTCTCAGAAAACATGGCCGACGATCACCTTGACTCAACATATCCCTTTCCCCCACGAACGATTCTTTGGGGCCGCGTTGGTTGGGTGGGCTGGTGGGGTTTGCGAGTCGATGTGAAGTGGGGCGATCGGGGCGGTCGCCATCCAGTACGGGACGGCATACTGCATGTCGATGGCTCGAGTATCAGTTGCGTGAGTTGGATCCTTCAGTCCAATGGGTTGACCGCTCTGTTGTTCTCACAAGGTGGGCAAGAGCCCGCATGTGATCCGACAAATTCTCAAGGGGCCCGGTCGTTCAGAGTTGCTCTGCGCCTCCAAGCAATGACCGAACCACGTTTTGGGCAGAACACATGTTGTTTTCCTTTGGACCGGGGACGTTTTTCTACCAACTTGTGCCTATCGGGTCCACCAGGAGCGCCTCTGAAGATCTGTGAGCCGCTCCGCGTCGAGTTGCGAGTCGAGTTGCGAGTTGTGAGGAGACGAAGGCTTCTTGGATGCCTTCTGGGAGAAGGAGTACGTTGCGGCGATGCAGCTTACGCTGGCGAGCGTGCAGGCAGACGAGCCAAGATGAGCAGAGCCATACCGGTGGGCGATCTATTTTTGGTATAGGCTTTCATCCTTTGCAGGTTGACAATAGGTCGGTTCCGCCAAACTGGTTTCAATTTGATTCTAGTCGTTTTATGGCAGGTCTGTCTAAGAGTCTATTTTCCAAAGGACACCTATGAGACAGACGAATGGTCAGTTGCCCAGTTGTTTAGTGGATTCGACCTTTGAAGTTCATTTTGTTTGGTGTCTTTCAAGCCACCAACAAAGGGTTAATACAAGCGCTGAATATCTAGACCACAAACTACTATGATTGTTTCCTTTGCTCGTGAGAAATAATAGTTTTGTGGTCTCCCCAACACCGATTCTAGTTCTTTAGGTAAAGTGAACAATTTGAGGGGTTCTCAAAATTACCTTCGATGGTGGTGTGCCTTCAACGCACCATTTGGGTAACTTTGAGGGTGCCATTCCTGGATATTCCCTTCACCAAAATCGGCTATCCAAAATGGGTGGGGGATTGACCAACCAAAATGGGATCAACCACAACGGGTCAAGACCACCCCAGCCACCAATGGGTCAAACATCCAGTAGGGGACCCCAGGTGAGTCACACATCCCAAGCCATTTTGGGGTTACCCTGGATTTTGACCACCACCACCTAGTTCTCAAGAATATGTTTCATTTGCTTGAGTTTTTTTGGAAGAACATATGAAACCAGTACCCAAGACCTGGATTTTGAGCACCACAGCCATGGGTCGGTTTCGCCAGGACAGCTTCCAGGTGCAGTGCCTCTTCGACGCCCAAGCGGTGCGGCTGCTGGGGGCGCTGGCGGCGCCGCTGCTGCCGCTGCTGGTGCTGCTGCTCTGCGGGGCGCTGGAGCTCTGCAAGTTCTCCCTGGGCAGCTCGGTGCTGCGGTGAATCATCCCCAAAAACAACTGCCAAACAACGGCCCCTTTTTTTCGCAAAAAAACAAATCCATGCCCCCTCCGGCTTTGGCCCCAAGAGAAGCACCGCAAAGCCTTTTTGCGATGTTAAGGGTTGGTTTTGGCCCCAGGAAAGGCATCCCCGAGCCATTGGATTTCTTTAAGGCTTCCGGGTCGAAGGACACGTGCGAGCACTGCGCGATGTGCCCATCCGAGAGAAGAAGCTCTTGTTCGGACAGGGAAGGTGTTGACCGGCAATGCATCCTTCGGGTCCGACAGGCGAATGATGCGGGCCCGACAGCAAGGGAGTTGATGGTGGGCTTGGGGTTGGGGCGCCAGAATTGAGTCTTGAGTGTTTCCGGCTCTCGTGCTCTCGTTTTTTTTGGCCGGCAGAGGCTCAAAATGGGGGGGAGCTTCTCCGAAAAAATCAAAAGGGGGCGGGGTTAAACATGCTAGGAGCCTTTTCAAAACACGTTTCGGTTAAACATGGAGGTGGAAAACAGAAACTTCCTCCAAATGGACCCCCCATTTTGGTTGTAGGGAATATCAAACGCAACCGCCTGTTTTGAGGGACTGTTTTGAGAAACACCCAGATGGGCCGGAATGGGGGACTGATTAGGGGTTGTTACGGGGGCTCGAAAAGCCCCGCATTCAATTAATGAAACAACACAGGCCAATATTGGCAAACGTGTGGCCAACATGGCCCTTGCCTCCCGTGTGTGCTGCTGTCTTGTTGCCGCTTCTGTATGCTATCCTTGCGCTTTTCCAAAACCAGACACGCCATATGGGTGCCGACTCAGAAACCCTGGTGTCTGATGATTCTCTTGCCAATACCAACAAAGGTTGTGATTTCACATCCATCCACAGTATCTGTTCCCTGAGAGAGAAACTGCTCGACAGCTTCGAGCCACGCGCCGCACGCCGCGCGAAGGCGCCAGCAGCGCCTTCAAGGCGCTGACGCTCTTCTTCATCGGCGGCGCATGCAGCTGCGGGCGGCTGCTGAGCTGCCAGCGCCTGGACGGAGGCGGTCGTCTGATACGGGTTTAGGGGACGCATCAGAAGTTTGGTGTCGTTAAACGAGGGGAAGGCCCAAAAAGGGTGGTTGTTGTTTTAGCTTTCCTTTGTGACCACAAGAAAGGGGGGTGGGTACCCGCAAAAAAGTTGTTCTTTTGGTTTTCCTTTGTAACCACAAGAAAGGCTGGGTACCAGCAAAAAAAACACGACGCACCCAAAGAGGTTTCGGTGGGGCCCAACCCTGCCGGCAACAGTGGGTTTTTTTCGTCACCCTCGAGGATTTGGGTTTTGGTGGAGGTGTCGGAAAATCTAAGACTCCATGTGGCACAATTTTATCCAAAAGAAGCGCGCCGGCTTTTTAAATGGCTAGTTTTTGTTGGATTCCCTTTGGACCTTTGGATGGTGTTGAAAGGGAACCCACAGATGATTTGTTCGTTTTTTGGCTGTCAACCAGGACAAGAAATAGGGGTCTTTGTAATTTGCCTCAACGGGTGGTTCTTAAGCATCATCTTTGGAATTGCCAACTTACAGTGAGTTTCCTATTCTGGGGAAATGATGACTAAAGGGGGAAAGACTGGGTATTTAGCAATGTGGAAGGCTCGGCACAAAGGACGTGTCTAACTGTTGCAAGCAACCTACAACAACATGCACCTCAACAAAACCAGTGCACCCAAAACCAAGAAGCATACGGCATTGAAACCACTTTATATGTAAATAGATATACAGATATAGATATTATATATATATATATATATTCATTTGAGACTCATAGACATGAACACAGACACCTTGCTGTCACCGTGCTCGGAAGTTCCGGTCGCCTGGTCGCCAGGCGGCCAAGACTTGGGGCACTTCGCCTTTCGCAAGGCGCTGCCGCAGCTGAGCTGCCTAGATACCTCGCCCCTGAGCCGCTGGGTCGCTCGGCCGAGAGACCGAGAGGGTATGGTGTTCGCGGGTCGGAACAGCCCTTTTTCCTTGGGGGCTGGTGAGATGATAGGATGGTCAACCGATTTTGTTTTGAAAGGGCTTGCGCAACTACAGAAGATATAGTTGTGCCCTCGTTTGAGCGACCCATGCTGAGTAAATTCGGCCACGAGCCGTGATTTGCTTTGGTTAGCTTCCAATTTTAGGCCTCTGTCCATGCCTTGGAACATGTGGGTAACTCGACTGCCGTTTTCGGGCAACCAAGGAGAAACCAACTGTCTGGCTCCCCTCTGCGTTCAAAACACCTGGTTACTCAGGCTTAATAGGACCTCAATAAGAAATTCAAGAAAACCGCCCTGACAAGTTGGTCAATCATTGTAATTAAGGGTTCTTCCTGTCAAGGGCATCATGACCAATGAGCCAGTCTTTTGTTTCTGTCATTGAGCCGGCCACCCGACGCTTCTTCGCGTTCAGGAGGTACATGCCTGGACCAGTGACCAGTCACTTGAAAGGCCAGAGCATAGGTGTCCTTTTTGGTTGTTTTGGTAGAAAAAGTAGATGGCGATTCCTGGTTTACCTGGTGGTTTAATCAATCTACCAGGGAAATCCATCTATTTCGCCTAGAAGGACACTTATGGGCCAGAGGTTTTCAGAGGGAGAATGACGACAGGTGGATGCCGTTGGCTACAGCACTGCCGTGGTCTACGGCTTTGTCATCCCCTGCCTTTTGCTGTATCTCTTCCTGCGGCAGCACTTGCTGCTGACACTCCTTCGCATCGGCCTCGCGTGCGAATATGTTTGCTTTTCATGCGGGCGGAATCCAGTTAAAGTTAGGCCGAGCGGCCAAAAGTGGCCGAGAACGCCCAGCTGGGAAGAGGAGCTGACAAACACAGCCCCTTTGAAAGGCAGCACAACATGTGACCTTGTGACCGGTACTTATTTGGACCTTCCATTTGCCGGATTGTTCCATTTTGTTCTTGTGGGTGTCTTGTCCGCTCCTTCCCTTGCGGCATGTGCTCCCTCCGAATCCCAACGCCGCCCTACTTTTGGAGCAGACAGCCTGGTCGCATGTTTCTCTTGGTTCTCTTCGCCGAGGAACGGCTTGGTCGGAATTGGAGGAAAATCCTTCTCAAATCCTTGCATGCTCACAAAGTTGAGGGTTTCTTTTTGCACATTTCGTTTACAAAGACGTGAATGTCTTTGACCCCATTTCGGATGGCTGCACAAATCCAGTTGTTTTTGTTTGTTACGTTTGTTTCTCGTCCACCGCTAACATGGGATCCGATCGCCAGAGGGTCGCGAGGAATCTACGGATCCCCGAGTCAGGTTCCGTGTTTTGGTGGATGGAGTGTAACTCCTGAGTGGCCCACAGTGCGAATCGCGTGCAACATTTGGTGGGAATGAAATCTAGTGTACATCATGGTTTGCCTCAGGGTTTTTGATGGTTTGGAAAGATTCGGATTGAAAAGAATGGGGACTTATATACCCAGGTACCGATGCCCAGCTTGTGGTTCTTCAAAATGCAACGGCCCCCTTTTCTTGGATTCCCTTTGCCCTCTTGGATCCACAAAAGGGTCCAACATAATGGCATCCCCGTTTTGCCCCCCTTTGCGTAGCCATGAATCCACAAATGGATTTGTGATCCCCACATGGTTTAGGGCATCCCGCGAACAGTTCCAGCTAGAGATGTCTGCATCGCTTGGGTCTAAGACCAACCCAGGGTATCTCCTCCCAAGTTGTTTCGTTCTTTGAGCCTCCAATCAGGTACCCTTCTGTGGTTTTGATGCGTAGTTTGGGGATGGGTTTCTTTAATCTGAATGAGAAGGGCCCCAACCTCCAAACTACCAACCCAAGCCACGAACCACGGATTTCTCAACACTTTTTTTCCCCCCCCCTCTGCGGCATTTGAATGAAGACCAGCAAGAAGCCAACTGTGCTGGGACACGCACCCAAGGATCTAGGGGCTGATTCCCCATTCTGTAAAAAGCCTGCTGTTTCCCCTGGGTTTTTGATGGTTTTCCCAAAAGAAGGATCCCTGGAAAGAATGGGGAAGGTACCCCTAGAAGCGAGGGGAACGCGAGGAAGGTGTGCAAGACCAGCGTGGCGCTGGCGGAATCCTCGGAGGGCCAGCTGCTGACGCGGCTCCATCCCCTGCGCCAAGGGGCGAGCGAGAAGGGCCTCAAGGCGCGGGGGGGGGCAGGGGGGCATGGGGGCATGGGGTCAGTTGGTCACCTTGCAAGCAGTTAACCAGAGCAATACGACCAGCCGGAAAGTTAGGTGAGTTGGAAAGAATTGATGGTCCGTCAATTTATCATTTGGGGCACTCCACCTCTGTCACAAGGGTGCCTTTCCTTGACCGGTCAGTCGGGGCGAACAACTCAGACAGGAATCGAACCATCGATCCCGATCGATGGCTTCACCTTGCGAAATTCGATACCGAACAAAAACATGGGAGTTTGGGGCTCGACATACACGGAGACTCCACGCCTCTTTCAAAAGCAACACGCCTCTTTCAGAAGCAACACGGGGAAAAAGCCTGAGGGGCGAAGCATGGCCGTGAAATGGGTTTTGGTTTGTCGCCCATTTTTCACCATCTTAGGTATTTGGGCCAGGTGGCTAGGTGGATTCTGTTTCAAAAGCGCGTCAACATGACTCGCTCGTTTGGATGCCAGCGATCGTTTGCCCCATTCGTGCTCCTCCATCTCGCCTTTGAAAGTGGTTACATGGAACCGTTCGGCGGGCTGGAAGACCGCTTTTTCAAGCGGCGCGATGTTGGGTTTGGCAAGGCTCCAGACTCCTGGTTGCTCGCCTCCTGTGCGGCCCACATGGCTGTGCTGCTGAGGGGCGAGGCCAGCTTTCTTGGACGGCGAGGCCAGCTTTCTTGGACGGGGATTCCCTTCAGAATCAAGACTCATGCACCAAGAAAGGATGCCCCTTCTTCCCCATGGCTGGAGAGTGGTTTCAACATGACCTTGCGGTTACCTTCCCTTGGGCAGATTCAACAGCATCTCCTGGTTGGTTGGTGGGTGGGTGGTGGGTGGGTGGGTGGGAGGGGGTAATTAGGCTAGGGGGGTTGGTTGGTTGGTTGGTTGGTTGGTTGGTTGGTTGGTTGGTTGGTTGGTTGGTTGGTTGGTTGGTTGGTTGGTTGCTTGCTTGCTTGCTTGCTTGCTTGCTTGCTTGCTTGCTTGCTTGCTTGCTTGCTTGCTTGCGTGCTTGCTTGCTTGCTTGCTTGCTTGCTTGCTTGCTTGCTTGGGTTGGGTTTGGCTTGGCTTGGTTTGGTTTGGTTTGGTTTCAGTGTGGTTTAGTTTGGTTTGGTGTGGTTTGGTGTGGTTTGGTTTGGTTGGGCTTGGTTGGTTGATTGGTTAACATGTCCCACCCCAATCTTCAGGTAAAAGCTGGTTGGAAGGAGCGCCTTTTACTATTTCCCTAGGTGGTATCCCCAAAAGCAACGCTCGGGAACCGATCGGGAACCCCAGCCTGCAGAGGCTCTGCAAGCCAGCCCGCAAATTCTCCAAGACTCACCGGAACCACCAGGAATGCAATGAAGCAACTGCTTCATGGGACCCTCCGGCGCCCGGAAACCCTGCGAATACGCCATGGAACCCTGAAACCTTCCAACCCCATCCGATGGAACCCTGAAACCTTCTGGTCCGCATGCCGCTTGTTGGGGCTGAAGTGGCGCAGCCCCAGGCGACACTTCAGCTGCAGTCGGGCGAGGCGATCCTTGACGTGCGAAAGGTGCTCGAAACCACAGAAGTGGCAGTTTCCCTCTGGTTTCTTTGGTTTGCCCTCGATTTCGCTTTGGTTTTCCTTGGTTTTGATTTGGTTTCCCTGGTCAATTTCAGGTTCTGGAGATGGGAGAAGAGCCACACAATGCTGGCAAAAGCTGGGGGGGGGGGGCAGCAGAGTTGGCCGGCTGGAATGATGTTTGGTTGCTCTTTGGTAGTGACCTTCAGTCGTTTAACCTGTGCAAAAATGAGTGTTCCCCCACTAAACAGCCGCACGTGGACATCTGTTTTTCAACTGAGCTTGACCAACCCAGAACAGGTCACTTTGGTCGTATCGTCAGGCAAGAAACATGGTTCAACCGTTTAGAAAAAAGACCTAGATGCTTCAAGTAGGTGTTATTGAGACTAACGCAATTCGACTTGCTACCAGCCCAGCAATGCGTCTTTGAAGGCGTTTTTGCTCTTTTTTTTTGCGTTACGACAAAGATGTTGGGCTGTTTCCCTCAACTGATTGTTTGCTTTTCTTTAGTGGTGGTCCCTTGCTTGTCGGCTGCGCTCTTAATCTCCGAAATGGCACCCTCTCATCCACTCAAGTGGAGTCTGACTGGGGGTTCTGGGAGACCATTTGCCTCAGAGGTGGGTCCATGTCAGACTGTATCTGGGTCGCGCCTGTCATCTCAGGAAGATGACAGCAGTGGACCATCGTGGGGACGCCGTGGAGCTGAATGCCGCTTCTTTTGTTGGGCGGGAGGGAGGGCAGGGCACGAGCTTGGGGTTTGAGCAGGGCAGGTTTGACTTTTCCCTCTCACCATGGTGTGCAATGTAGGCTTGGGAGCATGCTTTCTGGGCTTCTCACAAGAAGGCGCTTGCTTGGTGTACAAAGCTTTAGGATGCATTCTGAATGTCTTGTTGATGTCTGGCAGCTCTTGCTTTGGCGTCTGTTGAACGCCTTAAGACAAGGGCATTGAGCTAGAACACTTGGGGTGCCAACTGCCTTTCGGGCCACTTGAAAAATGACAGCTCCACATTGTGACGCATGGGAGAATCCACCCTCCTCTTGCTGTCAATAGATGCCGAAATCTGTACGTGTTTTGGGGTTGGCCGCTTGGATGTCAGCTCGTTCTGATTTTTGCCTCCAGCGAAGCGGGTAAAACTATGGCGGCTTTGGTCAGCATCGTGTCCCCGTGCCGCACATGGTCCTCGTTTGCACGTGTGGGCACCCTCTGCGAAGACTCTTGCTTCGCGTCAGAAGCTCACCTGCGCGTTCTGGGAGGCTAGCCTCCTTGCAGATACACGCCCGGTCTGTGAGACTCCTTTCTGCATATGGGACCTATTCCCTCTTTGGGTCCGTGTCAAATTGGCAGGAGTACCAACCTGCACTCAAGTTGGATCCCCCGCTGGGCTCAGGTTGGGAGTCTGGTGGAGACGCTCCAAGCAAAGTCCACCGCAGAGACGTTGCGCTGCCGTCAGATCGTGGAGATGCTGACGGAGCGGTGCGTAGTGGAGGAAGCTGTGGAGCATGACAGAGCCTTTGGCAGGACAGTTCGAGAGAGCAGGGATGATGAGAGGTCCGGGTTTAAGGGTCTGGTCGGCAAAAAAACACGGACCCCCTTGCCGTTAGTGCTTGTGCTCAATGGCGTGAAGGGATTTCTTGCATGTTGGCATGTTGGTCGCAAGCAATGTTTTGCTGTATGTGCTTTTCGGTGGACATATGTAGCACAGGAAAAGCAATCCCGGGGTAGTTATCAATGTGAGGGACCAGGCTACCTTGCCACCTTCTTGCTACGGTTGCCACTACCGTGACTTGTACTTGCCGCACCGTACTAATTATGATTTTCAGTTTCAACATTCAGCAGTGGGCCTTTTGCGCACGCTTGTGCAACCAGGTTCAAAAGCAGACGCCGCCTGACTGCCCCTGAATACAAGATCACAGCCATTCCTGCTTTCTGAGCGCTGGTGAATGAAGGGCATCCAGGAAATGCGCATGGTTAGGTACAAGGGGAAATGTGTGGAAAGGCCCGCAATCCGCAATAAGGATCGTCTTGCAGTAGCTAAAGGGAACCTGTCCAAAAGGTCCTGGATTTGATTTTGGGGCTGCCACTGTTCGGGGCTTCTGCCTTGGAGTCCACGAAGGATCCCGTGCAAGGGGAGGGTCGGAGGGGTGGTTGGCGGTCGGTATGAGCCGGGTATGGGTCAAAATTCGCAAGCCATGTTGGGCACATATTCTTGACCCACAGCCAGCTGAGGATTGTTGGCGGGCGCCAAGGAGGTGTTCTTTAAGTATGTGGCGCGGCAGCAATGCTCAAGCAAGTCAAGCTACCGCCAGGGTTCAATGGGGCTGGGGAACAGGAGGTATGGGTCGGCTTTCCTTTCTTTGCGGGCAGGGGGTCAGCAGTAGGTGGGGCAACTTCTATCCCCTTGCTGGCTTTGGGGCTGGAACAAATGTGGACAAATCCGCGACGTGGCTCGCCAAATCCGTGCCTTCCAAGTGACCGAGGCCTTCTGCCGCTACGTTTGGATGGAGGTGGTGCTGAAACTGTTGGCCGTCGCCCTGGTGGCCGCCTCTTAGCGAAAATCAAAAATAAAGAACATAAAGGAACAACAAGAAGAAAGAAGAAAACACAACATGGCCTCTGTGACCGACGCATCTCGTGACATGTATCTAGGAGCTCGCGGTCCAACCCCGCGAGTCAGGACTAACCCATCAGATGGGCGGTTAAATTGAGGGATTGGCAGCGGCCGAAGATAGGTCGGAGTATTCCTGCAGTTTTGTTTTCTTCTTCCGAGGCGGCATACATAAGTGGATGATTCCTGGATGACTCTTTTCACAACCCCAGGCAAATCTGCACGAGACAGCACGCATCCAAGGGTTTTTCTTTTACACCCGGGATTGCATTCTGGGACCCCACATGGTCCAGCATGATCAGCTTTCACCCGGGAAAGTCGGCCAGAGCAGAATGACAGTTCCCTGTGACAGCAGGCAGCAAGCACACCGCGAGAGCATGTGAGGTGGTCCTCAAAGAGGATGGCCTCTGCTTTGCTCTGGCCATCACGCTGGGCATGGCTGCCGCAATTGCCATGACGCAGCCTTATGTGCAGCCGCAGGCGCACAGTTGTGCAGTCGTGCAGTTGTGCAGTCGTGCGGGTTCAAGGCAGTCCCTGAGAAAATGCGGTGCACATAGCAAGGATTCCCGCTGAGGGAACTGGCTGACAGAGTTTTGACCATTCGGCGCATGCGCGAAACACGGATTATTTTTTTGGGGGGTCCGCGCCGCAGATTAATGAGCTGCACTGCTGCTGCTTCCTGTGCATCTTGGCCAGAGGGCTCTTTCTAAGGTGGTTTTCACTATCCCCAAACCAATACCCCCAAGGGACAAGCGGCAATTATGATCATCTCCCATTTCTGGAAGGCACTTTCCTTTTGAGGGGGACATACTGTGCACTTCCATGTTTGTTGAAAGGGCAATACCAGCATAGCTGGCGAAGCCGGGGGTCGGAAGTTTCAAACTTATACGAAGCATAGATTGAAGCGCGCTTCTGTCCGCCTTGTCTTTCTGTTGCTCTTTCTCTGTCTCTTCCTCTTTCTATATTTTCCTTCTTTCCATTTGTTTTCTTTTTCTTCTTCTCTTTCTCCTTCTCCTTCTCCTGCCCCTCCTTTTTTTCCGTTTGGTTCCAGTGGCTGTTCTTGTCAACCTTTCTCTGACACGGACCCTGAGACCTGTTGGGGCTGTCACAGCCATTGAGTCATTGGAGCCATTCGAGGTCTCGCTCTGGCGGCTGTGGGCTTCTCGTGGCACTGGCTGCGGCTCGCGCGTTTGAGTATGGCGCTGCCGCCGCTGCTGGCGGCTGTCCAGGCTGGGTCTCGGGAATTGCAAGGAGCTGAGCTGTTTTTGGCTCATTTGGCCATGGGTCATAGCCTATGCGTGCGTTTTGGGGCGGATGCACACCGGCTTCACAAGAAAAGAGCGGGGGCCTGAAGCGAGGTGCGTTGGTCTTTCTGTGCAGCGTTCTTCCAAGCTCCCCTGTCTAGATGAGGCGCGACCCAGGAAACTATCTCAATCTCACGGGATTCAGAAGCTATTCGCTGCGATTCAGGAAGCTACTGACGAGTCGCAACTCATTTCAGCCCGATTCAGGACACTATTTTACGCCCGCTTGACTGTGCGCGTCCACAACTGCGCGCGCATCTGCCAAATGATAAGTGCCCTCGCCCGAGTGTGCAAGTTCATGAGGTGGGTGCGTGTGTGTGTGTGTGTGTGTGTGTGTGTGTGTGTGTGTGTGTGTGTGTGTGTGTGTGTGTGTGTGTGTGTGACAGCCCGCACCATTCGAGGGAGAGCGTTGCTCGAAATCGCGGACTGTTTGTCACAAGCAGGGGGCAGTGGCCTGCTCATGAGCCCACTGCCAACGAAGCTGCTCATGAGTTGGGAGGATATCCGGACTGATCATCCGGACGCACCTGCTACCAAATGTGGGTGTTGCAATTGTTGCTTCACGCCGTTAATCACTCAAAGCCAGAGGTGACTGCTGTGTCATTTTCATTCATTTTCCATTTCAATGCTCGATTTCAGCAACATCAGCTTGAAGCTTACCTTCTTTGACGCCACGCTGGGACAGAGGGGGGCGGAGACACCTGCTACAGGCATTGGCTTAAGGCTTTCGACTTTTCCACCTTCTTCGGTCTTGGATGTTTCCCATCACCAGTGTGTGGGCTTTAGCCCTCGGTATGCCCCATCTGGGTGGCATGCCGATGTCCGCCGGCCTCATTGGTGCGCGGGGGCCGGTGTAGAGAGATTGGGCACGGCCCTGGAACCGCGACAGGTAAAGAAACGCTGACAATCCCCAACGGGAGACCGAACGCGATGACGGTGCGAGCCCCAGAATGCACAGACACGAACTTGGGCGTACGCCCACAAGGTGGGCAAAAGCCCAGAAGGAGCGGGGTATTCCGCGGATGAAGCTCTTTCTGAGCAGAGTTGTTTTGGAGTCATACTGGGAATCACTGATAGTGCTTGCCTTAGCTTTCCACTTAGCATGCTAGCTTTCCACTTAGCCATGCTGAAGCCATGGGGTTAACTGTGGTTTTGCTGTCGGCGTTCTTTGCCTCTAAGCCCATGGCCACCCCGGAATTGACACTGAGTTGAATTTACTTCGCCTGTCTTAGCAATTTGCTTCTCGAGCCTTGTAGTCCGGGGCCATGAACTCTGACCCCTTGGTGGTAGCCAGATGTAAGTCCGGGGCCACCCTGGAGTGCTGATGGCAGACGGGTCTGTGTTTTGCTCGGGGCCTCAGACTGTGGGGCCTGCACCGCAAGCTAGCCGACCCGCTGGAGCTACGCTGCACCTTGGTTCTGGCATTTCTTGTGCCTTAGAGCGGAAGACCCCGCTATGCTGCGGGTCATGATCCAGGATGCGGTGGCAGCTGCAACTTTTGGGTCCGCTCTGGCACAAGCGAATCTTCGGGCAATTTTCGGTGCAACATCCGGGGGAGGACCTCAAACTACCCCTTCTTTAACCAACCACCAGAGATGGCGCAACAGCTTCTGTTAGCTCAGGGCAACCACTTCGACCCAGTAACGTCCCTGCAGATGCTTGGCACTTCAAGCCCAAAGATGGGAGGCGTTCTGGGTATGGGTTCGAGCAGTTCATTGCAATGAAGCAATGGAATCGCCTCTACAACCTGTAGAAGCCGAGTCTCAAGCCCGACACGGGTTTTCATATGTCCATGACGAGGGAGTCTGCAGAGGTACCCTGGTGGGCGATTTACGACGTGCTGCTTGTTTTCGAGACCTCCTTGTCAGTGACCCTTTCTGGATTCGTTGCCCAGTTGAGGTGGGATCGGCCTACTTCGGATCTGATGGAAAGGCCACCCCCCGAAGAGTACTTTCAGGCCAGAGAGGATTTCAACCCATCGAAGTGCAGAACGCCACCATTCCGCATATCATGGACTGGCTCATAACCTTGTTTCACCAGAACTACCCAGGTTATGATCATTCGTCCCCAGGAGTTCTCAGACAGCTGACTTCAACATTGGCGTGGGCAGAGGAACTGGTTGACCGAGTTCAGGGGGTTGAGGTGGTCGAGGTCAACTCGCAGCCTAAGGCCTTTCTGGTTTGCATGCACCCAGCGCACGCGCGATCACAACCCAAGCCAGCCGCTCCAACACGTTGCGTTTTTCCACAACACAACAGGTCCTTCAGCTGCAAACATCCTGAAAGAGGGTCTTTGTCCACCATCATCATGGGCTGATGACTCATGGCTCCCGACCTATGGATTTTATAGTCGAGCCCACCCAGCCAGTGACTTGAGTGAGGACTCTTTCAAACTTGCAATGCTGTAAGGCATGCGCAAGGCATGGGGTTTCGGCGGTGTAAATCAGGCATGCCCTGTAGCTGTCTTCGGACGAGCGTACATACGCCAGGGCCACTTGAGTCTAAGGTCGGGAGGCGTGCTCTCCGAGCACGCTGCCAATTTCTTTTACGATTGCGTTCATGGAGCGGGGGACAAGCGATGGCTCATCCGTTCCCACGTGGCCCAACCATTAGGCTTGGCAGTGTTTTTCCCCAGATAAACATGCTCTGCAGCCGTCAGCCGTCCCAAAGACTGGACCTCGCTCAATTGTTTCGTTTCTTTTCGTCGTTGCTTCCGGTTCGAGACACCCCTTTTCAGACCGGTTGAGTCCAGAGTTGGTTTCGAGCTGCAGAGCCTGGGTGTGGTTTCAGCTGTGGACCCCTACCACCAGCTGACCCGTCAGGACAGGATGGTTTGCTTGAGCTTCCTGGCTAGGTGTTGGACTGTCTTACCTTGACTCGACTTGTTGCCTGAGCTTGTGACTTCTTTGGTTCCTGCTAGCTGACGGAAACTCAGTAAGTCGTGTTCTCTAAGCGCACATGGGGCGGTCGACGCGGGATTCTCGGTCCCGCTCCCGACATCGGGCTTCCACCCGTGCGCGCCGTGAGAGTCACCAGGGTGACGGCTCACACCGGGATGACCGGGCGGTTCTCGCGGGAGAGCGCAGGGGCCTCAGTCCGGGTCAGCGGTCTCGCAGCCCCAGACAGCTTGTGGTTTGGCGCCGGCCTTCGTCTGCGGCGTCTTCTGTGCCTTGGGAAAAACTTTTTCCTGTCCCCAAAGAGTGGCGCGCAGATGATGCCCACATTGACACACATCTCCAACATGGCCTTGCCCTCCCTCGTTTGGTGGCCTCGACACCCTACATGAGAGAGAACAGAGCCGAGTCAGGCTACCGGAACCTTTTATCAATACATAGTCATTCCTGTTGCCCTACGAGAAAGAGACGTTCAGGCATGTGAACTCAACTTGCAAATTCAGTTTCAACTCAAACTCAACCTGGATTTCACCTTTGCTTCGTCAAGTCGGCTTACGGGTCCCAAACTACGTTCTGAATATGACACATTCTGGGGTGATAGGAAGACAACTGACACAGAGATTTTCCCGCCTCTGGCGACAGCGCCTTAGTGAGGGCAGGCTTTTTCATGTACGTAGTCAGGAGGACGTGTTACGGTTACTTCATGAACTTGGCAGTGAGGGTGTGGCCAAATTCAACACTGCCCGTTTGTTGCGGAGTCGTGCTGCACCCTTGCCGTTTCTATATTCTCTGGTCAAAATGTCGCAACATATGGGGGAACCATGGCGCACCCGAGCTGTAAATCAACTGCGGCTGATTCTTGTCTTCAGAGGAGGAGCGCTTCCGGTGTCCAATAAGATTCTTCGTGTATTCCCTGCCCGACCTTCCTTTATTCTCAAAGCAAAAGACTAGGTTCAAGCCTTTTGTCAACACCATAGGGCTTTGTTCCCACCAATGCATCTTCCTTCTCGGCCAGTATGTGAAGTTCGCTGTCAGAGCCTTGGGGCATTGCTGTTCAATTTCAACTAATTTTTGCGGGACTGGCAGCCGGACGTTGACCCGACTTGCATCTGTGGCAAGGTCACTGGGGAGAGCTTTTCCCAGATTACTGGACACGTTTGCGCCTTTGGTAGTGATTTGTGGCCGGATGAACCCCTTTCTTGGGCCAATATGAATGACACGATTCGGCCAAGCTGGCAGAGGTTCTTTGTGCACAATGCCACCCAATTCACAGAATGGCTTGCGCATTGGCGTTTACCTGATAGACTCATTCATTACTGGAACCAGTTTCTGTCAACAAGTTGGGACGAACACCGTCAGTCTTTCTCTAAACGGGCAACTGATTCATGGACATATTTGGGTGTCACCCGGCTTGCCGCTCGTACAAATGGTTGGGTCCGGGGCCCAGCCGGCCACCATCCTCACGCAATGTGCGTGACCTGTCCGGGCCACTACCATTTCTTGTTGCATCGTACCTTTCTCAACCCTGATGTTTTCCGACGGCTTCACCAAGCCCAATGACGATTATTTCACGGTTGCCTTCCATGATTACAAGAGATCTGGTTCGGAAGTACAGATGGGGATGGAATTTTTCGGGAAACTTACCGTTTGCCTATCTACTACCGAAACCCTCACGACAATGGAACAAGGCCAGGCCAATACTAGGCTGCCGCGGCTCGTGGTGCTCCAGAATTGGACAGGCAGTTTCGATCCTGCTGCTGATATTTTTGGAGACAGTCTTTCCACATGAGGCCAAAACCCAACGTACTGATCTCATTCTTCGGTCTATTTGGCGCATCTTTCACCAAAATGCTGTGCACATGGAAATTGTCTTGGACCAGCAAGATTTAGCAGGGTTTTTCAACAATGTTGAGCACCATCGAATTTTGACGTGCGTGCAGTTTTTGATCCACCGGTATGTTCAACTTCAAGACGTTTCTATTGACTCGGATTTCTCGGTTACCACGCAACATGCTGAACGTGTTCAACGAGTCTTCAAGGGCAGATGGCGGCGGCCCGGGTCTACGGTCAGGGTTTTGCAACTTCGGGATGTTGTTCCCCTAGTGGGCGTGCTACTTCAGTACAGCCTTTTCACCGTTGGCGGAACAGTTTTCCAGCAAACATGTGGGGCCTCAATGGGTTCACAGTGGGCGCCGGTTCTGTGCTCCATTGTTGCAGTTTTCCGGGAATGGTCATTTGTCGAGTCCTTACAGGCCTCAAGTACTTGGATCCAACATGCCCTCCTTGCTCGATATGTGGACAACCGCATTTTGCTATTGGTCAATACTCCGCTACGAGGTCATGATTTGAATTCTTCGCTGGCCGTGGTTTTACGGTCGGCCTTGAACTAGAAGTTGTTCAGGATGATCTTGTTCTGGGATTCCGGATCGACCCCCTTCAAAGATCAATTCCACTAAGACTGCCAGTCACTCCACATGCGCTGCGAAGTTTTCGCTCGGCCGGGGCACAAACGGCCATACTGTCGGGCTTACGTGCCCGCTTATTTTTGGTTTGCAGGTATGTACGGCCCCGTCGATTAATCCTTCACCAAGCTCAGGATTCGGTCTGGATGTATGCTACTCAAGGAATTCCTTTCGCGTCTCTCTTACCAATTGCCCGTGACATGTTGCAACGTTTCCACTTGTGGACTTCTGAAGCCCGCGATATTTTTGTAGCCCCTGTAGTCTCCTCAGCTGTTTCACCCTGAAGGGCAACCCTTCGACGAAACAAACACCGATGAAAGAAATCATGCTGCCCGCCGCACGCTGGTTATTTCACCTTTTCGTTCAGGCTCAAGGTTTCCGTTCCAAGGTTTGACCGGGGTCTGACTGCTGTTGCCTGACAGCTTGCAGAGCCTGACATTTGCCGACTTGCCAGATTCGGCCCCCAAAAGACGAGTTTTTGGGTGACGTTTTATGGTCTTGGGGACTTGCACGGATGCATGGATCCCTTGGTAGAGCTCTGGGTTCGTCTGAACTGACCGTTAGCACATGTCGGACGAAATGCTGTGTTTGAAACCGGTTTTCTTTCCTTTTCATTGTTCTGAACTCAGTGTTCTTGGAGAGGCTTCCCCGCATTTGAAATACGTTGGACACCGCTAACCCTACTTGATTGGGTCACGTCAGTGCTATGTTTGCAAAGGACACCGTTTGGACCTGTGTAAAAAGCCCGTCCAGAAACCAAGCTTCTTAAACCTGGCTGCCCTTTTGGGGCTCACAAGCAGGGGGCAGTGGCCCGCTCATGAGCCCACTGCCAACGAAGCTGCTCATGAGTTGGGAAGATATCCGGACTGATCATCCGGACGTACCTGCTACCAAATGTGGGTGTTGCAATTGTTGCTTCACGCCGTTAATCACTCAAAGCCAGAGGTGACTGCTGGGTCATTTTCCATTTCAATGCTCGATTTCAGCAAAATCAGCTTGAAGCTTACCTTCTTTGACGCCAGGCTGGGACAGAGGGGGGCGGAGGCACCTGCTACAGGCATTGGCTTAAGGCTTTCGACTTTTCCACCTTCTTCGGTCTTGGATATTTCCCATCACCAGTGTGTGTGTGTGTGGCGTGTGTGTGTGTGGGTTTCCAGTAGATTGCTATTACCCCTGCATCCCTGCCCGACGTGCGCTCGTGTGGCGGTTGCGAAGAAGCCTGAAAAGGTTTTGATGGTGTCTCAGCGGATCAGTCTCAGCAACTTGGTTCTGGGTCAGACTGAAAGGACCAGGCATGCATGTGCAGAGCCGCCCAAGCTCAGTCGAGGAAGTTTGTGCTTGACGTAGTTGTCTTCCTGCGATTGCGTTACTCGTTTGATTTGGGCGTGTCTTATTTTTGGGGATACCAACTCCGAAAAAGACGAGCCACCCGTTTCGCTTTTTGGGGCATGGGCCAGGTGCTTCCATGAGTCATACTTTTCAGGTGCTGCGCCCGGATAGCTGCGAAGCTTTGGCCGTGCGCCTTTTCCAGGAGAGTCGGCGCCAGAACTGGTTGGCTCAGTTGTGCCGTGTTTTTTTTTTGTTTTTTTTGTTTTTTTCCGCAGATAGCTGAAAGCTATAGGGCCTATAGGGGTTCTAACTTCTAATGAAGAGGGGGAAGTGATTTGCGAGATTGACGGCTGCGTGCTAGCTGGGGCCTATACTGGTGTAATTTCCTTTTTTGGGGACGGGTTCGCGTTTGAACTCAACCAGCCAAGAAAGGATTTGCCAAGTGACAAATTTTGCCAATGACCACACGCTCCCTCTTGGATAAAAATCACTCTTTGCCCCTCCCCTTGGCGGGAAGGCCTGAGTTTTGGCTTCGGCCGGGATGTGGGCTCCACTCACTCCAATTTGGGGTGGGGGGTGGGGTCTTGAGCAATGTGGCGAAACCAGCCAAAACAGGATGCCCTTTTTAACCCGTGGCCACTGGGCATCTGAGTTGGTTTTCCCTTTGCTTCCCTTTGAACAAAGGGCGTTCCCAAAAAGGAAGACACGATGCGGGGTTTTACAAAGTGATATCCGCTTGTTGGATGAGGTGCGCTGAAACTATACATACAGAAGTGTGTAACATGGGGAGCTCTAAAAGTCTTTCATAAACATTTGGGACTCTCCAGTCAGACCGGAGTGTGTCCATAGCCGGTTGAAGCAAAATGCAAAAGGGAAAAGGGCAAAATATGGATCTGTTTCAACATAGGTTAACACCCTGTTCGGATTGCCACGGACATTGGGGAAAGGTCCCGAACGAATTGTCCCAAGCTGCTGGAGAGTATTATTTTGGGAAGACCATATGAGCACCTTACGAAAGATACACCCAATCAGGCGAGGGGAGGTCACTCGGCGACAAAGCCAAGGATGAGCATGATGCATTGCCAGACTCGCCTTTTCAATTTTTGCAGTTTTGGTGTCCCTTCATCTTTCACTTCACTTTTCCCTTCATTTTTGCTTTCAACCGCAAACAGTTCACCTTTGGCTGAGGGTCGATTACGATGCTCAAAGCAAGGGGTGGAAATGAGATGGACCCAAACATGATTCATGATTCTGGTGGCATCCGGGACAAGCAAACGAGCATGGGAGGGCCGCAGTACAAGCAAACAACCACAAGACCACAAACAAGTAACATCTAAGTTGAACACAGGTTTATCTGAATAGGTGTTCCCCTAAGAAGGGCAATCAACGCCAAAAAAATGGCAACACCATCAAGTCGGACCCCTTCGACTTTTGGGTGACCAGAGGATCCATGGCTGCAGCTAGACTCAACAATCGTTGACCCTGTTTGAGGAGCAAGAAGGCAACATGGATCCAACCAAGCAGGTTTCGGGCTTGGAAAAACGAACCGGCCTCCATTCAGGGAATCTGGTTTCGGGATATGGAAACTCTTCCGCACATCAAAAGGCCTCTACTTTAACATCTCCGGTTGCGCCCGCCGACATTACAGGCTTGCTTTCTTTTACGTGTCCTAATTTTCCTTCTGGAATTTGTCCATTCGAGTTCTACTATTGGAATTCTCTCATTGGAATTTTCCCATGAATTACCCCTTTGGATTTTTGCCTTTGCAGTCATTATCCAACTTTCCCATTGGATTTCACCCATTTGAATTCTCCCTTTGGAATTCTCCCACTGGACATTTTCCCTTTGTCATTCTCCCATTGGACTTATCCCATTGAGCAAATCTTGGAAAGATCCCTTTGCAAGTTTTCGTTTGGACCAATCCCATTGGAATGCTAGCTTTGACATTTTTCATTGAACCTCTCCCATCTGAATTCTACCTTTGGACATGCCCCTGTTCAAGTTTCCCATTGGAACTTTCCCATTGGAACTTTGCCTTTGGAATTATCCCAGTGAACGTTGTCCTTTGGAATTTTCCCAATGGAATCCTTCATTCGACATGTTGCTTTGGAATTCTCCCTTTGGAGTTCGCGCATTGGAATTCTCCCAATGGAGTTCTCCCTCTGAACTTCTCCCATTGGGATTTTCTCTTTGCAATTCGGACTTTGCCCAAGAAGGTGCCCAAGGTTTTTGCCAATTCTCACATCCGAATTTTCCCAATTTAGTTTTTTTGCATTTGAAGTCTCCCCTTGGAACTCTTCCTTTGGAATTTTCCTTTGGAATTTTACCATCACTCAGTCTAGTTTTTGGAGGAGAGGACACCCCAGCTTCTCCTAAAGCGCGGAAATTGGATCCGTCTCCATGAAGGATTAAGGTTCCTTGTTTCCGGTGGGTGAGCAATTTTCCTAGATTGAACATTGGGGACTCCCAAAATAGGGAACCCCCGATTGAGAGTGACTCTTGAAGAACCGTTTGCAGGTTAGAGCTTCGACGGGGTACAACCTGATAGCTTCCATTTGCTTAAGAGTTATATATATATATATATACATATCTATTTATTTTTATTTTTATTTTACTTTTCTATTTACTTATTTATTTATTTATTTATTTTTTATTTATTTATTTTTATATATTTTTATTTATTTTTATTTATTTATATATTTATTTATTTATTTATATATTTATTTATTTATATATATATATACATTTATTTATTTTTATTTATTTTTATTTATTTTTATTTATTTTTATTTATTCATTTTTTTTATTATTTATTTATATATTATGTTTTGTTTTTGCTTCCGTGCTGGTTTTAAATGGAACACATCACTGCTGGGCATATACTATTGGGTGCTAATTTATTTAAGGAATTTTTCTCCCGCTGGTTTGGGATTTTTTTTCCACTAAGCAAGCAAGCAAGCAAGCAAGCAAGCAAGCAAGCAAGCAAGCAAGCAAGCAAGCAAGCAAGCAAGCAAGCAAGCAAGCAAGCAAGCAAGCAAGCAAGCAAGCAAGCAAGCAAGCAAGCAAGCAAGCAAGCAAGCAAGCAAGCAAGCAAGCAAGCAAGCAAGCAAGCAAGCAAGCAAGCAAGCAAGCAAGCAAGCAAGCAAGCAAGCAAGCAAGCAGCAAGCAAGCAAGCAAGCAAGCAAGCAAGCAAGCAAGCAAGCAAGCAAGCAAGCAAGCAAGCAAGCAAGCAAGCAAGCAAGCAAGCAAGCAAGCAAGCAAGCAAGCAAGCAAGCAAGCAAGCAAGCAAGCAAGCAAGCAAGCAAGCAAGCAAGCAAGCAAGCAAGCAAGCAAGCAAGCAAGCCAAGCAAGCCAGCAAGCCAGCAAGCCAGCAAGCCAGCCAGCCAGCCAGCCAGCCAGCCAGCAGCAAGCCAGCAAGCAAGCAAGCAAGCAAGCAAGCAAGCAAGCAAGCAAGCAAGCAAGCAAGCCATGAAGGAAGCAAGCAAGCAAACAAACAAGCACGCAGGCAGGCAAGCAAGCAAACAAACTCAAACGCATCATGAAGAACTTCGAGATTCCGAGCTTTCCGGCTTGAAGCTTCTTGCCTACAAACCCTCGATTCAATCTCGCGTCAGCCATGGCCTCTGCCCCTGTGTTTGCCTCCGCCCTGGACTTGCCCTTCCCTGGCACGGACTGGCTTGGTGTCACGCCCGCTCGTGCCATGGCGTCTCTTTGCTTTGTGGACTTACGACTGTTCTGCGGCGCGGACTGGGCTGGCGTCCAGCGCGGCATCGCCTTCGCTTCTTTGCTTGTGTTTGGCTTCAGTTGCCCCGCCCTGGACTTCCAACTCCTTCCCTTTGTGGACTGGCGTGGAATTTTGTTCGCTTTCGGGCAGTTTTGGTGCTTGCTCCACGGGCGCAAGGGCCCGAGCTTTGGCTGGCCAGGGTCTGTGCGTGCGGGCTGTGCTTCTGCGTTTTGCCTCCGTGTTGGCCGCCGTCGGCACCAGCGCAAGCGCCGCTGCGCGCTCCACCTGCACTCGAGTCTGTCCTTGTGCTCTGTCTGCGTGACTATGGCCTCCTGCGTGCCCGGCGCTGCTGGGTTTTGTCTTCTCTCCCATGCTGTAGCTGCTTGTGGTGCCTTGGAAGTCTTTACAGCGTTGTGGCTGGCTTGGCGCTGCCTGCCAACCTTGTCGGCCCTTGACTTTCCCATGGCTTTCTCTCGGGCTCAGCGTTCCAACCTGTGTCTTCGCCCTCCTGCTTCATTTATTTCAGAGGCTCTTCACAGGGCTGCTATGCGCGTTGTGGACAATGATGGTGAAGGAGAATGCTGGTGGCTCGCTGGCCAGAGATGGCACCACATGAGCCCAGAAAACGGGCGTCGTCGTTGCGCCGATTGGGCCGCCGCACAAGGAATGGATTCTGTCGCCGCAGCGTTCCGGCGTCCAGGCAGTGAGGCGAACCCTACTGACGCCTTGCAAATTCAAGTGGCCGTGAACGTCTTATCTGACTGCTGTCCTTGCGGGCTTCTGGTTTTTGACGCCGGCAAAGAGAGCGCTTTTTGGTTTCGCCCAGGGCTTCCATGCCACATCTTGGATTTGCTTGCTGCCTGCCACGCCCACGCAAGTCACCCCGCCATCCGCTGCATGTTGTTCACCTCGCCGCAAGGCGGAAGCAAACCCGGCCATTTCATGGATTGCGTGCCGGCCTTCCACGCTTCCGTTTTGAGCCGGGATTGGGAGGAGAGGCGTGCCTGCATCTTACATGCCCGCTCTCTGGAGGTATGCGGCGCGCAACTCAGCAGGAAAAGCTTCAGAATCTTCTTGATATGGGCATCCCTCAAGAACTAGCTAGCCGCGCGCTGCAGCGAACAATTGACCTCAACGCAGCTGCAGAGTGGGCGTTGGATCTCATGACAACGCCAAACCCGCACCCTCGCCAACGAAAGCGAGGTGCAGAAGAGGTTGTGGAAGTACCAGATAGTCCGCCAAGCCCAAGATCTTTGTTTGCCGCGCCACCTACCCTGCATGGTCTTGGCCCTGGTGCGCAGATCTCAGGCGCTGCTGCTGCCGCGCCTCGCGCGAATCCATTTCAGCCTTCTGTGTTGCTTCGGTCAAGTGGCTTTGCTTCTGCCTTGCAAGCCGCTGGCCCTGTCAACCTTCCGCGCCGCCGCCTTCTCCGTCGCTCTTGTCACTCGCTGCGTCGCCCGTCATCCCTGTCGCCCTGTCTACTTCGCCGTTGCACGCTTGCCACGAGCCTAGACCAGCCACTCCAGGCGACGTAGTCGCTCGTGTGGCTGCCCAAGAACCGTTGGACTACTGGACCGACTTCCTTGCAACGCGCCCGCAGGACATGTCTGCTTGGCTTGCGCTTCCGCTGTACAGCCAGTATGTTGGCACCGGCTCCCTGAGTGACATTGCCGAAGAGTGCCTGCGCGGCTTGAAGGCAAAGCAAACAGAGCGTCTGCTAGCTGAGCAGGCAGCAGACTTGCCCGTAGAGCTGGCTAAGTGTGCGTTTTTCCCGGTGGCTGTGATGGCGCAGTTCGCTGCGAAGAAGTCCGGAAAGCCAGCTCTCTTTGTGGTGGATTTCTTCTTGGCTTGTCTCGCAAGCTGCTTGCACCAAGACTTTGTTGTGCTGCCCTACCCGGAGGGAGATCCCACGTTCACAGTGCGCCCTAGATTTTGGTCGTGCCCTGTGGGTGATCCAGCAGCCGGCAAAAGCCCAACCTTTTCGTGGCTGAAGGGCCTGTTCGATGCCTTCCAAAAACAATGCCCAGAGCACTTCCCTTGGCAGTCCTGTGGTGTGTCACATGTCTACCAGCGTGGGAGTCACGCAGGCCTGAACGAGGTCTTCCGCCGCACACGTGGCGTTGCGCTCATCGCAACTCCTGAGGCCCGTGGCAACCTCGACCCTAGCTTCCCTGCCAAGCTGCAATGCGACACGAAAGCGTTCCTGAATTTGCTGTACCTGCTCGAGACAGCGACAGGAGGAAGCTATGAGTGGGTGACAGCGCAGGACTTGAAGCAGCATCGGCAAGCCAAGAAGCGCGGCGCAGAAGCTGCGCCAGCCACGGGTGGAACGTCCGGCTCGGATGAGCTACTCACGTTTGATAGCACTTCAGTCAACATGTGCCTTTTCCAGCAAGCCTCCATTGTCCGCAGCTGGTGGGCGCAAGTGGAGAGGCATCACGACCTCGGCTTTTGCAGCCGGTTTTTGTTCTCCTTTTGCAAGCGAGCCTCTTTGCAACTGCCCGCGCGTGTGCCAGCGTCAGAGCGAGCTCCTGGTCTTCGTGCGCCCTTGACTTGCGCAGCCGAACTGTGTCTACAACTGTGGCGCGGGGTCTGTCAAGCCCACGGCCACGCGCAGACCTCAACTCCTCGGCCTTTGCTCTTCTGTCGCTCGCAAGAGCTTGCAATGGAAGACCTTTTTCTTGCAATGGAGCCACTCATGGCCGGTCAGGAGTGGGGCACAGCTGTGAGGGGCTTGTTGGGCAAATTTGAGTACGTTGTTGCGGCCCAAGCAGCTTTCATTCAAATGCAGGAGAACGCATTCAGCAGAGTGACAAGCGCCTACATAAGCGATAATGCCTTAAAGTGTGCTCTACGCTTCTTGGACTTGCGAATGGCGCTTGGGGCTTGCGTGGTGGATGCAGAGGCGGAGCAGGCGCCTGCGCGTAGCGCCTGTGTTGCGAGACACTCGTCTGATAGCCAAGCCCATGCCTCCGCAGACACTGTAGGCCGCATGCTGCGCTGCGTGTTAGAGGAGCCCATCACGTTTTCTAGCTTGTCCTGCCACATGACACACTTGCGAAGTGACAAGACTGGTGAGAAGAGGCTTGCATTGTTGCAAGAAGCAGCAGATCTAGGTCTTGGAAGCTTGGAAACAGCTCCTGCGCACGGACTTGCTTCCCGCAGCCTCCAAGTGACGCCAGTCAGGCTTCGACAAAGCTTGCTCACTGAGTCCGTTGCCCAAATGCTGCAGTCATTGAGGGTGCCAGCTGGCGTGTGGCCGAAGCCTGCGCTTGCTCCAGACCTAGCAACAGCGCCTGATTCGGAGAGCGCCCTGGTGCATCTGCGTGGCACCGGCAAGCAGGGCTCGCAGGCAAAACCCAAATCTGCAGGCAAGAAAGTCTTGCAGCCTCGAGGCAAGCCACGCAAAGTTGCTGAGAAGAAGGCAGCCAAGGCAAAGGCAGAGCCAGTTGTTCGAGTTGCAACCCAACTTTGTGCACCTATCTCATGTCAGCGCCCGCCAAGCAGCAGTGCGGATGTTGAAGTGCTGTTGAGCCGCGCACTGTGCCATAAGAAAGTGCATGAACAGACCTGGACAGTCAAAGCCACTGACAGAAAGAAGAAGAGGCGGCAGACATGGCAATTGCGGTGCGCAAGCTGTCAACATGGCACGTGTCAGTGGACCGGGCAAGCTTGGTACGATTCTGAGACCAAGAGTGTTCGCGCAACCGCCATCGAGGGCAGAGAGCACGGCCGACCCAAGGTTGCAGCCAAGGCTGGCAGAAAGACAAAGGAGCTTAGCAAAAGGCTGGAGGTGCAAGAGTCCTTGCATTTCGACTCCGACGTGAGCCAGGAAGCGCTGCACAAAGCTGTTCAGAGCCACTTTGCGGATAAGGGCTTGGACTCAAGCCTCCTTGTCCGGTGCAAGCCTCGCAAAAGCACCCGGGCTGGCCTTACTTGTGTTTTCTATCGCAACACCCATTGCAATAAGGACACCGGCAAACTGTGCAACTGGTCAGGCGCCGCAAATTTGGCTTTTGCCACAGCTACTAAGCCTGCCAAGCTTGCGTTGCGCTACGAAGCTGCGACCCAGCACGCTCCAGATGAGCGAGAGCTGTATGGCACGATGACATGGCGACAGCGACTGTGCGTGCTCCGCACTAAAGCCACAGACACAAAGCTGGTCATGGGCGAGGTCAGCGCCCTGCGCAAGGCTGGGCAACCAGAAAAGGACTTGACTCCACCATCCAAGTCACAGCTGGAAGCTCACATGGTCCGCTACCGCAAGTCCCTCAGAGCGCATTCATCCGACGAGGGCGCAGTGACAGCGGGTCGGCTGGGATGTCAGCGACTTTCATTTTCTTCAAGACAAGCTCAATGCCGACCTTGGTGGTGCCTCGCATCTCACTCCTGATGATGGCCGCCTCCAGCCAACGGACCCAAGTCTTCGTGTTGTTGGCATGAGTATCAGTCGGGAACATGTGGTCGTCCCCTTGATTTGCCCGAGCCTCGTGCAGCAAGTGTGCTCTTTGTTAGAAGTGCCATCAAACATCAAGCTGTCGTTGGACGGCACATACCGTCTGCTCCTTGGCACTGACTACGCGCTGCTAAATGTCGGTGTGAATGTGAAGCACTGGGCCACAGGCTCAGCAGGCTTCCCCTCCACTTGCCGGTCCAAGTATGTTCCGTTGGGCTTTGCTATAGCCAGCGTCGAGTCTGAGGAATGCTACGCGCGCCTCGTTGATTGTGTTCTTGCTGTGTGCCAGCGGTTCCAGCCAAGTGTGTCAGCTGCCAGTGTCCGTCAGTGGCATGGTGATATGCATCCCGGCTTGGACCTTGCTCGTCAGCGCCTCGCTGCGCATGCTGCGCGCCTGTCGGATTGGGCGCATGTCACCGGAACAACCGCCCCGGGGCCAGCTGGATTTCCAGGCCTAGCGCGCCGGTACTTCCATCAGGGCGACGCGCAGCTGTCGTGGTTGCTGTCTTGGTTTGGCTTGTCTCGCTTCCTACCTGCGGCTTTGTTCCACGTCATTTGGAGCAGCATCTGGCAACGGCTTGGCGCCAACCACCCCGTCCTTCGACCTTTGCAGAGGCATTACTTCGTGTTGTCACACGGGCAGTGGGACGCTGCCTGGCGTGCTGGCCCGGACCGCATTTGCTTTGGCACCGCCGTCGGCTCTGCTCCGCAGGAAAGTTGGCACGGCACAACGCTCAAGCGCCTTGTCGCTGGCCGTGCTTCTGCTCCGGTCGACTTGGCCCGGCAGCTGGAAGTGGTTGTGCGGCACGAGTTGCAGTCGTGCAAAAGCCTCGCGAAGTCCAGTCGCAGGCTGATGGATTAGCAGCTCTTGAAGGGCAGCGCCGCCATACGCAAAGCTGGCCGCACTTCTGCCCAAAGCTTGTGGGAGTGGCACCTCCACCAGCAGTGGACCGACTCTGTCGGCAACACTTGGGTTCTTGTTCCGTCTTCCCGCTATTCTCGCGACCCAAGCTTGCCCCCTGATGTCCGGCGCAAGACCTTTGTCGACCGGACACCCGTCCAGCTGCCACCGCAAAGCGCGCGTTTCTTTGCCACGCTCTGCACATCCTCTTCCGTGCCAGCTGTGCAGGAAGCTCTGCAGCGCCTTGCCATTTTTGATACGCGTCGTCAGTCAGATTGGGGGCGAGCCTTCCGGGTTTTGGACGACTGGCGATGTGTTGTGCTGGGCCCCGCAGTTGCTGAATATTGGGCGCAGCAACATCGCCCGTTGCCTAAACCAGGCCTGCGCAACAAGCACATGCGCAGCCTCTGCTTCCTTTGTCCTTCGGCCGCTAAATGGGGCCCGTGCGAACATGCATACTGCGCCATGCTGGGTGAGGGCTTGTTTCAGGACTCTCTGGCCCAAAGCGTGGTCGCCCTAAAAAGGCTGCGCGCCACCCCGCAGGCTTGGCGATTGCCCGGGAGCCTGACATCCTGCGTCTGCCATCCTCGGTAGCCCCTGCCAGCCGCTGCGTCACGCAGCCATCTGCGCTTCCTGTATCTTCTGCCGAAGCGCAGTCCCTCAGCGCAGTGCTGCGGGCTGCAGGCTTGGCTTCTCTGCAAGAGCGCTTCACGAGCCAAGATGCGACAGTCGAGATCCTTCAGACTCTTATCTGCGTGTTCATGGCTAGTCAGCAAGTTGCACAGGAGCAAAGTGCGCTGACCCATGCACATACTTGCATCCGAGGAGCTTGAGCTACGCTGATTTGAAGATGTTCTTCGATCTACGGCTCGCAGAAGCCCACGCTCTGAAAAACGTGCTCAACAAGGCAAGGCGTAGAGTTGCAACACAGTGCCAAGAAGCAGCCCCAACCCCAGGCAAGCTGCTCATCGGGGTCCAGTGCTGCTCGAGCGCAGGGAACGCAGGCGGGGGTCTCTTCCCTCGTCATACTTTGGGAGTGCCGTTGGCCCTCACTTTGTGCCGCAAAACAAAACCACACGCAACCCAGGACTCCGAGCTGGCGGCGGCGCCCTGTGCGAGCTTTGCCGAGGCATGCAGTGGAGCAACTGCATTTTCCTGCGTGGCTCACAAGCTTGAAGATGTGCGATCGTGTCGTGCTGCGTGGCCAGGACGACGGGAGGCGGGTCGTCGCCCGGCGCCGGCTCTCCTTGTGGAGCGCCGCTTGGGCTTTTTATGCTATGTTGAGCGACGGAAGAGAACTGTTGTGCGCGTTGCAAGCATACGTTTGCACGCTAGGCGACGCCGAAGGCAGAGAGGCTTGCTGCATTGCGGCAAATCTACCCGAGGTAAGCGCTGGAGGCGGGGAGTGCCGCTGCTTATCGACCCCGTGGCAGTCAAGAGCAAGTTGCTTGAGTTGGAGGGTTCCCAGAAGGCTTCTTGCTGTGCTCTATGGGCCTTGTGTGTTCTCCTGTTCCGTCACGTTCTTGCTTGCAAATAACCTGCCAAGCGTCATCGCCCGGCCACTCGCGCTAGGTGCCGCTGGCGGGCCGGATTCGTTGACTGCACGATGCTGAAAAAAGTACATATCGTTTGTGAGTTTGAGCGTGCTTGAGTGTGCGTTTCAGTCTGTGTGTGTGTGTGCGTGTGCTTCTGCTTGTGTGTCAATGTATGTTTGGGTGTGCGTGTAAGTCTGAGTCCATGCTTGACGGTGTTTTGCTTTGTGTTGAGCTACTACGGCCGCATGTTTGCGTGCGTGTGTGTGTGTGTGTGTGTGTGTGTGTGCGTGTGCGAGTGGGTTTGTGTTTGTGGGTGTGTTGCAGTAGGTGTAAGAGCGTGTCTTTTCAGTGTGTGCTTGGGCGTGTTTGCTGGAGCGTGTGTGTGTCTGTGTCCAGTCAGAAATGAATCGGAAAAAATTCCCAAAAGCGTTGGAAAAAATTCCCGGAAAAAAGGATCGGCCTATACTATATATATATATATATTGCCACAGGGGCTTAAGCAAATGGAAGATATTCTCATGGTTGTCGTTGGGACACACTTTACATTGTTGCTTATTGCAGTTTAGTGGTTGAAATCCCCACTGAATTGCCAAAATCTAAATTTGTTGCTCCCCTTGCAACGTCAACCAAGTTCTTGAAACCTCGGTAAACGTTGGCCATGTCAACTCCTGAGGAGTTGAAGGAGAAGCTCCCAGAGCTTCAGCGCGGCGAGGTGGTGCAGCTCCAGGTACCGGCCCTGGGGGAAGTTTGTCTCACGCTTTTTTTCCCCGTGTTTTTTTTAAAGCCCAACAAAGTCTTGTTTTTTTGTTTTTTAATTCCCCGTCCCCCAAAACCCCCACCCGGGTGGTTTTGCAACAGGTTTTCCCTTCAAACACACGCCCAACTTGGGTTCCTCGGTGCATATGCTGGGTCCAGGTGGGCCTGAAGCCCCAACAAAAATAGCCGCGCTGGGCGTGTCTGAAAGGATATCCCTCTGCAAGGCGGTTCTGAGCATGACTTGCTGTCTATTAAAGTTGAGTCTGTCTCAAAATTGGGGAATCCCAAAATGGAGTGGTTTCCTGTTGGTTTCCCTTTATGGCCATCCAGAAGGGTATCCTCAACAACAGTTCCAACAAATTTGGGTTTGCCGTTTTAATGGACACTTCGGAACTGCCAGCAAGGGCGGCTTTTCTGTTGTGTTCCGATCAATCCACCCCAAAATGGGTTCCCCAAAGTGAATGTTTGGTGCAAGTATTTGCCGGGTTCCCACAATGCCGCTTCTGCTGTTCCCATTTAGGTTACCATCGGATTTGCTTTGTGGATGGTTGTTCATGCAACTGATTGTTTGACTGGTTGGATGTTTGGATGGCTGTTTGATTGTATGCTTGCTTGGGTTTCTTATTTGGCTGATTGAGTATTGTTTGTGGTGGTGTCTGTGCATGTCGCGGGAACTATGGTCACGTTGGTTGTGATGGCCTGTGGTTGTGGTGGTTTGCGGTTTGGTAGAGGTTGTGGGTATGGTTGTTTCAGCAGTGGAAGCGTTTCGGTGGTTGGAGGATCTTAGGAATATGTCTTGTTATGCTCGTTTAATCTTTCACGTACTGTACTCAGTATATGTATTTTGTCATGCTGTGTACGTAGCTTGTGGCTCACAGATGTCCAGTGCCATACAAAGGGTTTGCTTCCGCACAAGCCCTTGCACAACACGCTGTATCAGTACTATGTCAATACCATCACAGACCAATGGTGACACGAGCTATTCAAGTCGTCTTATTCCCCATTCAATTGCATCGCTGATTTCTATTGTTGCTCAGGGAAGTATGAGCAACTTCATTCGCATGCGACCGGGCGTGCCACGGCTGTCTAAAGTGGCACAAGACTTCCTTCCGAAGGTTCAGGTGGGAAATGAAGGCATTGGGAAGGGGCGTACCAAGGGGCACATGAGCTGAACAGCGCATGGCCAACAGTTGTCGCCAGGTCGAGTTTGTGAGCTTCGCGTGAGCTATTTGGCCATGGCTTCTCTGCCCGGTGCGATCTTTTCACAGTTTCTCCGAACGGAGGCAGTGGACTAGCTTCTGGGCAGAACGATCAGAACCGTTTGATGCCACGGGAAAAGCTCATGCAAGCGCTGCCGCTGAAATACTGGTGCTGCAACCTGCAAGTTGTGAGCCACAGCCAAATCCGCGGCTGAAGGGTTTCCGGGGACTCCCCTTGCCACGCCAACAGGCTTTGATTACGACTCGTTTTGGCTTCCCGAGTCGAGCGCTCGCGTGACAACACGACCAATTTGCAGATGGGCACTGAGTGTCTTGTCGCATGGCAAATGCCAAGTGCGATGATATGGCGATGTATGGCAAGTGCGGTAAGATACACCGTGTTCCAAGCATTGATATTGGTGTGAAGTCACATTGTTTCAGTGTCAGCGTCAACTTCACTAATCTGGAGGACCATACGAATCAGGGGTGGTTCTCCTTTGAGTGGGGAATCATTGATTTTCGAGATTTCTTGGATGATCATGGTCCTTCGGATGAATCCGCGATTAAGATTTCACAATATCCGTGGATTTGCTGCTCTTTTCGAATCTGGCTTTGTTTCTAGGTTAGCTTGAGCTCTTGCTGCCATTGTTTGTTGATTGAACCCCTTGCTTCTCTTGCGCTTGAACGGCCTCGTGCAGCTTTTCGGCAATGTGGCAGAGCATGGAAACATCAGGCCACCTGGAACAGCTGTAGCCCCAATGCCAGTACTCAATCAATGACTTTCTGCGCAGAACAGTAATTTATACAGTTCGGCAGCTCGATCTCTCTGAAGGCGCCGCTTCCATGTTCTCGGAAGCTTCGCAACATGAAAGTTATCCTGGGATGTTTACTTGACTCTTTCGTAGCACTACGTGTCTTGCCAGGGATACCAGATGGTGCCGCTCATTTGCTTTTCTTGAGACTGCCAAGAGTTATTTGACTGGCTCGTGGTGCAAGACCAGCCATGACATTTCCCTGTGGGCTCTCTATGGACGACAAGGTGGGGCGAGCGGCGAGCGGTTGCATGGAGCTCGAAAAGCGGGCGTGCCGATCCCGATCCCGATTTCGTCCTCGAAGATGGATGGGTTTTCTTCCATGTGAATCTTCATTCAGATCATTTCTTAGCCGTCCCTGCGAGTTTCGTGGAGGCTGGGTGAAATCGGCAGCAAAACCCAGGTAGCTTGCATCACGCCTTGAGCTTTAGGCGGCGAAGGTGGGTTGGCAAGTGGCAGATTCTTCTGAACGTGGGCATTGCGGCTGCTAGTCATGTGCGCAAAAGTTATAGCAATCTTACTTTGGGAATCATTCTACTTTGTGCAGATTCATTTAAACAAAGAAACAAAACTACCCACAGAAACGGATCAATCGAATCTTCGGTCCCAGAAAGTTGGAATCATTGCCGATGGCAAAGACCACCCCCTTTGGTATCGCAGGGGTCCTTGCATGTTCCCAGTCTCCTCATTTTCCCATTCTCAGAATCACTCTCAAGTGGTAGGTCCATGGGAAAGGGCCAGCAAGTCCAAGGTCTGACAAGAGGTTCGGACATGTTCATTTCTAGTGTATGGTGAACTTTTGTTAGCAATGTTAACCATGTTCACCATACACTAGAAATGAACATGTTGACCCATGGTAAGTGAACTTAGGAGGTAGGGACTCGCTAAGAGTCAAGCACCTACAGCTTTCGTGTTTTTTTTTTCCCCGGGCGAGTCAGGAGAGCGAGCCGAGGTTCGGCTCCCCTCATATTTGGGGATTCTTTGGCATCCCTTTTCATTCAATGGTTCGGCAAGTGTCCTTTTGGTTGGGCAAACGTTAAGGCGAGTCTCAAGAGCCTTCTTGAAGGAAACTTTGGGGTGAGCGGGCAACCTGAGAAGGTTTCCCCACACAAAGGTCCTTCGCATAGCTCGACCTAGTGGGTAGGAGGGCAGTTGACAAACCCATTTGGCCATGTTTGGCCATATATGTTTGGCCTCATGCTTGTCACATTCTGACCCTTGTTTGGGCCACGTTTGGGCCCACGTTTTGGCCCTCCATTTGGCAGGGCGCTGAAAACGAAGGCACCGGACCTCCGATCTCCGGCCAGGGCGGCGGCTCCGGGCCCTCCGCGCGGGCGCAGAAGTGGCTGGAGCAGCTCTGCCAGGTCGCAGCTCGGCTCACGCGGCGAACGCGGCGAACGGGGGGGGGGAGGGGTTTCGGGGAGGTTGCTTCGGCTTGGAACTCGGTGGTTCGAAGCGGACACGAGCCGGAAAAAAGCTGACCGTTTGCTGGGTGTCCCGAATTTTGGGGTTCACTGGCCGAAAGCGAATCGACCGGAAATCTGACCTTTGGATTTGGGCCGCTGAGGTTTGTGAGGTGCCCCGGAAGCCGAAGAGGGATATGCATTTGGATCTCCAGCCACAGGGGCTCCCAACTCACCTCATGTGGTTTTGGGGCCCATTCTCCTCGAGCCTTTTCTAGGTTCCACGCTGGAAAAGGAGAAGGAAACTCCACAAGACCCGTTTTTTTTTGTTGCTTCGGCCACCCCTCAAAGTGGGGGGCATCGCGGTTGAGACCATAGGGTTTGTTGGCATTCAACAGGGAAATCAAATCATTCCAGTGGTTTCTTGGTCTCTTAGGTGGTGCAGGATTTCGTCCATCCACAGCACCTTATCACACCCTACCCGAGGATTTCTTGAAATTCACGGGTCTGCGCGAAAGGTACGTAGGGTTACAATGTCAATCCGTTCGGGGATTGGTTGTGGCGGTGAGATTTGGCTTTTAATACCATCATTCTGGTTTCAAGAGGAACCCGAGGTTCAACTGCCCGAACCAACAATCCGAAAAATCATGAGGGGGATGGGGATTTTCAAGTGTTTGGGCCTCTCATGATCCAATTAGTCTAGTGGAAGACACCCCAAAGTAGCTGGAAACACAGGGGTTGGCGGAAAAGCTTTAAAACTAGGACCAACACTACAAGGGTAAACAAATTCATTGGGCTGCCTTTGATTTCTCTTTGCCAGGACCCAAATGCCTATTATTGTTCCAGGTATTTGGAGCAACCCTAAGAAGCTGTGAGCGCGGAAACACCATTTGAGTCAAACTTGTGATTCGTGGCATGAACATGCCATGCGGCAGGCTTCTCGGCACCTTGCCTTCAGGTAAGTTAAGGGGCCCAGAAACGGGGGATCCAATTTGAGGATGGATGGATGGATGTTGTTTTGGTGCCATCTTCATTTGTTTGGGGCTGGGGTGTTGGGGGAGGATTGTTGCGGGGGTTGGAAGTTTGGGTTCGGACATCTGAGGAGTCACGCCTGCTGAGCAACTGGGAGGAGCGAAGCGAAAGCTTCGGCGTCTGTGAGTTTATGGGGAACTCCCGCAAAATGACAGGTGGACAGATCTCTCTGCGAGGGTTCCAAAAGAAGAAAGCAAGAACACAAGACTCGTATTGGGGGTGGGGACAAAATGAGCCCACAAAAAGAGTCCATGGGACTTTTTTCTGCCGGAACAAGGCAAGCCCGATTCGCCAGTCTTGTGGCTGAAAAATGGCCATTCACTGGTTTAGAGTGGTTTTATTACCCATTTATCAGGAGAACCCACATAGGTGTCCTTTTTTAGGTTAGTTTGGCCAGACACAGATGGCACTGGTTTAGATCGGTTTTGTTCCATTTACCAGGGGAACCCATATCTATTTTTCCAAAAGGACACCTATGCTCCTCGCTTTTCCGGGCTCCGACTCCGAGCCGTCAGCAGGGGATGGATCTTTTTGCCTCCTGGGAGAAAATGGTTCGACCCCCTCAAAAAGGAATCCTTCACTACGAGGGGGTCGAACCATTTTCCACAAGAGGTGGCAAAAAGACCCCCCTGGCCGTCAGGAGTTCGTGGCGCACCGGGCGGAGGTGCAGCGGAGGCTGCAGGAGCTCGCGAGGAAGCAGGCGGGGAGCTGTTGGCCGGGGGCGGGTCTTGGGGAAACCTCCCCCGGTGTTTTGGTTGGTGGGGTTGAAAGGAATAACGAGAAGGAGGTTTCAAACAAGAAAAAGGGGACACGGCCCCGAGGTTGTAGGTGAGGCTTTTCTTTGGCATGGGATATTGATGTGGAGTTTATGGGCAGGGTTGGTGGCTTGTGTTGCCTGGCCGCCTTGCACAACAAACTTTTCCTGTGTGCGTGCAGGAAAGGGAGGCACAAGAAAAGACCTCTGCTTCAAAAATGCTGCGGTTTGCTAAGCCAGGAGGAAGTATATGGTAGCCTCGGTCAATGTGGAGTTTGCGGTAGGCCCTGGAATGCACAGGCCAAAAGGTGAGCCGGCCAAGGAAATACGAGCCCCGTCCTTTTTGCTGTGTTCACGGCCCCAAAACCAGATCGGGGGTTGAACAATGGGGATTTGTTTGCCGGGTTCACAGGTGCACGGGCAAAAGCTGTGTGAAAAAGAGACCGCTGACAAACCTTGGAATTTCTCACAGGCGGGGGCCGATTGCAAAAACGGGACAAACAGGGTCAAAGCCTCCCACTGCTCTCTAGGAGTTTTCGTTTGGCGTGTGTGTTTTTTTGCGGGGCGGATGGCAAAGGGAAACCGCCAGTACTCAAGGTTGCCCAGTTAGAAACAAACCCATGGATGCTCGAGCGATCGATGTGCGAGAAGTGCCTTCCCCCGATTAGCCAGCTTACTCCCGAGGCTTGAGATCTCACTCTCCCTCTCTCTCTCTGTCTCACTAAAACCCGTGCATTTGGCGGCCCTCGGTTGAATTTCTGGTAGATGTCCCGATTGCTGCATTCGTAGATCTGTGTATTTTTTTGCAGGGAGGGCACAGCAGGGTGCGTTTCACGAGTCCCTTGCCCCTTCTGGGAGAAAATGACTTGTGTTTTTTCTCTCCACGGGACAACCGGGTGTGGCTCCCGCGCCGCTTCTCCGCCCTACTGCATCCCAGCAACATCATGCGTACAGGGTGTGGGCCCGGTTTTCCGTCCCAAGCGAACAATCGGGGAAACCCCCTACTGTGGATGGAACAAATCCTGCCCCACTTTGAGGCCATGCGGAAACCATTGTTTGTTGGTATTTGCCCCAGAGTTTCTCAGCTGCGAAATGGAAACCGCGCCACCATCCACAGTTTCATCAAGCAGTTCGTCGCTTCGTGGTGGGTTTCCGCCTCCTTTTCCCACACGCCCTGGAGGATCCTCATGAAGAGCTGGAAAAGTTCCAGCGGCGCCTGCAGCAGCTGAGCCAACACCAGGAGGAGAGATGGGCGAGGTTGGGGGAGATGGGCCGGGACCCAAGCCCCTTCAAAACAACTTGTGCTGGTCGGTTGGTCGGTTGGTCGGTTGGTCGGTTGGTCGGTTGGTCGGTTGGTCGGTTGGTCGGTTGGTCGGTTGGTCGGTTGGTCGGTTGGTCGGTTGGTCGGTTGGTCGGTTGGTCGGTTGGTCGGTTGGTCGGTTGGTCGGTTGGTCGGTGGTCGGTTGGTGGTCGGTTGGTCGGTTGGTCGGTTCGGTTGGTCGGTTGGTCGGTTGGTCGGTTGGTCGGTTGGTCGGTTGGTCGGTTGGTCGGTTGGTCGGTTGGTCGGTTGGTCGGTTGGTCGGTTGGTCGGTTGGTCGGTTGGTCGGTTGGTCGGTTGGTCGGTTGGTCGGTTGGTCGGTTGGTCGGTTGGTCGGTTGGTCTCCGGTTGGTCGGTTGGTCGGTTGGTCGGTTGGTCGGTTGGTCGGTTTGGTCGGTTGGTCGGTTGGTCCGGTTGGTCGGTTGGTCGGTTGGTCGGTTGGGTCGGTTGGTCGTCGGTTGGTCGGTTGTCGGTTGGTCGTCGGTTGGTCGTCGGTTGGTCGGTTGGTCGGTTGGTCGGTTGGTCGGTTGGTCGGTTGGTCGGTTGGTCGGTTGGTCGGTTGGTCGGTTGGTCGGTTGGTCGGTTGGTCGGTTGGTCGGTTGGTCGGTTGGTCGGTTGGTCGGTTGGTCGGTTGGTCGGTTGGTCGTCGGTTGGGTCGGTTGGTCGGTTGGTCGTCGGTTGGGTCGGTTGGTCGTCGGTTGGTCGGTTGGTCGGTTGGTCGGTTGGTCGGTTGGTCGGTTGGTCGGTTGGTCGGTTGGTCGGTTGGTCGGTTGGTCGGTTGGTCGGTTGGTCGGTTGGTCGGTTGGTCGGTTGGTCGGTTGGTCGGTTGGTCGGTTGGCCGACCGGTTGGTAGGTTAGTCGCTTTAGTCGGTTGGTGGGTTGGTTGGTTGGTTGGGTGGGTGGGTGGGTGAATGGGTGGTTGGGTGGGTGGGTGGTTGGTTGGATGGGTGGGTGGTGGGCGATCGATGAGTGACACCTCTTTTAAAACCTGTTTGTTAGTTCTGCTGCCATGTGCAGTAGGATTCGTTTTCTCACTGCGCGACTTTCTTGGCTTTAGCCACTTTTTGGGGAGACCATGTGGCAGAAGCGCTCCGGAAGTACGTTTGAAACAAACACAAATCTTGCATTTGCCAAGCTGAGCAGAAAAGGGGGGCCCCTGTAGATGCTTGCCTTTGACAACGTCAATTGCTTGCTGCAGTTCCCTTTACAGCTTTTTTGTTGAAAACAAGTAACCTTGGCGCGACTGGGCAAGTAAGGATGCATTTGTCAGAATTGGGGGCTTCCACCCTCTTGAAGCATAGGTGCCGGAGAGCCAGAACTGCCCGAGGCACTTTTGGTTCTTTGGTGCTGCACGCGGTGCAGTTCCCTCATGGGCCTAGTTGGAGCATCACCTTTTGCTCATCCAGGTTGCAGTCTCTTTGTCGAAAGGTGAGGTTTACAATCTCGGGATGCTCAATCCCGCAAGTGGTCAGTACTGGGATGCCTGCGTTCAGCACTCTTATCGGGTTGGACATCCAAGCAGGTTTTGGGGAACCCCGGACAAAAAGCGTATTCACCGCGGGGAGGACGGGGGGGAGAATTTCACTTTGGTACCACAGACTATCCACCAAGCAGCGCGTCACCGACAGTATGATTTCGAGTTCGCAGCTTGGTGAGGACATGGGAGCCACATTTCAACGAACTTCGCCGTGCGGGTATGGGTCAAAATGAAACCACCCGCTGATTCCGCAGGTTTGTGTCCTTGGTTCCATTTTCCAGGACACGCCATTTGGCCCAATTTTTGACCACCACAGCCATACCCTTTCGACGGTATCAAAATGAAACCAGCAGCAAACCGCAGGTCTGTGCCCTTCCATGTGGGGCCCTATTTTTTTTGGAGGCCCAACTTTCTGAGCACCACGGCCATGTCCCAAAGGACGTGTTCGAATCTCGCGAGGAGACCATGTCCCGTGTGGGCGACCTCAAGAATGCCTTGGAGACCAGCCAGCAGTCGATGGAAGGCCGGCGAAGGGCTGGGAGGTGGCCACCCGTCCAGCAATGATCGGTTGGGTCGTTTTTTGTTTTTGGGGGGGTTGGACCTCTCAAACAGGGCGGTTTTCCTTTTTGTTTCCTTTGAGAACCACAATTGTCAGTTGCCTTCCGTTTTCTTTTTTTGTTGGGGGGGGGCGGTTCTCAGAGTTCTCTCAAAACCTTTTGGATTCCTTGTGAAGCCAGAATTATCAGTTGCTTTTTTGGTTTTTGAGGCTCATTCTTGGGTCAGTTTGGGGTTGTCGTGTTTTTGTGACAGGGGTGCACTGTCTCATGTTGGGTTGTTGCGAGACTCTGGAACCAAGCTTTCAAGGGCAGGTGAGTGACGAGTGTCCTTTGGTTTCCCTTTGGAAGACCCCATGTGAGGGTAGTAGGGTAGCATCGAGCTGCATTGTAGAGAGAGAGAGAGAGAGCTGTGAAGTTAAAGACTCCGCCTGTAAACAAAGACAGCTCCAGGCAGTCCCGTGATCAGCATGTTGCCCCGAGAACTTCTGACATCCTTTGCAAGAGTGAAAAAGGACCAAGAAGAAGACAATAGCAGCTGAAAATTCTGAACCCCCTGATTTTGGCCAGTTTGCTTGTTTCCCTTCACCAAAAAGGAGGTCCCAACTGCTTTGTTACGACTACCCTATTGGAAACACATTTGGTCCCGTATGCCACACGGGTCCCAAACAAGCTGGCACCCCATCCACCCCAACCCCCAAAGCACAATTTTTCTCCCGGCAAGTCATTGGTTGCCACCCATGTTTTTCTTTTTTGTCTCTTGCGGTTTTCCCGTTTCCATCACCACCAGCCCCCACCCGTGATCTGAGGCTTCTGAGGTTTTGTGGAGCTTTCCCTTTCCCATCCCCAATCCCCACCTGAGGTGTCTGACATGCCCCTGGATCTTTCCCATCCAACCCCTGAAAAAGGCCTTTGGGAGCCTCCGGGGGAGCGGGGGGGGGGGTTGGGGGCCTTCGGGGCTCGGGGGCTTGGGGGCCTGCGGGGCTGGCCTTCGCTTGCGCCCAGCGCGCCCAGCGCTTGCCGCTTGAGCGCAGGGCTGCGGGGCCGGGTGTCCGCGAAGCTCCAGGAGATGGCCCAAGGCTTCGAGGACCAGCAGCGGGAGGCGGGGCCAAAAGTCCACGGTTTGGGGTCTGGGGGGTGACGGGGGTTTTGGGGGGTGGGGTGGGTGGGGTGGGTGGGTGGGTGGGTGGGTGGGTGGGTGGGTGGGTGGGTGGGTGGGTGGGTGGGTGGGTGGGTGGGTGGGTGGGGTGTGTGTGTGTGTGTGTGTGCTTTTTTGTTTGGGGTTGGGGATGGGTGGGGGTGGGAGGGTGGGGGGGTGGGGGGGGGGGTGTTTGGGAGTTGTTTTTTCTTTTTATTTTTTTTGGGTTGGGAGGAGGGGGTTCAGTTTTTGTTTTTTTGCAGGTTCGTTTTTTCTTCTTCTTTTTCCCTCTCTGAGAACTGCTCTTTTTTGGTTGGTCAAACTTGGGGGAGGTTGAAGACATGGCCTTGGTCTTGGAAGACTAGTGTCCGCTCTTGGAAAGAGGCCTGTGTTCTTCCCTGTTGGTGGGAGGGTGGCAAGAGCAAGTTTCCGTCAATCCAGCAGATAAAGATATGGATACAGGCTTAAAGGCATGTCTTTTCTTTGAGGGTCCGGGCCAGGTTCAATACTCTCTGTTGCCGACGGGAAACCGCACGTCTTTGGGGGGCTGTCGCACTTATCAGGACTCAGACAGCTAGCTGATAGAGGTTGTCACTTTTGAATTGTCAGATTTGGCGGGTTCCAGGGTTCCAGGCGTGATTGTGTTTGGGGGTGCAGGTTACTCCAAAGAGAGGGCTTGTGAGTATTAACACGGAGTCCTCTTTTGATCTGTTTTTAGGGGGCTCACCAATTGTCCAACGTTCTTTAGAGGGACACAGGTAATTTGGACCATGCTCCTACGCCGGAGCTTCTCTTTCTGATTCGGATACCCTTCCCACAAACATAGCATTTGCTGGAGGGTACCCGGAAGATGAATTTCCTTTTCAAGCAACCCTCTGTCAGGTGCCATGGCACCGTGGGAGTGAGGGTCTCACTTTCGGGATATTTCTCCAAATTTGGATTTTGACAGAAACGCGCAGTGTTTCCATTTTTTCCACTTGATTGATTTCCATTTTTCCATTTTTTTCATTTTTCTCCACTTGGAGTTTTCTACTTGGATTTGGATGTTGACATCTCGGAGATCGATTTCCTCGGAGAAAACGCGCGTCAGGTGCTCCGCGCGGCGGAGGAGCTGCGACTTGGCAACGAGTCGCCGGCCCCTGGAGCTGTTTTTCTTTTTTTTCCTCTTTTTTTGTTCACTATTTATTTAAATATTTGCTTTTATATTGTTCTTTTTAAATATATATAAAATTAATAGAAGGGGTGTGCCAAGCTGACCCCCGAAATTTCAAGGGGGATTTTAGACATGGGGACACCCAATTCCCCCTTTTTGGATGGTGTTCAAAGGAGACACCCAAAGCTTGCGCCATTGACCCCCTTGCGAATCCGTCCGTTGCCGGAGGGACCGTCCAGGCGACGAAAAGGGCCATGGATCAACCCCCAGTGAGGCCTCAGGTCTCACGAAGGGAACCGCCTTGACTTGCCCAAAGCCAACTTGCCTTTTCTTGGTAGCTCCCAGCCATCCCCGAAACGCCTTTCAGCGTTTTAGTGTTTAGTGGAGATTTCCATTTGACCCACTAAAAGTTAAATTTTTAGCGGGGGATTTGAGGACAGCCCAGTTTTGGTTTCCCTGATCCAATCCATATTTCGCCACTCCAAAACTGGTTCACCTTCTGTTTCCAGGTCCTCTGGGCAAGTGAGCCGATTGTTGAGCCCTGATGAATAATTAACTGGTCCCCAGTGGAACCATGGGGGCGGGTTCCCGGTGGGGGAAGGGGGATTCTTCTCAGGGGTCCTTGAAAGCCTTGCGGATCTTGGCCTCCACTTGGCTGTTCGTCCTACTTAGTAGCTGAGTTTTAGCCATATGGCGATAAGCAACCTAACCCCAGTTCTGTCGGCAAAAAACACGGTTAAGACGAGTGTACCAAGTCTTTTTGGAACATCCAACAATGAACCCTCCAGGCAACTCTCTCCGATCACACAGTGGTTGGTTTCCCAAACAAGACATAGTTTGATCAACCTTGCTTGGATCAAGGTTGTCATGCACTCGACTCCACCCCAGCGTGTAGATGGCCGTGTCCTTTTTGAGGGTCCCCTCCTTCTTTGGAGGGTTTGTGCAGAAAAAGCAAAAGGAATACCTGGACCCCATTTTCTTGGGGGGGTCCAACCTTAGCCAGGTCCCCCAGCAGTGCCCTTTTCCCCCTTTTTTGGGGGAGATTCGGTTCCCCTACTAAAACAGACTGCAGAAAAAGAGTGGGTACCCTTCTTCCAACCTCTCAAATCTGGAGGGCCTAGTTAAAAAGGGCCCAGGAAAAAAAAAGAGCAATCGGGTACCCTTATTCTAGTCTTTTTACTGGAGGGCCAACCGGAAAAAAAAGAGGAGAAAAAAAACGAGTCCGAGCGCAGAGTCCAACGCCGCGGATTTCGGAGCCCAGGATCTCGGAGTCCGCAGCCAGCTCCAAGCGCCAGAGCAAGGCGGTGGCGGAGGACCCGAGCGAGAGCGCGCGAGCGAGTCATCGTGCTCTGGCTGTGGATGAGATCCACAAAAGCCGCGCCACTGGGGGTTTCCATGGTTGAAACCAGAACCTTTGTTGGTATGTACAGGGGAATCCCACTTGGAAACCATGGTTGAAATTATAACCTTTGGTATTTAGGTTGGGGAATCCCACTTGGAAGCCATGGTTGAAACTAGAACCTTTGTTGGTATTTAGGTTGGGGAATCCTACTTGGAAACCATGGTTGAAACTAGAACTTTTGTTGGTATTTACGTAGGGGAATCCCGCTTGGGGTTTCCAGGGTTGAAACTAGAACCTTTGTTGGTATTTAGGTTGGGGAATCCCACTTGGGGTTTGCATGGTTGAAATGATAGCCTTTGTTGGTATTTACGTTGGGGAATCCCACTTGGAAACCATGGTTGAAACTATAACCTTTGTTGTTATTTACGTTGGGGAATCCCGCTTGGGGTTTCCATGTTGAAACTATCACTTTTGGTATTTACGTTGGGGAATCGAATCAGAAACCATGGTTGAAACCGTTGTTTGTAGGTATGTACGTTGGGGAATCCTCTGAAATTCCAGGGTCTCTGAGGTGCGAAATGGAGTTCGCAACCATCCACGGTAGGTCTCCGGGCGAAACTTCTGCAGGACTTGCCAGCAGCTTAGTTTTTTGGTCTCCAACAGCTGGGTTCTGGGAGGGTTGTGGAAGGGTTGATCCGTCCTTCCTCCTTTTTTTTTGGGGGGGGGGAAGCTGCGGTCTTTTTCTGCAATCTTGGTGTTTGGTGTGTCTCAATACGGGCGGGCCATCCCTAGTTTAGGACCCTGCCCCATTTCCTGTGCATTTGACGCAAGCGAAGCCTCAACACAGAAA
The DNA here is from genome assembly GCA_963377175.1 of Effrenium voratum. Taxonomy (NCBI): domain Eukaryota; class Dinophyceae; order Suessiales; family Symbiodiniaceae; genus Effrenium; species Effrenium voratum. Next base: position 56,708 of record CAUJNA010000487.1, on the reverse strand, counting down.
GATATTTTCCCGGCCACCTCAGCTTTGCAAGATCGGCCAGAAATGTTGGGTGCATCTACATGGCTGTGGGTCAAAACCAATGGTACCATTTTGGGGTAGGTGAATTCACCACCCTTTTTAGAACCGATTTTAGTGGGGATTTGGAGGTACGATTTGGCTTTTGACCCATGGCCACATCTATGAAAAATTTGACAATTCAATGACGAGCCATGTCTCTGAGCACTTCTCATCTCAGGAGCTCCTGAAGAAGATGGCGGAGCTCAACCACAAGCGCGCCCCTCAGACTCGGGCGTTGCTGGAATGGCGGGGCTTTTCCTCACGCCCTGGCGCCTTAAAGACGGGACTTCGCAACCATCCACAGTGAGGAAAACCATTGGTTTTGTTGGTATTTGCAGTGGGATCGAATCATTTCCAAGGTTTCTGAATGGTGCCTGAGATGGATCTTGCGCAGCCATCCGCGTGATCCGCGTGTTTCGCGTGCGCGAGGCTTGGGGAGAACATGACCAGCGTGGAGGAGGAGTCGCTCTCGCGCTTCGAGGCACCGAAGCTTTCTTCCCCGCCGGGGGGTGGGTGGCTTTTGGTGGTTTGGAGCTGAACCTTTTGGTGGTTTGGACTTCTGCAACTGGAGTCTGTTTTCGGGGCTTTTCTTCTTGTTTGTGTTGTCTTATGGCAAGTGAAGTTTGAACCTTTTGCAGGTATGGAATAGTTGGTGCAAGGGGCCTTTCTTGGTTCCATGTGGCTTTGGATCTGTTACTTTGCAGGTACGCCTGTATCTCTGGAGCAAGGCGTTGCCTTTGTTGGAGGTTTGCCACCCACACGTGTCCCATCCACCCAAGAAAGTTTGTTTATTGTCACCCACATGAAGCAGCCAGTCGACCGACATTTGACACTTGACTTGGTGTCGGGGCCATGAAGCCTTCGGGTTTCTTTCATCGGTTTCGATCGCCATAGAAACCAGCCAAAATAAACGCTCCGGGTGTTCGCCAAATAGCAGGGACCCGCCAAAACCCATGGGTTTCGCCCGATTTCCTCAACATCCTGTAGCCGCCGTGGCCCGCACTTTGCGAAGTTGGACCACTGCCACACCCCATCCGGCAGGGCCTCAAGGGCGAAGTGCAGGATCTTTCCAAACGCGGGCGCCCTGAGAACAGGGCGAGCGTGCGTGGCCGAAGCTGGGGTCGACATTGATTGGGGGTGTCCAAGGGAAAATCTGGGGCACGCCTACCTCCGGTTTGGGGCGCGGAAGGTACTGTTGGAAGGAATCAATCATCCAAGCGGTTTAATTGCACCAATGTATTCGACTATCAAGCCCATCGTTGTTATCCCTGGCTGAATAAATCGGCCGGATGAATGGGGAGATGCACATCCCCCAAGATGATCCGATCCCTTCTCGAATGGGTTGGAAGCCCCCTACTACCAATCAATCAGGAGAGTGTTAATCCAGGGTCAATGTAACTGCTTTCCACCGGCGCCCAAGCCGATTCCGTTTTGAGTAGGTTAATCGGGCTTATGCAGTTCTGACAGCTTAAGCACCATGAACCTTTATAGCCATGTTGGTTTTGATTCAGAAGTCAATGGGTGAAACGGGTCACATGGAGTTTTGGGTCCTGAAGCCACCCTTGGAATGCCGGCTACTAATAGATGCTATATGGGAAGGGTCGCCTTAGACTTTATTCCATGGCTGGGGTTTGCCTACAAGGGTCCACTTAATTCATTGGTGAACAGCACAGGTTTGTTTGTGCCTTTTCTGGAGGATATTCGAAACAAACCGAAAAACCATGTCCATTTTGGCAGTTCTCCGATTATATCAACTCCTGACTAAAATGGGAGTATTTACTCCGGAAATCACATAAGCAACAGCTAATATCTGGCGGGGCATGGCATGGCAACACCCGGCTCGAGGTCTCGAGCGGCTGAGGTCTGGATGCCTCGCGCGAGGCAGAGCGGAAGGCGGAGGCCTCTGCTTGGCTTGTGGCTTGAAATGGGCTTGCCTCGTGTTCCGGGAACCCCCCAAATTGCTCGAGGGGTACCCTCATAACTTGGTCTTGGGGTCTGTTTTCAGGGGACCCCCCGAAATTGGCTTTGGCTTTCCTTTTCCGTTTTCCTTTGAAGCTGCCAGAAAACGACAAGGGGTAGCCTCACAAAAGAGCCACGCCCAACTCTGTGCGATGGACTGTTCTGGCTCCACACTTGAGCATAGTCCAGGACCGTTCTGAAAGGAATCCTCATCACGGGAGGGCGGAGAGGTCTTGGGATCTGGTGGCTGTCAGGCTCTCCACTTTTTGACCGTGGTACCCCTTCCTTGGAGCGAATGGCTAGTGGCGAGCCGGCGTGGACGCATGGTCAAACCATTCGATCCCAGGCCCTCAAACTGCAAGCTCCAGCCGCTCAGACCCCGAGAAGCAGAAACGGGTCATGGTGCCCAAAGTGTTCGCAGGCGAATCAACATCTGGACTTTTTTTTTTGGTTGGTCCCCGGGCGAATCAACCTCTTGTGCTTTTTCCGCTGCTTTTGGTCCAGGGCCTTTGGGAGGGACTTCGCGCGCGCGGCGTTTTCAGTTTTGAGCAGGCGCAGTGGCGCACGCTGCGCGGCGAGGCGTATCTTGCCTAGCAGTGCCCGTGGCGGTCGACAAGTCGATGCCTCCATCGTGCTGGCTACTCCCAAGAAGAAGCTCATTTGGGTGGTTGATAGGACATAATTGTCAATTTCCGGTCAACAAAATCAAAACGGAAGGGATATGCTTTTATTTTCCAGACCCCCTATGTAGCACCAGTCCCCCAAGTGCAGGTTTTCGAGGATGGTCACGCACCAAACCAGGGTGGCTCTAACCATCCCTTGTATGTTTGGGTATCTTCCACGATAGGTATGTTAAACTGACCTTCGTTGGGGCGAATTGTAGCATGTCCTGGGTAGGCGACTCATGCTTGCCCAGTTTGTCAGAAGCAAAAGATTCCAGACTCGGCCATGTTGATGAGTTATAACTTCCAACTGGTGGTGCATGTGGTCATTCCGGACGAAGCAGCTACGTGAGCATGCCTCAAAATGAGCCCCTACCCCACAGAGAAATCCTCAGAGCCGTTCCTTCAGAGCCTTGGGAGTTATTCCCTGCAACCACCTGTCAGCCTGTCAACCCTTCAGTTCAGAAGGTTCCTTCTGCATGGACAAAACCGGCTTGCTTCGCATCAGTTGGTGGTTTTTGCTTTTTTATGAAGCCCGATAAGGCCAACTGAGCAGGTGCCGATCGGCGTGGAAATTTGGTCCATGGGTTTGGGGCCTTTGGCAGTCCCTATAGTTCCAACTTCTTGGTGGTTTTAAACATACGTGGGGGGCAGTCCGAAGAAAGAGATGGGTGGTTTTAAACATCACCTTGGCCCGTGAAAGGTGCGTGCCCCTTGGCTTGGGTGATGTTTTGAGGGGAAATACCCTCAGGTGGCTGTCACGTACCCAGGCACGCCCAGCTCGAGGACCTGGCAGAAGTGACCCGCACCGAATCCGCGCGTGTCAAAGGCGGGGGGAGAAAGGGGTGGGGGTTGTAACCTCCTTGCAGGGCTTTTTGACCTTTTTGAGGACTTCCAACATGGCCACTCTGTGTGTGTGTGTGTGTGTGTGTTTTTTTTTGGGCGCCGGGGAGCTTTTTTGTTTGTTTGGGGGGTTTTGGGGGTTTTCGGGGTTTTGGGGGTTTGGGGGTTTTGGGGTTTGCGGGGGGGGAGACCGGGCTCCGCCGGAAGCCATCTGACAGTCTGAGTGGAACCGAGCGGCCGGGCCAGGTCTCCAGGAGCGTGCCCAGGAGACCAACCAGCGCCTGGAGTCGGTGGCACTGGAGGCGGCAGCAGGCGCGCACACGTGCGCCTTTGCGCCTTCGGGCGGTGAGCGCACGTGCAGGTTCCCCGTGCTTTTGCTTGTGTTGGTTGGCTGGTTGGCGGTTTGTCCGTGTTGCTTTTGTGGTCATTTCTTTGTTTTGGTCTGTCAGTTTGTTTGTTCTTTCTGTTTTTATATTATATTATTATTGATTGTTTCTTATTTGCTTGTTGTGTTTTTGCTGCTTCCGCCTTTTCCCGGGGCGAGGAGTGAAGCAGCAAAGTTCGGGACGGTTCTTTTGATGGGAGGCGACGCTCTCGTTTTGCGCTTGTTTTCCTTTCCCCGTCTTTGCCTTTTCCTTATTTTTCATGGGGTTTTCGACTACCTTCAGGTACACCCTACTTGTTGGTCTGGATCGGTAATTTTGGGGATTGGAGTCTTTGGCTTATGTAGAGGGTAAATGGGACACCCTCCCGAACCACCAAACCACCAATCCAAACCACCAAAGAGTTGGTAGCCTTATTCTAACCTCTCTACTGGACCTAGAATTAGAGGGAAGCTGATTCCTTTTCTTCTGGGATCTGTCTGCGTGGTTTGGACTGGCCTTGGGCCAGGCCGACAGCAGGCGGCACAGCTGGCAGCGGCGCAGGGCCACCTGGAGGCCCAAAAAAGGCAACCGAACATCATACGCGAAGAGACGCGAACTGGAGATTTTGCAGGGTGAATCCAAGGGAAAACCCACCCATTTCGGGGTCCATGGCCTCTGGAAACCAGTCCGCATCTTGGGGGTCCTGGAGAACAAGCGGTATTCCAAGGGCGGCGTCCTTGGTTCAAGTGCGTTTGACTATGGTCCTCGCATGGCTTTCAGCCCCGCTGCCCGCAGGCATCCTTGCAGGAGCACCTGGCGCGGTTCCGGGAGAAGATGGAGGCAAGCGTGACGCAGGACCATTGAGGGGTGGAAGATGCGGATTGAGGGTTGGGGTGGCTCTGCGGTTTCACTCGCAGAACATCCAACCTCCCCTCCTCCTCCCCTCCTCCTCCTCTTCCTCCTCCCTCGTCCCTCCTCCCTCTCCTCCTCTTCCTCCTCCCTCTCCTCCTCCCCTTCCTCCTCCCTCGTCCCTCCTCCCTCTCCTCCTCCCTCGTCCCTCCTCCCTCTCCTCCTCCCCATCCTTCCTCCCTCTCCTCCTACCTCTCCTCCTCCCTCTCCTCCTCCCTCTCCTCCTTCTCCTCCTCGTGCTTCTCTTGCAATCAAGACCAGATTTTCACCTGATGTTGACCCAGAAGCAATACGCCCTGGTTGATGCAGACAAAGCGTGCCTGCCCCATTTCAGGCATTTGAATCGCGGATTTGGGGAAACTTTTCGCAAGGCTTTTTTGCAGATTACGGGGTGGGAGGTGGGGGGGTGAGGGGGGGGGGGTACCTTTCCGGTTTCGAGCCACTATTTTAGCGATTGTTTAGACAGGGTTTATTGAAAGACACGTCCAGACAGGGCATGATGGGGGCGTCTTGCGTGGGGATTCTTTATTCCAGGTTTGTGCAAATCATCTACTGTAGCCAAGGGGATGACACTGGGTACCCTCACCAATCCACAACTCACAAAAAGGCGGCGTTGCTGACCTGGGGAATGAACATTGACCGGCGAAGAAGTCATTGTCCAGGATCCTTTGATTCGGGGTTTTCGGTTACACTCCCTCGGACAAACAGCTCCTCCAGTTGGCCTCTGGGTCACCAATGCTTAAGGGCTTCGTTCGATTCGAAGCTACGTATCGCCTCCGGGAGCTTTGTCAATGAACAGCCGGACCTTTCGCGTTCGGGGAATCGGTCCTGATTAGACCATTCTCCTAAAGGGAACCAGGTTCCATGAGAATTGGTGGGAGAGCAACCCAGAAAGGGCTCTGGAATTGGGCCATCTCTTGGAAGTCATACTGTGGATGGACGAAATCCTGCACCACGAAATGAACCCATGGTTGAAACCATAACGTTTGTTGGTATCTACCAGAGAACCTCATCATTCTCTAAGGTTTCTTTCGTGTTGCGAATGGATTTCGTCCATCCACAGTAGGCACGGCTGTTCGCCTGGCAAGGGAGGCCACGCCTTCGGAGGAGTCGAAGGCCCAAAGCGAGGCCGTCGCTCAGCTCGCGCGGAAGCTGCAGAGGAACGAGGCGCGCGGATTTTGGTCGACCTCCGGTCCGGAGTTTTGAGCGCGGGAGGGTGGGTTTCGTGGGTTTTCTGGCGGGCTTTTTGGTGGCTGGGGTGGAGAAAATCATGTGGAACGAGTCATATCTCAAAAATGGCTGGTGTTGTTGTTCCGGGTCCATCTGCAGATGACTTTGTCCCAAGACAGGATGAGGATATGGCCCCAGCAGGCTTCGGCTTCGCTCTGGCGGAAGCCGCGTTTGAGATAGCCAGATGGCGAAGGAACCACGCCATTTGGGCGTGGGTGCCAACTGTCCTAAACCAGGGCCTTGCCAGGGGTGATGTGCTGCCTTGGGCCCAAGTCTCTTCAGCTGAAACATGAGCTGCTGCGCTTGAATGGGTGGGGCTTCACTAAGTATCTACGGTTGGAATGGTTTGCAAAAGAGGCTTGCAAGGGGTTTGGGTTTTTCCGTGGTCTTTGCAAGGGGTTTACAGGGCGGCACCGTACGTGGGGCTTGGGCGTGCGACCAAAGCCGCCGTTCCGCCGAGAGGAGCTGCTGGAGAGATGTTGCGAGGCCTCGGAGGTGGAGGCGAGCCGATCGGCGGGTCGCTTTGCTTCAGGGAAGCCGCTTGTGTTTTTTTTGGAGGTGGTACCCCCTTGCTTGATGGGGGGCGGTAGTTACCTCTCCTGGCTCACCTTTGTCGTTGTGGGGGGAAGACTTCGTGCAGGAAGTGATGCTGTGGAGGGTTGCGAAATTCATTTCGCAGCACCCAAGAAACCCTGAATGTTTCCCCATGTAAATGCCAACAAACAATGGTTTCATCCATTTCGCAGCACCGTTCAGAAACCCTGGTGTCTGATGATTCTCTGGTAAATACCAACGAATGCTATGGTTTGAACCATGGTTTCCAAGTGGTGCAGGACTTTTGTTTCACAGTGGTGCGGGATTTCCCATGGGGCATTTTGCTATTCTGGGCGGTAAGGGGACTGTCCCCAATCGTTCCAGTTGTAGTCATTCTATCTTCTAAAGTCATCTAAATAATGGGGGATCGGCCAGGGGTCAATATCAAGGGGGACGACAAGGGGGTCCTCACCCTAGATAGGTGCCGAGGCACTTCCAACGGGTAGGTGAAGGCGAAGCATTCCAAACTGGCGTCCCAACTTGAAGCCTAAACTTGGTGCGAAAGGCAAACTCGAAGTCCTTGGGACTTGTTCACATTGGAGTTTGTCTCCTTGGCGTGTAGGTGTGCGGAGACGTGCCGATCCTCAGAGATTCAGGTCTGGTTGGCCTTTTCCGCTCAGCGGGGTTGGGAAACGGTGGGAGTTGAAGGAACAAGGGAAACAGGGAGAGGCTAGCCATGGTTTGGTTGGTCAACAATTGCTCCATGGACCTGCGAGGAAGTCAACCCCACCCCACCAGGAAAGGGTGGCGAACCATTCCGGGTTTGTCTTTTTTCAGACATCCCCAAAAGAAGAGTCTGGCTTTTCTCGTGGTTTCCCTTAAAACAAAAGAGACACCCACAGCCAAGGGGTACCAACTCCAAGAAATTGGACACATCCCACAAATTGGCCAAGCTTCTGTTGGCGTAGCGTGCGCGTAGTCTCCGCTCGTTGAGACGTTTCCAGGCGCTGCGGGGCCTTGGCGTGCAGCAGAGCGCGCAGCTGGAGCAGCTGAGCAAGACCTGCCAGGTGAGTGACGACTCGACGATCCATCCAACTGTCCATCCACCCATCCACCCATCCACCCATCCACCCATCCACCCATCCACCCATCCACCCATCCACCCATCCACCCATCCACCCATCCACCCATCCACCCATCCAAAACGAGTCGGGTTGGGGACACCACGGAAAGGACTGGGTCAGAAATGAGGGGGCCCAGGTTTTGGTCTTGGGTTCCATTTTCCAGGGCAAGCCATAGAAATCCGCAGGTTTTCGTCTTTGGTTTCACTTACCAGGAAAAGCCATGGGTACCTATGTTTGAGCCACAACCATTTTCTGTCACAGAAGGGAAACCATGAAGAACGGTGCACATTAAACAGAATGGTTGACTCGCAGGAGCTGACGGAAGCGCGGCAAGGCGGGATGCAAGCGCGTTGGATTGGGGGCATGTCCAGCACTTTGATTCGAGGCCCCTTACCTTTGGAATTCCTTGATTCTGGTCTAGGTCCCCCAGTAGTGCCCTTTTACCCTTGTTTTTGGGGAGGGTTCCCCTACTAAAATAGACTACAGACAAAAAGGGCACCCTTATTCTAACCTCTCTACTGAAGGACCTAGTAGTAGATGTGCTGCAGAGTGGCGGGTTTTTTCTTCTTCGTTTTTTTCTTCTTCTTTTTCTTCAGGCACGTGCAGGGTGCCCCTTTCTTGGAGCCCCGCTAAAATTCGACTTGCCAGAGTCGTAGCAGGGTGCTTTGGTGGAGTCTCAGATCGGCCCGGGCTTCGAGCCACTGTTCCAGACGCAACCAATTTGTGTGTCTCCAGATCTGCAGCCGCCCATTCGGCTGTGTGGCAAGAGAGAGCGTGCGTCAGGATTGTTTGCCGAAGTTGATGGCTGCAGATCTGCCGACAGGACCGGGCGAGATTGCATTTGTCTGCACTCACAAGCGCGCCCAACGAGGGTTCAGCTTGAGGTCCCTGAAAGATTCCTAAATTGAGGTTGAGGCATACAGATTTCTCCAGCAAGACATGCGCAACACTTGCACGAGCCCGAGTGGCCATTGCACCAGAAAGTCGTGGAGTGCACTCTAGCCCGATGGGCCCGTCCAACCTGGCGGGAGGGGTTTGGCAAGAACGTGCCTGCTAATTCATCTACTGGGCTCCAGAAAGCCCGCCGGGTTCCCGGAAAATGCTTCCGAAGGAAAGAATCTCGTCATGAGAGAGGGAGCCGGCATGTCCAAGGAATCGACCGGTAATTACTTCCACTGCAGATTTGAAGCTTGCAACCAGAGGCGAAAGACTTGCTGGAAGACACCGCCACTTGGATTGCCTAGCTTGGAGTTCCAATTCGTTCCCTATCGACCCAGCATGTGGCCCGAACTTGGCCTGCTGTATCTCCTCTTAATTCAAGCCCTTGCTCTCCTTCAAGCTTCTTTGACTTTTCGGTTGTTTTGGCCGTTGTTCCAATCAAATTGGAGAGGCATTCAGATGGTAGCGATCGTCCATTTCCAAGAGTAATTAGAGCAACTGGGAGAGTAAACCCTGCGCTGTTGTTGGCATGTTTTTAATTTCTTCGGTTCACTTCATTCATTTTTCAGGGATCTGCAAACAAAAAGGACCGAAGGACAGTGTTTTGCCACGCCAAGTGTTTTTTTCTTTTTGGTTTCTTTGATTCTCTTCATTTTTAAGGGGGCTGCAAAGACCAAGTCATACCGTTTGGGTCAAGACGCCGCCGGTTGCCGCCGGTGGCCGCCGGGGCGGCTTCGGCTTCGGCGCCAGGCAGCTGGAGGACGCCCTGCGGCGCATGGACGCGCGCCTGGAGTCCAGCTCCGCGCAGGCGGCGCTCGCCTCCCAAGGCGCGGAGCGGTCCGCTCGGAAGCCGAGCGCCGGGTTTGGGCGAAGGGGCGGGGTTGAGGCAAGGACCGGGGGCAGCTGGGACTTGTTGGGGGGGGACCAGTCTTTGTTTCTTTTTTTTTTTGTTTAAACAGCTGGTTTGGTTTGGGGGTTGTTTGTTGTATTTTGTGGATAGGTTGGAGTTTTGCAGCTGGTTGGACTGGCAGGTCTGCGAATCGTGGTGGCTACTTTATGGCAAGCTCGCCTCGAGGTGTAAACGTCGGCTCATTGCTTGGGGATCCCGGGTTCGCTCTGGAATGGCAAGACTTGCAGATCATCGCAGGTTTCAACGGAGCCGCTTGTTCGTTCAGGAGATAAAACGACAAGCCTGATAAAACAGGACAGGAGCCCATATCCACAGGAGCTTCACACACAAGGAATTCCCTGATGCGCAGAACCCCTTGAGCCCTTGCGCCCTTGAGCCCTTGGATTGGGCAAGCAAGAGATGCACCACTGCTTCCAGTCTTTTTTGAGGCACGTTTCTCTCCCACTTTTCGAGGCAAAAGGCTTGCGCCCCGCGTTTTTTTGGAGCACCCCTCTCCCCCAGCCACCCCCCCAGCCACCAGACCGCCACCAGATCGCCACCAGACCCCAGCAGGCGTGGCGGAGGTCAAGGCCTTCGCGCGGGAGCTGGCGGAGAAGGCGGCGCTGCAGCTCCGCGAGCTCCTGGAGATCCGCACCGCGGAGACGAAGGACGACGGTTTTTCTCGGCCGTCGGAGGCGAGTCGGGAATCGGATTCGGCTTTTGGCGCCGGCTTTGGGGGAGGGATCCCGTTGCCGCGTTTTTTTTGGGGGGATGGCCGCGTGGGGATTTCTTTCGGCGGATTCATCGTTCTGCTTTTTTTCTTCTTGGGTGTTCGGGAAGAAGGTCGAAGGGCAGGACAGAGCTGAAGGAAGCCCGTCGGTTTACCGTTGACATCATGTCAAACTGATCCATTTTGTGTGAGATGACCCAAAAGATGGACCCAAAAAGGAGTCATGACCCAAAAGATGGACTCCTTCATCTGTCAAGTGAGTCATGACCCAAAAGTTGGCCCCGATCGATTTTGGTCGAAAGGGGATCTCAGCCCTAGGAGCTGGTGGAGCGGTGCGCCCGCGAGTCCTCGTCCAAGCTGGAGGTGCGAAGCGGCGGGAAAAGAACCGGCGTGAGCTGGTTTTTTTTCCTCCTCTTTTTTTTAGACTTCCTTTTTGTTAAAACACATTTTTTGTTTTCTCCTTTTTTAGTTTAAAGAGAATAATCAAAGGAAAGAACACCCTCTGCCCCAGTTTGCCCAAATCTACCCCCCCCCCCCCCCCGATTTTTGTTTGTATCATATTTGGGTAGTTGCGTGGTTGCAATTCTCAAGGGTATCTGCGATATGATGGGCGAGGTGTGACTTTGAGGTTGGCCCTTAAAATATGCACCATGGTATCACGGTCGAATTGTCCCACGCTTGGGGCTCGAAAGATCCGGAGGCTTCGGGGGGGGGGGGACACGGGTTGATAGGGTTCTTCGCTGATCCGGAAGGAACTATACCCAGAGGGGCCCCTCTTGCCCTGCTGAAGGGAGCTCTGGGAACACCGAGAGACCTGACACTGCCAGCCGAGAACCGGGTTCTCAATGTTTAGCTCGCAAGGGACATGCGAGTATTGAGGGCCCCCCTTGTTTTGAAGGGCAAGCTGGGCCAAGGGACCTCCCTATCTCCTCTCAACAGACGAGTTTTTTGTTGTTGCTGTTTTCGCATTTTCTTTTGGTTGCCAATGTAGATTGAGCTTCCCTTGGCGAGGTGATGTTTTGAGGGCAGATATAGAGAATTCCGTGCTGCGGGAACTGGCATGTCACCTTACCATTTCGTGCTGCTGTGCATGGTACCTGGATGGACCAGGAGCGAGTGGTGAGCTGGTAAAGTGTGACTGGAGTTACTACCCTCCCAGCAGCTATGACTGGAGTCACTACCCTCCCACCAGCTAACATGGAAGTGCACAGACCCCTGTAGAAAGACTACTTTTCCTGGAAAGGGCCTTTTTGCACTTCCATGTTAGTTGGTGGGAGGGTAACCATTTGGCACACCCCAGACCGTTTGAGGGCAGCCGTGCCATTCTTCTTGAGAGGATGAGGGTGGCACCATCACTTCACCGGCAGATTGGGAGTTGTGAGAACTTGGGGCCCCTTTTCGGCGCTGCAAAAGGCGGCACGTAGCCTTTTTGCGGACCATGCCATCCACCACTTTCCATGTCAAGAGCCCGTTTCACAGCGAAAAAGATCACAGCGAAGCGGCTGGCGTGCCCTGGAAACATAGGGCTTCTCATGGCTTGATGTGGATCATGGGTTGGATCGTCACCCGTGTTTTTCTTTAAATGACATATATTTTCCGTGTCATGTTCGTGTTGCCCCCACCTTTGTCGCCCATTTGGCCCCTTTCTGCGTTTGCCAAACATGGGCTCACCCAGGAAGGTTTTCTCACGGATTCCTGATTTCCACCCCAAAGCCTCAAGTTTTCGGCGCGTCTCCCGGATGTTTCGATCGCTCGGGAAACGCGTTCGAAGAGGCGCTGCGGGCCGCGGACTGTGAGCGCCAGAAGCAGGTGGAGGCATTGGGCATGCGTGAGCCACCACTAGATCCCCCGGTACCCTTTTACCGTTTCTTTTTTGGGGGAGATTCGGCTCCCCTACTAAAATAGACTACAGAAAGAAGTTGGTACCCTTATTCTAGCCTCTCTACTGGAGCACCTAGACCATGCTTTGAGTGCATTTTTCGAGCGCAACTTGGGTCTGTCTTCTTTTGAGGGTGCCCCTTTTGGTAGGTTTTCAAGGGACACCAAAGGGAACACCACCATCTTGGGGGGTCCGCCCAAAAAGGACACAACCGCTCGACGCGAATTCCCAAAGCTTTCCAAGTTGGAAGCACCGCCTAACTTGATCCATGCCCCCCACCCAAAAAAGACACACCCACTTGGCTCGAATTCCCCTTGGCAGGTGCTCACGAGGAGCTGCGAGGGGCTGATGGAGGCACGGCAAGGCGCGCGCGAGCGAACGGGGGAGAGGGTCGAAAGCGGCGGCGTGTTGGGGGGTTCCCAAGATGTCGATTTCCGGTTGCTTGCGTTTTTTTTCTTTCTTTTTCTTCTTCTTCTTTTTTCCTTGTTTCTGATCTCTTGTGGCAATTCTTCAAGCAAGAGTACACATGAAACCCCTACTTTAGGGGGGTGTTTGCCAAGCGCCAGTTGCCCGGTGGTGCGCCCCTTTTTTCTTCATCTTGTTGAGAAGATGTTTTTTGGAAGCCAACCCACACATCAGGTAGCTCGCAGGTTTGGGGCTTGGTAGCTTCGGGACACCGGCTTGGCTGCAAGGTTTCGTGGTTTGGATTCGTGGTGCGTGGGTTTTAACGCCAGTTGAAGCCAAATGGGCACTCGTTGCTGCCAAAGGACGTTGAGCCGAAGCAGCACGTAGGGTGAAAGACATATGTGTTTTTCCTTTGCCCTCAAGTCCGCTGGGCTGAGTTTCTGTGTTTTGCCGATGGATCAAATTTCTGATGGTGCTGCAAAAGACCAAGAGACATTTTGCAACCATTTGAACCAGGGCTTTTTCCATCAACATGAAGTGAAACCACCATTTGTCGCGCATGGCATGTGTGCATGATTCCGGCTCCGGCAGGCATCGCCGCTGAAGTGGAAGGCTGCCGGTCCATCGACAGGCCCAGCTTAGCTTCAAGACCTCACTGGTCGCCAAATCGGTTAGCCTCCAGTGAACGGGACCCAATCCAACCACTACAGGTTCCAAAATGGGTGGTGAATTCACCTGCCAACCAAAATGGGATCCCAAAACGTTTTTGACCCACAGCGGTGTGGCTCAAAAGATGTACCAAAATGGCACCCTGGTAAATGGAACCAAAGACTGGGCGTTGACGCCTTCAGTGCCCCGTGGTTTTAATGGAAGATGCCCACCGTCGCTTCATCCGCATGAGTCGCGAATTATCGCTCTGGGGCCCTTTTTGGTCGACCCCTCTACCCCTCTGCTCTTCCACCAATTGGACACAAACAACAATGATTTGGAATTCTGAGCCAACCGGCCAGAGGGCCCACGCCCCTATGACAAGCTCCGGCAAATTGGATGCTCTTGGGATACTTCCCAGAGGTGGGATTTAAACATCATGGCCGATGCAGCTTGAAGCAACTCATGCGGATCAACACTCGCCGTGAGGGAACACAGGAAGACACCTGGATGAATGAGGAAGGCACCCCGAACCTCCAGCCCGAAGCTTTGTCCAGTGAGGCAGCTGGAGGAAGCGCTGCGACGTGTGGATGCGCGGGTGGAGCGCATCAGCGCTGTGGCTGTGCAGTCATCTGAAGGCCGGTGGCGACTCGTTCGATTTTTCCGAGCGCCCAGCGATGCCTTCAGTTCTTCAGAGGGTTGTCTCTCTTGGTCTGGGCTGAAAAGGCCAGATGTACCTCATGTCCTCGTGCGCGCGAGATTTGATCGACTGGCGGAGGCACCGGTGGGACGCAGGCACTTGAAAGCTGTCCCCCTGTTTCCAACCGACATATGTGCCTAACTCAGAGCCAATTTTCTGGGCCTGCGGCCTCGAGCCGGCGACGCCTCTTTGAAGTTATGCCATGTCATGTCATGTTTTTTGTATGAGAAACGCATGATATGGCTGGTTAGGTTATGCATGTTGCCCACTCCAACCCCAGATGATGCCGGGAATGCCAGCCCCAGCCGGCGCGCGCGCCAGAGGCCCAGAACGAGCAGTAGGTACCGAAGGGATATAAGCAAGGCTCATTTTCGCGCATTTTGGTGCCAAGCGCTGCCCGGCATGCCGGGGATGCTGGGTCCTCGCTCTGCAAAACGCCGCAAATGCCGTCAAGTGATGAGGGTCGGCGGCACACGGGTGCAGCCCCTGTGGCTGAAGCTGGCAGGCAAATTGCCTAGCGGCGACATGCTGCCCCAGGAGGTGCAGCCGGATTTACCAGGCTGACGCCTGACTGCCGCCGACCCCCTAGCGCTCTGCTCTTGGGCTCAAAGCAGGCTTGGTTCGGGGCTGGGGTGTCGGGGAGGGGCGGCCTGGTCTAATATTGGAAAATCAGGGCGCTGGAGGGCTAGGGGTCCGGGAGGGCTAGCGTTCGAAAGTGGTGAGGTGCAAAATGTCGCCAGGACCGAACAAATCTCCAGCCCCCAATTCTCCAGCCCTGAGTGTGAGTATATGCTGATAGCAGGACTGGTCGGCGGATTGCCACCATTTAGCCTTTGAAGACTAGCTCTTTCAAGACCTTCAGAGCTTTCGAGAGGCACACCCAGTTAAACCCTGGAGCCTTTGATTCACTGAATCTTCAACTTCGGGCTTCCAACATAAAACGCAAGCACAAAATGATGACCTCTCCCAGCTGAAAGAACCGGACCAAGCCGTTTTCTGGCCCGAAGAGGAGCGCGAAGCCGCGCCGCGCCTTCGCCTTCGGTTGGTTTGCACATGTGGGCCACGTGCAAAGAGAAACCGGGGTAGATGCAGGTTAGGGACGATCCCACCGCAAAATGATTGGGTGCCTCCGCCTTCTTAGTTCCTTACATGGTTCTCACAGTTGTTGTTGGGCAACATTTTACATTTTTGATTATCGTGGTTTAGTGGGAAATCCCCACTTAACTGCTAAAAAACAATTTTTGCTCCAACCAAGTTCTGGGATTACCATCTTAGTACCGGGTTTTCATTGAAAATCCACTTGTGGCCAGGTCTTCTTTCAGTACAGAACCCGGCAGACCGTTTTAGTACCGGGTTTGGATTGTGACTGAAACATTTTGGTCACCATTCAATCAAGGCTTGCTGCTGTCCTGTTCTTCCATGCCAGGGGCTTCAGTTCAGCACCAGCTTTTGGGTGAATTCTACTTTTAGATGTTCTACAGAGACTTAACTAATTGCACCCCTATGTGAATCATCACTTCTTCAAACATCATGGGGGGCGGGCTGACGCGCCCCGGTTGCTCGGCGCCTTGACGCCAGGCCTGGGCGAGGCCAAGTTGCTGACGCGGGAGCTGGCGGAGCAGGCGCAGCAGGGCCGGGAACTGCTGGAGACCCGCACAGCCGAGCTGAAGGCGCGGGCGCCACCGTGTCTTTTTTGTATATATATATATATTTATATACATACACACACACACACATATATATATATATATACACATACACACACATATATATATATATATATACAGGTATTTCTTTTTTTGGAGGGGGGCAACCGAAAAAAAAAAGGCCCCCAGAGGCCCGGAAGACATAGACATAGACGAGAGCTCAAGGGCTGGTGGTGATTTTTGGGCAGTTTTGTGGGGTGTTTGGAGCAGTTGTTGGGGGTTTTTGGGCGGGTTTCGGGAGCAAGGAACATCAGGCAATCTTTATGAATGTTTGTGGTCGGTTCACTTGCAGTATTTCTGGATTCCACCGCACGTAGCGGGATGTGGTGGGAGGGTTGTTGCTGCCTTTACGAGAATTTGGCTGGAGGGTTTTGGGTACTCAGAGGGGAGGGTTTGGGTGGCTAGGGGAAGGGTTTGCTTGATTCGATCGGAGTGCCTGTTCACACGTGGAGGGTTTGGGAGGGTTTCCACGCCGTTGGGTTCGACCCTGGACTTTTTAGCTGCTTTTGGAAAGTCACGATCTCCTCCCAGTGACACAGCCGCCATCGCAACTTGCCGTTGAGAACGTATTCGTGATTCGTGACTCAAAATCAAAGGGTTCCCTGAGACCAGTGTTGTCCTCTTAGAGAGCGGTTGGAGCGGTAGAGGGGTGGAGCTGTGGAGAAAGCCTTGCCTTCTGCTTCCTCAAGAACGAACCAGACCTGCAGAAATCGAGTCATGGCCGAACTCTCAAACCAAATAGAACAACTTCTCCAAATGGCTGGTGTCATGTCGACTGAATCATGTCGACTGAAGTGGGCAGCCGTAAGACTAATGAGAGACACTAGGGGGGCCGTACCCGCAAGAACCCTGCCAAGAACCCCTTCTAAGAAGGTTCTAAAATCCTCTTCTGGGGGCTTTTTTTTTTTTATATATTTGGTTTCTTCTCATGCCATGTGAGGATCTGCTGGAGCAGCAAGCCCTCGAGACGACCACCAAGATGGAGGCAGGAGTCTACTTCTGACCTTCTCGCTCAGTGAACATGCTGAAAGGGTCTGATATCTGAAAACCACATGCAGGAAAAGCCAGATTGCGTTGCAGATGGGCGGATGTTCCAGCCTTACTTGGGAACTGTCCGATTCAATAACTTGGAGCACTTTTCAAAAGGGAATCCCTGAGTTGGGCTATGTGCTCTTTGGGTAGGGCACAACCATGGACTGGGTGCTGGAAGACAAAGTTCCTCGGAGGGAACCTTTGGCGGGCTTAACGTTAGTGGAAGGGTAAGCTTCCCTGATTCAGAAACAGGTGGCAGAAGAGTGGCCTCGCTTTGGATGACGCATGCTTTATTTTGAGCAGTTCTGGGCAAATGCAAACGAGCTCAGCGAATGATTCCCCGTTGGCCCCTCTTTGAGTTCCGCGCAAGGCCCTGAAGCTGTCGGACGGCCAGTGCCATCAGCAGCTGGACTACCTGTCCCGGGCCTTGCAGGAGCTGTCAGAAGCGCGCAGAGGCGACACGTGGGAAGAACGAGGTTTTGAGGGCTGTTTGGTGAATCTTGGGGTGGGTTTTCCCTCTCGAAATGGTCAACCCCTCCCCCTCCCCCAAAAATACATAAAATGGCACTTCTAACATCAAACCCAAATAATCAAACAGCATACAACAAAATCAGCAAAATTCACAGAAAACAAGATAAGAACCACCAAGCAACTCAAAAACCAGAACAACCCCCAACAAAAAATTTAATCAAAGCATAAAACATTAAATAATTCAAACAAGCATACCAACAAAACAGCAAAAATAAAAACCATCAAAGAACCCAATCTCAAAAACACACAAAATCAAAAACAAAGCAACATACCATCAAAAAATATCAGAAGAGTATCAAACAAAATAAAATACAAACAGCCAAAGCACGAAAAAATCAAAAGAGCATACCAAGTTCAAACAACGCACTTTGAAAGAGTCAGCCAAATCAAGAAAAAATAAAATATTTCAATCTTTACAAACTATAAGTACAGTATAATTATAACATATAGAATTTTACATGTTATTATTATAGTATGAAACAAGCATAACTACATGCCCTACGTGTCAAACACACATGTCCTATGTGTCAAACACACATGCCCTATGTGTCAAACACACATACCCCTATGTGTCAAACACACATACCCCTATGTGTCAAACACACATACCCCTATGTGTCAAACACACATACCCCTATGTGTCAAACACACATACCCCTATGTGTCAAACACACATACCCCTATGTGTCAAACACACATACCCCTATGTGTCAAACACACATACCCCTATGTGTCAAACACACATGCCATATGTGTCAAACACACATGCCATATGTGTCAAACACACATGCCATATGTGTCAAACACACATGCCCTATGTGTCAAACACACTTGCCCTATGTGTCAAACACTCATTAAAATTTCACTGATAAGATTTTCGGGTATTCTGTATAGGTCTTCCTGTTTATGTATTGTTGGATTGTCTCCCCATTTTTCCTTGTTTCCATTTGGCAGTCTCTGCGCAGTTTCAATATGTTTATTATTCCTGATGTTGCCACAATCTTTTTTACATAAATCTCTAGGTTTCCAAGTTGCAATGTTATTCCAAAGCCTAGTTCTCTTTCTGTAAGGCATTCCATATTTACAATAATCTACATCTTTAAAATCAAACTCATCCATAAACTCCTGATTTTTTAATAATCCAGTTTGTGGATTTTCGATTACAAAATATTTAGGATTAAAATATTTGATAATCTCAATAGTTTTTAAGACAATACTATTTGCATATTCCATATTCCTAATGCCCCTAGTTTTTGCTACACTATATTCAGTGCATGGAGGACTTGCCCAGATAAAATCAAAATGGTTCCTATCAAATTGTTTATAATCCCATTTCAAAATATCAGTATTTATATCAGCATTTTTCAAATCCAATGAAATAACATTGAAACCGAGCGACTTTGCAACAAGTCCAACACTGCCTGTTCCGCTAAACATCTCTAATAAGTTCATTATTAAAGATATTTAGATAATATTATCTATGAGTAAATGCAACTTTATGAATAAACCCCTGTATCTTCATCATAGTCGATTTGATAAAATGTCATAGTTGAAGCCTTCGGTTCTTTAATTTCTTTGTTATTAAGTTTGTTTAAATACGTTTGTTTCTTATTTTTATATTCAGCACTGGTTCTATCTACTTCTTTACTTTGATAACTGTTTGTTAATGGTTTCTTCTTTTCCATTTCTTGCAAGATTTCTAAAATATTCTTATTCTGTTCTAAAACCTTGTTCAGTTTTTTAACAATCTTTTCTAATCCTTCATCCATGTAAATATATATATTATATTATAAAATAAAACTTTTAAAACTAAACTTTTATTTTACAAAATCATATATCATTATAAGTCAATTCAAAATTAGTTATTGTGTAACTCGTTAAATTATTATTCAATTTACCAATTAAATTACAAATAATAGTTTTTCTAAATTTTGAATATTTATGAAACTTTTCAATATTATCTGTAATATAAATTATTAAACATTTAATACATTCAAACACATTAACAACATTAATGTTACTATTTTTGTAAATATTATTCATTTTTCTCAATGTAATTTCATAAAACTGAATAGCATTTTTATTATCATAATTAGCAATAAATCTTAAAGTATATGAATATATTCTTTTACAATAAAATTTTAAATCTGATTGTTCAAATAAATCAGCATAATTAATAGAATTATAAAACATGTTAAAATCAATTTTGCTATTTCTAAAGTCATTAACAAAATTAATTAATATATCATTTTCGTTATATTCTTCAATAAAATTATTCAATTTCAATTCTTTTACATCAATGAATTTAAGAATATTATTTATACCATCTTGCATTATAAATAATAATAGAAATAATTTTAACTATTGAATTCATCATTTCGCGTATAGTTTCCTGAGTTTCCTTATCACTATTATCGGTTGGTGATGCATGCCGTCCCCATTTGATAGCAATATTATGAACATCTGTTTCTAAGTTTATACTGTCTTTAGTTTTATCAATATTCATTTTCTTATCATTTCTACTTATTTTGAAACTGGTTGGAATACACGAACATTTACAGTTTCCTTTCTTTTGTATTTCTAATTCATTTTTTAATTCTAACATCTTTTTACACATTGGACAAGCAAACTCAATAACTGATGTTTCTTTAACAATTTCTTCTTTTTCTTCATCAGTTGAAGAAACAACTGATTCTGTCTTATTCTTTTTCTTTCTCCCCATCTATATTAATATTTATATTTTTAATATATTGTATCACAAACTTAATTAATTCTAAAACAAAATAGCATACTTTTTTAAATCTATTATCAGTTAGTATTACTTGTTCTATATTTTCTACTTTATCTATTATATCAATATAATCTGAATAACTTCTATTCATATAAAATAATAAATATAAAATATTTTCTAAATAACTTTAATATTATTTTATTATGTCTGATGTTCCAATAATAAAACCAATAAATATAACTGATTACGATTTCAAACAATCTAAATATGAACATGTGCCAAAACTACCTTTTCGCTCAATTGTTGTTGCTTCATCAACGGGTGGCAAAACAGTTTTAATTCAAAACCTTATCCTAAATGTTTATAGGGACTGCTTCGCCCGTATATTCTTTTTTAGCCCTTCGGTTCATAATGACCCTACCTTCGTTGAAGTCAAGAAATATCAAAAAGATAATATGAAGGTTGATGATGAAAAAGAAAAGTTATATTATGACACCTACCAACCTGAAGAACTAGAAGAAATAATTAACACTCAAAGAAAGATAATTCATTATATGAAAGAACAGAAGATGAAGAAATTATATTCAATTCTTATTGTTATTGATGATTTTTCAGATGACCCTAAATTTTTAAGATATTCAAAAATATTACACGGTTTATTTACGCGCGGAAGACATGACGCCATCTCTTGCATATGTAGTCTTCAAAAATATAAAACAGTCGCCAATATAATTCGTGTCAATGCCAGTTCATTATACATTTTTAGATTAAAGAATATATCAGAGTTAATGAGTTTTATTGAAGAAAACGCAGCGATAGTTGATAAGGACAAACTTTTAGAAATGTACCATACAGCAATAAATCATTCTACATATTCATTCTTTTTCGTTAATTTGAATTCAAAAGATGTTAATCGTATGTTCTATATTAATTTCGAGAAACGATTTACAATTAAAGATTAACTTATATTACTTAATAGGACTTTATAATGCCACGAAAAGAAATGAATTACACCAAAACACATTTTTATAAAATAGTATGTAATGATTTAAATATCAAAGACTGCTATGTGGGTCATACAATAAACTTCAAAAATAGAAAGTCGGCTCATAAAAGAACCTGTAATAATGAAAATGACAAAATACATTACAATATGCCTTTGTATAAATTCATTCGTCAAAATGGTGATTGGGACAATTTTGATATGATATTGATAAACACTGAAACATGTGAAAATAGATTAATGGCTTTGAAGCGTGAGAGGGAATATATAGAAGAACTAAACGCAACATTAAACAAAGCACGTCCATTTAGAACAGATGAGGAGTTGAAAGAATATAAAAAGGAATATGTAGAAAATAATAAGGATTATATCAAGCAAAAGGCAAAAGAGTATAACGCTACTAATGCTGATAGAATAAGAGAAGCCAGAAAAGAATACAGGAATAAGCATAAGGAAGAATTAGCATTGAAAAGCAAAGAATGGAGAGAGAACAACAAGGAGTATATAATTCAACAAAGAAAAGAATATAGGGAAACTAACAAAGAGAAGGTTAAAGAACGAAAGCAAGTATATTACAACAATAATAAAGATAAAATTAATGAGAAGAACAGATTACGTTATAATGAGAATAAAGAAATATACAATCAAAAGAGTAGAGAGTATCGCTTAAATAATTTGGAAGAACGAAGACAAAAAGATAGAGAGCATCATCATAAAAACAAAGAACAAAGAAATCAAAAGAGTAGAGAATATTATTACAACAAAAAGAAACAACGAGAAGAAACACCTGAAATTAATAATTAAATACATAATTAAATTACTAATTAAAAAAATAAATATATTAATATTATATGATATTTTATTATTTACCAATAGAAATTAAAAACATAATAATATCGTATATTTTAGATGATGTTAGATTATTAAAAATAAAAAATAATAATATTATTAAAAAACATATTAATAAATTTAAACCAGTGTATAAGTCTTACAAATTAAATAATATGCAATATTTTGAAATTGATAATATCAATATTAATAATGGTATATCATATATTTTTAACTTAAGTGACTTAGGTAAATTACATCAAAATCATAAACCATTAAAATTATTAATTGAATACGATATATTAGCTACATCTACCTCATTTACTTGTTTGAATCATGTTCGTAATCGTACTTTAACATCAAATAATTTATTTGATATTTATTATTTTCTGAATAAAGACCTTTATGAAACTAATTTAACGTATAGCCGTAATATGGTTAATTTTATTTCATTACAAGTTAAAAAAATAACTATTAAAGTCATCAATTATGAAAGACAAAGTTTTATTAGTAAATTTTATTCATATTTGTTTAATTAATAATGTTAATAACGTTTAATATTATTTATTCAGAATAATGACCAGTTGCATAAATCTACTTTTGGAATAGCATAACGAAACTTTGTTTGTTTTTCTTTTTCTAACTTTTCTATTCTCGTTACACATTCTTGAATAGATTTTATTATTAAAGTATCCGCTCTCGTTTTTTCATCTACTCTTAAATTCTTAATGTCTTCCATACTGTTTTTTTCTTCGTTTTTGCTTTGACCAATACCCATTATATATTATTATTTAGATTATTATAAAATAGTTTAAAGGGGTATTTATAATACTCTATAATACCTGATGCCCAAAAAAGAAATTGATTATTCTAATACTTGTATTTATAAAATTGTTTGTAGAGATTTAGAAGTTAAAGATTTTTATATAGGACACACTACCAGCTTTAAGCATAGAAAGCAACAGCACAAATATGACTGTCAAAATTTAAACAGTAAAAAACAAAACATCTATTTATATTCGTTTATAAAAGACAATGGAGGATATGACAATTTTGATATGGTATTAATTGAGTCAGTATGTTGTAAGAATGTTCTTGAAGCGAGACAAAGAGAAAGAGAGTTAATTGAAGAATTGAAACCTTCTTTGAATAGAACAATGCCAATGATTGAACCAAGCGTCAAAGAACATAAACACAATTGGTATAATACAAATAAGGAGAGAGTTAGTGAAGCAAAAAAGCAAAAATACCAATTAGAGAAAGAATATGTTAAGCAAAAATCAAGAGATTACCATTACACAAATAGAGATGTTATATTAGAAAAAATGAAAGAAAAAACCATATGTGAATGTGGAGCAGTTGTAAGTAAGAAGCATTTGAACCGGCACTTTTCTTCTTTAAAACATAATGAGTTTATAAACAATAAATAATTGATAATATCTACTCGTATTATCAATTATTTAGATTTCATTTTTTCAATTTCCTTTTCCAACTTTTCAACTTTATCTATTACTTCAAGTAATGCTTTATGTAAAATGACTGGAACTTTTGTATAATCAATTCCTAAATATTCGCGACTTGTAGAAACTACATTGCTTACATCTTTCGGTAATGCCTTTTGCACTTCCTCAGCAATCCACCCTATATGAACTGCTCCATTATCGTTTCTATCGTTTATTTTAAATTTCTTTGGTTTGAACTTTTTAATTACATTAACACAATTTGATTTTATTAAATCTACATCATACTTTAATAATGCTGACGATGAATCCACAAACGTTCCATTTATGGTTACTGTTGATGCTGTTAAATCTATATTAGTTCCTGTTGATGGTTCAATTAAATTACACAACATTTTTTTCGTTCCTGCAACTGTTACATTTTCATTAAAAGTCGATGGAGCATTATTTGTAAAACTTTCAGTATTTACTGTAGTTCCAAATGTCTTATCAATAGATAATAAAACTGAAGGTGTACTTGAAGCATCTGAAACTCTAAACGCAGTGTTTGATGTTCTGAATATTACATCAATTGTAGATAAATTAGTTCCATCATAATAAGTTGATATTTCCGATGTTCCCATTTTAATATCAGTTCCAGTAGTCATGGAAATATTATCCAAAAATGAAACTGTTGTTAAATCAAATGATTGAATGGTATTAGTTGCTAAATATGCATTTTGAACTGCTAAGTTAGTATCAACAGTTACTAATGTTCCACCATTAGGTGCTATATTATTGCTTCTTAATGCTCCCCCGCTTTTAACATAAATATCATCAGCAAATAAATTACCCATAAAATCAGCAGTAGCAGTATTAAAAGTCCATCCGCTAGTAATATTAACTGCTCCAACTATATTAGATTGAATAGCAGGGTCTCCACAAATAAACCTAATTGACGAATTAGCATCACTATTCCTCATATCAAAAGATGAAAAATTACTAACATATCTATATAATTCACAATTTGTACCAATTGTTAATTTACCATCAGTAGCAATATTAACATTATCACAATTAACAGAAGCATTTGTATAAATATTTCCTAACACATCTATAGGTTTACTAAAAATTGTTTTATTAACTAATCCATCACACATCATATATTGATTGCTGGCATTAGTAATATCGCCAACAGAAAGAGCAACAAAATTAGGATGATGCATATAAAAACCTTCTATTGCATCTGGTGTATATGTTTCTAAGTATGGTTCTAATCCATTTATTGAAGTATTGATATTATCTATTTTTGTTTTAATATCCGTTGAAAAATCATTATTTGTAAATAAATTTCCTTTCATATAAACAGCACCTTCGAAATATGATGTTCCGTGCATCTGCGCAAAATTATATGAAGTATGAACATTACCATTAATTGTAATTCTTGAAGCATTATTAGGTCTTCCAATAATAACATCTCCTGTATTCCATCCTAGCCATAGTCGATAAGGAGTTGCCCCTTGTAAACCTTGATAAGAGTCTAACTGACAACCTCTTTTAAACTCTAGTCTTTGGTTACTAACTGCGTCCTGGATTCTAAATATTGGATTAGTATTATCTGTTAAACTAAGTATTAATGGAGAGTTTACTGTTTGCGCAGTTGTATTAACTTTGTCTAATTTTTGACTTATTACTGTATCTTGTGCGCTATCATTTGTAATTATTGAATTAATTGTATTTGTATTTCCTGTTATTAATCCTGCTAAATTATCTGACTGTAAAACATATCTACTATCAGAACCTGTTATATCTAAAATAGATGAACAAGAAAATAAACCTGATACTTGTAAATTAGATAATATTGTAGTATTATGATTTAATAATATTTTATCATTTTGAAAAATTGAAGAATTATTAATTTCTACATCTCCAAAACCTCTTTGATTTAAAAACATAGTTGCTCCACTTAAATTTCCATAAACATAGCAATCAAAATAATTATTATACATTTCAAAGAAATTATTATAATTTCCAAATTCTGCTATTTTGAAAGTTGCAGTAGTTGTTATATTATGTATTAATGTATTATTTAATATTGATGTATTTAATTTATCTGATAATAAATTATTAGTTGTTATTTTATTGTAATATAAATTACTATCAAATGAACCTGTTTGTAATTGAGATATTAAATGAGAATTTGATGAAATATTATTAAAATTAGTTGATACTGTAGAATTCAAATTATTTATTAAATTTGTATTTGATGAAATATTATTAAAATTTGTATTAATTAAATTAGTATTTGATGAAATATTATTAAAATTAGTTGATACTGTAGAATTCAAATTATTTATTAAATTTGTATTTGATGAAATATTATTAAAATTTGTACTAATTAAATTAGTATTTGAAGAAATATTATTAAAATTAGTTGTCATAGTAGAATTTAAATTACTTATTAAACTTGTATTTAATGAAATATTATTAAAATTTGTATTTGAAGTTATTGTCAGATTACCTATTAAAAAAGAATTTGAACTAATATTATTTGATAATACATTAACTTCTGTCTTATTGTATGCTTCAGTTATATCATAAAAATTAGCATTTATCTGCTCCTTTGTATAGGTGTCTGCTTGGTCTGCTTTACTATCTAATACTGTTTGAATGTCAGATTTACTCGCGTAAAGGTCTTCTATATCATTGACTGCTCCATCTTTTACTTGCCTAATTCTATTTGCTGTAATATCAAAGATATTCATTAAGTTTTTGCTCATAATATTATATTATTAATTAGAAAATTAATAATATCATATTTTTTATTTAATCATAAAATGTTACAGAATTTGAACGGATTTCAAGAATACACTCGTGCTGAAGTAGCAGGTAAAGGGTTTTCGGCATTACTGAAGTTGTATATAAAGTAGTCCCATCAAGTGGTTTCACACGCAGAACCATATTAGAATTATTTTTTAAATTCATTCCGGTATAGGAACTATTTTCAAATTTCATTAAATTAAAACCAAACATAAACTTTTGTGTTTGGTAATCTTCTGCACGAATTAAAAAGGGTTTTTCAGAGCAATGCATAAGATGTAAATACGCTTCTTTAACACCTTGCACTTCTTGTGTGGGGATTACTTGATTACCAATTACAAGAGAAGCTGACAAATCATAATTACTATCATAACCGCCATACAATACAGAAGTACTTTGAGCCAGTGGATGATACATAGCATTCCACCATTTATAAATTTCTCCAAAAGAACCAACATAAACATAACCATCATAACCAGCTGGGGCAACTTCCCTACCAAATGAAATAAATATCTTATTAAGTTTAGAAACATTCCTGACAATTGTTGTGAAAATTTCAGAATTTTCAGATACTGTCTGTTCTTGTATTGTTTCAGTTTCAAAAGTAATTGGAAGAGAACCAGTTTCTAAAATTTTACTGTATTCGGCATATAAAGAATCGTCGAGGGTGTAAACATTTCCTTTGAAAAGCGGTTTTGTAATAGACCATAACTTACTTGTATTAGCATCAGTAAAAGAACTGGAAGCACCACCAACAACGATAGGGTCTGCCGCATTATTACATAAATACATCTCCACGGTAATAGGACAATACGAAATTGGAATGAAATTATCTACAGTTTTAAAACATTTTAAATCGGGGTCATAAAATACATTAACAAAAGATTTAGGATTAATACCTAACATATTGCCCGTGCTTACAGACCTCTTAACTCTATCTTCAACAACTCCTGCATCTGTGGTTGTAACACTCAAAAATCTATGGTCGTTATTCATAAACGAATTACCAAACCCTAAGTTTTCGTCAATTCTTTTTTGGTCTGATGACTTCAAAACATCGTGCATCTTCTCAACACGTGGAAGCGATGTAAGGTCGCAAACTACAACATCACCCATCAATACACGAATACGACTAAAAAAGGCGTTTGCCTCAATGGGTCTTAATATATGCCCTGTTGTTTCATCAGTGTTATTCAATGTAAAGCCCATTACAAGACTTTTACAATCCAACCACTGGTTCGGTGGTCCTGTAATATTCCATCTTATTAATGATGAACCACCTGATGTATATGTTGAAACAGATGAAGGATAAAAGTTTTTACTTTCTTTCATTCTAATATAAGAAGCACCATCCTTCAAGCGAAACCTTAATTTACCTTCGTGTAATCGGTCTTCAATATCTAATGTTTCCATCTTTATATATTTAATAATAGAAAATATTATATTATTCTATTATTAAATTAATTTATTTTAAAGTGTGAATAATCTATAACTTCTTTTTTAGAATTTTTATTTAATAGTTTTTTAGACTTATTTTTAATATTATTGTTTTCAACCTTATAATTAGGTTCGTCTTCTACAATCTTTTTAATGTCATCATAACTGACTTTCTTTTTAGGATTTATCGTATTTTTTATATCATTATTAGGCATTCTTATATAATAATTTATATAAATAATTACATCACAAGTTTAACCGGGTCTTCACCTACAGTTGGTTCTTTTCCTTGGTCTTGAAAATTTGAATATTGATGATTTGTTAATGGGTTATAAGTATTGGTTCGTGTTTGAATACTACCTTGGTCTAAAATACTAATCACATCTCCACCACTTCTAAAATTAGTATAACTATCATCATTTTTAGATGACATTGAAACAAAAGGAGCGCCGTAAGTTGTCAAACGAATATTTCTATCAGGGTTATTTTGTAAATATTTTGATGATGCTGACGCTCCAAGACTATGACTAATCACTTCGGTTACATTATGGTTTTCGTCAAGAATATTACTAATATCTCTGTATCTTTCACTGTATGAACTTAAACCGAAAGGAATTGTAATATCACTTAAAATATCATTAATATTTGATTTAATATCGGATTTACCAAATGTGCCTGCTACATATAGTTTATTGCCATCAACAAAGAAACCTTTACCATTTGTATATGCTTTGTTTAATCCTTCTGTGTCAGATAAATTATTATTATATTTAGGTTTGAATAATGATTTTTCTTGTTGAATTTCATTAATTATTTTTCTATACATTTCGCTATATCCTTGATGAAGCGGATTGTATGATTTTAATTGTCGCGACGCAGGAGCATCGCATTCTTTGCGATGCGACGGCAGAGCCTCGCATCCCAAGCGTCCTTCTTTTAAATAATATTTGTACTTCGTAGCGTTTTTATTATCATAAAAACTGTATTTATTCTTCATATATAATTAAATTATAAAAAAAGAATCTAATTAATTAATATAATGAGATTTCGTAACATATATATCAACAGTGCTTATCGTGATTTAAATGACAGTCAATCTACATCAGATTTTGTTATTAATTTAAGAGAGCAACAAGAATGCGGACCAAATACTAAAATGATTTGTCACGAAGTATCTATCGCTAATTCATTTTATCCAATTGAAGATAATTTAAATAACAGATTATATTTAACATTAGGAGGGATATTAATAGGAGCACCAGTATATTATTTTATTGTAGCACCTGATAAAGGTAGTTATGTAGGTAGTGAATTAGCAACCGAATTACAAAATAAATTGAACACTGCTACTAATGGAACTGATGGAAACAGTAATTTTTTTACTTGTAGTTATTCATTAAAAACAAATAATATAACTATAAGTTGTAATTATATTTCTTATTTTTTTTATAATCCATACAGATAAAGAATTAAAAACAAATTACAGTTTTGGTATTGATTATGATAGAGATTATCCTAATAGTATTAATGACATTTTAGGAAATACTACTGAAAAAGTAAATAGTACTGCAGACCCGTTTGTTAGTGGATTTATATCATTTTTACCTGTTAAAAAATATATATATTCATTGTAATGAACTTTCTAATGGGAACCAGTTATGTAGTTTTGGTACTTCATCAATAATAAAGAAAGTACCAGTTTTAACATCATTCGGCAACCTCATATATGATAATGAACTAATTTTAAATGATGCTAATGATGTTAGTATGCGTTCATTAAGAAGATTACATTTTAGATTTACTGATGCATCGGGTAGAGTTTTAAATATGAATGGAACAACAAGTAGTTTTAGTTTAACATTTTTTGAAGGTTAGAAAAGCATATAATAGATATTTTAATATAATTATTTATTATATACAAATTATATTAAAATATTGTAATATAAATATTTATCATATACTAATTATATGGTTAAAAATATTGAAATAGTAGATGTAGGCATTGAAAATAATGAAGCACCTAAGGAAGTAGAAGAAATTAAAGAAGAACCTATTATTAATGAAGAAAGTAAAGAAGTAGAAACTAATAATATTATAAATGAAGAAAATAATAAAGTAGAAGGAGAACACGAACCAAAGCAAGAATTAAAATCTAAAACATACTCAACTGAAAAAGTGGAATGTCCAAAATGTAAAAAATATTTAACAAAATACACTTTCAAATATCGTCATAACTGTAATGGAATACCAGTTAAAAAAGAACCAGACCCTAACAAAGTTGTTCGAAGAAAAATTATGCATCCACAACAAGCAGAAGAGTTTAAAGATGATGTCTGTAATAGAGTGAAGGATAATTTACCAAAAGTTGATGAACAAGAAATAGAAAGAAGAGTTGAAGAAAGGTTAAAACAACATATAGAAAGCACAGCAAATAAAGTGTTTGAAACTGCAAAAGACCGTTACAATAATATTAAAATGGAACGAGATAATAAAAATAAACAGAAAATTAGTAATTTAGCAAATAAAATTATTTAATCTAATTATTATTATATAATGATTATTGATAAAAAACAATTGCTTATGCGTCGTAGAGAAATTTATGACAACGTTGTAAATAGAATAACAGAACCACAAAATAAAGACAAACCGAATATCAGTGATGTTATTGATAGAAAAGCAGTTTTTGAAACAAACAAACCAAAAAAGAAGAATAAATATAAATCAACTCAACATTACTATTATGAAGGAGACAACAAGGCACACCAACCTAATTACACATATTTGAAAGAATTACAAGAACAATTAGAACGTCATAGCGCTAAAAAAGATTATGCTGTATTTCAAAATAAAAGAAGATATCAAGAAGAAGCACAGGCGTATTTTAATGAAATCCAAAGGTTGGAAAGTGAAAAATTGAGACATCACCCATCAAGTGAAACTGGTAAATCCTATTCAGAAATGATTAAGAAGAAGAAAGGAATAATCAATCAATTAAGACAAGATTTTGATTTTGATTAAATTAATTAGATTAATTAGATTAATAAATTATAATCTAATTAATTTTATATACCAATGAGATTAGATGATATGCAGATGAAAACATTAAAATCACAGTTAAGATTAAGACCGTCTTATAATGAACTGATAAAGGAAATTACAAAGGAAGAATATAAAAATAAGAATATAAGAGATGTAATAGACAGAAACGCTTATTATTTTCGTGATAGTCCATTAGGAACAGTTTATGATAATAATACAGTAGATTTGAGACAACAACACTTTCAAAAAATGTTAGATGAGAAAAATCAAACAGAACAGTTTGATATAGCGAAGGACGATGAAATGGATGATTTAAGAGATGAAGCAACAGAAGCGCTGGATGCTACAATGGACGAAGCAGAAGAACAACACGAACAACAAATCAGTTATATTTCTCAAAGCGTTAGAAAACAACATTTTGATGATATGAACCAAAGGTTACAAAGAATGAAACAAACTGATGAAAGTTTAGGTCAAGATTTAGCAAATATATTTCAAGGAACACAAGCATTTCAAGATATGGCAAATCTTAACGCAACAGTTGCTTCAAGTTCTTCCCAGTCGCCAGAGGCAGTAGCAAAAGTAATTAAACAATCAAAAACGAAAAAAGCAGAAGCGAAGGCAAAAGCAAAAGCTAAGGCACCATTGGAAGCAATAACAATGGATGAAAGCGAGACAATGGCGATAGAAAACATCAGAGATGACGCACAAAAACGACAAGAACGAGACGCACCAGAAGAGATGAGACCAAAAGCAAAAAGTAAAACGAACAAAGAAGAAAAAAAGAAGATGCTAAAAGCAATACAGCACACTCCTGAAATAGCGCAAGGTGCATCATCTGGATTGCAACCTGACAAAGATAAAGACGACAAGACACCTGAAATAACCAAACCAAAAAAGACAATACAAAAAGACAAAACAGCACCCTCAAGAATGAACATACAACTGTTGGACGAAGCATTCAAAGAAGGATTGAACAAAGGGAAAATAACAAAAAATCAATTTAGTAAATACAAAGATATGTTTGATAAATGGAAAAACAACAAAAACAAAAAGGACGATATAAAACCAATTCAAACATTATACCGTGAATTAATATATAAGAAATAACAAAAATGATTTAGACATAAAATGATGAAGATAAGAATAAATAAATAATAATAATAATAATGATAAATAAATAAAAATAATAAATAATAATAATAATAATACAAATAAATAATAATAATAATAATAATAAAATAAAAGTCTAATTATAGGAAAATAATAAAAAATCACTTAAAGAATAATCACCTTTAATATATAAAATATAATGCCGTCATATTTTGTTGATAATGGCGTGAAAATGACAATGACTAATGATATGTTTGATATGTTATGGAACAGTATAGGAAATGATGAATTTATTAGTTCAGAAACAAGCGACATATCATCAGAAGAAGAACCGAAGACAAAAAATGCTGAATGGAGAAAACAGGATAACGGATACTACAATAGGAAACCAAATGATGATAACTATTTTAAAACATACTATAAAGAAAAGACAAAACAAACATGTATTTGTGATATTTGCGGATGTCAATTGAGTTGTAAATCAAATTTATCAAAACATAGGAAGTCTAAGAAATGTCAAAAGCATTTAGTATAATTGCATGATATTATTAAAAAAATAATATCATGTAATTTTTAAATTGTTTGATATTATTCAAAAATAATATCATGTAATTTATAATGAGTAGGAAATTAGATAAGGATGAAATTCTACATAAGTTGTTCTACAATGTTGATGAGGGGTTCGGTTCTGTTAGAGATTTATATGAAAAAGCGAATAAAGTTGAAGCAGGTTTTACATTAGATTATGTTTCTAAATGGATGAAATCTCAACCAAACAAGCAAACAAGAAATTATAAGAACTACAATTCATACACGGCACCTTTTCCAAAATATGAATTCCAAATTGATTTAATGGTCATGTCAAGTTTGTTAAATGACGTTGGTGTTGATGTTAAAAATCAACCTAAATTTGGTTTTGTTTGTATCGATATTTTCAGTAAAAAGTGTCATATAGTTCCAATGGAAATTAATGATATTGAAACTTTTTTCAATGCTATGTTGGAATGTTTTAAAGTTCTAGGCTATCCACTTAGTATATATAGTGATGACGAAGGAGCATTAAATAGTAAGAAGATACAGAATTATTTGAAAGGTGAAGGAATTGAATTAATTATTACTAAAACTCATGCATCACAAGCGGAGAGAATGATTAGAACAATTAAGAAAATGATTAGTGATAGACTTCGTCATCATAAAGGGTCATGGGTTGAAATGATGAAAGTATCCCTGAAGAAATATAATAGTAGTCAAATACATAGTAGCACACAAACAACACCAAACAAAGCACACGATTTAGACAATGTTTTAGATGTTAGAGCTAACCAAATACTGAAAGAAAAGCATAATAGAAAGTATCCAAATGTGACTGAGGGAGATTCTGTTAAAGTTTATAGCAAAGGTAAGGGAAATTTTGTTTCTAAGAAAGAAAGTTTCAACCATTGGAGCGAGAGAAAATACAAGGTAATACTTGTAGGCATGGATATGCTTAATAATCGATATTATAAATTAGATGGACTAACTAAAAAGTTTAATCGTCATGAACTGCTTCTAGTGAGTTAAGAAATGATTGACACTTTGTGGTTTTTTGGTGTATCTTCAAATCATACTTTCTAACGGTTGCTCCACAAACAGGACAATCTGCTTTCTGTGCTATGTGCTCTTTGTTTTTCTTGTTCCATGCTTTGTTGTATTCACTTATATATTCTTTGTTGTTCGCTTTCCAGTTCTTGTTGTATTCATCGTAATAGTCTTTCTTTTCTTCTCTTTTCTCTTTTATTTTGTTTTTATTAGTTTCTCTGTAGTGTTTGTCAATTTGTCTTTTTCGTTCTTTGTTGTCTTGTCTATATTGTTCCTTAGTTCTGCCGACCATTACTTTATTAACACATTTTGTATTTTGAATATAACTTCCTTCCCTTGCCTCAAGTTCTTTTCTACTTTGACATGGACAATCTTCAATCCATTCAATCTTACAATTTTCAATTCCGTATTCATCAAATATATCAAATGCTTTTGTGTGTCCGTGTTTTCCTTTCAAATATGAATTGTATTGATGCCTATGTCTTGCCATTCTCTGACTTAATCCTTCACAGGTAGAACCAACATAACACTTATTATAACATACATCAACAATCTTGTAAATCTGCCCTTTTTGATATTTGTTCATATTTATATTTATCATAACTCATCTTTCCTTTATGAATATTTTATAGAATAATGACCATACGGTAAACTGCTACAAGTATCTAGCCACCACCTTTTATTATCATAGTTACTAAGCGAAAACTTAACTTGATTAATGCTATATATTTGATGGTTTTTTGAGCGTATAGTGTTAAATTCAACTTTATCCTTCAAATCACCATTTAATGTTTCTTCATACTTGTCATAGTTTAAACAGGTCGCCACTTTATGTTTAACAATGCCTTTACTCCTCTTATGTTCTTCATCTTCTCCATACACTTTATAACAATATGATTTAGGTTTCAATCCTATGAAGTGTGTCATTATTTTCCCTGATAACTCATCCTTCATTTTCCCAAGAACTTTTTTATTAGAAGCATTATAACATTCATGATTTTTAGGATAATCTGAAAAATCCATATGTTGATTTATAAGCTTAAAATCTGTGTAAATATCATCAGTTTCAACATGGATAATAAAACTATCAGTGTCAGTATATGCTAATTTTATTTTATCGTTATATTTAGGTTTTAATACATCATAATAAAAAGAATACATATGAATTTTAGAATAATCTAAAATTGATAGACCCATATAAATAGGTTTATCTAATTCTACCATTGCCTTTTCAAGTTCTACCACCACTAAATCTTCATTTATAATGTGTCTATGTTTGTATGATGGTTTATTTACTAATTTCTGGAAGCGTTCAGGTGTATTGATTAGTCTGAAGTCATTGTGATTACGAACGTTTTCGAGTGTTTTTCCATATACAGCGTTATTTAATAATTTGAATAAATCTTTTTCAAATTCAGTTTTAGCATTCTTTCGTTTTTCGGTATTGAAATCAATGTATGGTTTTAAGAAATCTGCTTGATTAAAACTAATTACCCTATGGACTTTCTTTAGTTTTAATCCATGCTCTAAATAAAACTTCAATGCTGATATATGTAATACATACTTTTTCTTATCCATAACATTTAATATTAGTTTATTTGTTTTTTCATCAGATGCATCTTTTCCATAATATTTTTTATGTATTTCTTTTTGAACTGGTGAAAGCATATTCTCACTAACACTCATAATTTCTGGTGCTAATGGATAATCTCTATGTAAATCATGTAATTCTTTTGGATATTCTAAATCAACTTCTAAAATATAGCCTTTGTCATCATCATCGCTATAACTTAATACTTTCTTCTCATCCATCCTTGAAAAATACCAATTGAAATTATCAAACGGTAGTTTTTTACTCATAGCCAGACCATACAAGTTATTAGCATCTAAATAACTTATATAACTTGATGGTTTTGACAAGTCATATTGTTCATTCATGTATTTATTATTTGCTTCTACTTTTTTATGAGCACATTGAGTCATCCCGCCACGAAGACCTTTTTCAATCATTTCATACATATCTTTATTATGTATTTGTTGAAGTCTAACACCAGTCAGAGATAAAAAGGCAGACCAAGAATAATTAGGTAATGTTATGTAATGTGCAGGGTCTAATCCATAAAAATTTAAACACATATCCCTAAAGTTTTCAAACACATCACTAAGCAAATAAGCATCTGTCATCAAATATAAATCATGGTATTCACCTAGGTTTTTGATATTGAAATTATCCCATATTACTTTTGCCCTTGTGTGTTGTGTATCTGTTATACCTTCTTCATATAATTTACTGTAAAAGTCTTCTATATTCGGTAATTGCGATTCATTGAATTTATCAAATGAATTCATGTAGTCGTAAGGATAAACTCCTTTTTCAGTTAATAAGTCTAAATCGGTTTTATTTCTAATATATGGATTTGCTGATGAAAATCGGAAATTATCCTTCCAGTCATTCCGCTTTTTATATATAGGTTTATCATGTTCATCTTTACCTACTATGTCATATTTATTTAACTTAACTAATTTATCCAAAGATGCTGAGAGAAAAGCCATGCTATCTTTAAACTGTAATGAACCAAATGAAAATGTAATAAACTTTTCGCTATTTTGTGCTATTACATCTATTCTCTTATTTTCGTTCAATTCCTTATTTATTTCATTTGCTTTGCCTATTATTAAGTGAGAGTCATAGTTTTTTAAATTATGAAAAAATACTGGTATCTTGAAATATCTAAATGAATAATCCAAATTACATTTTTCGTGAGCACAACCTCTATACTCACCAGTAAAATGACAGTGGTCACGAACCTTTCTTCCTTTGGAAGAAAGGGTAGTCTCGTGAGCCTCTGGCGAGGCGTCTCTGACTTTTGTATCTTCTGGTTTAAAATTCTTATTACATATTGAACATACAGTAGCTTTTCTAAATTCTGCTTCTTGTTCATCTGTAATATCCATTGGTTTATTAACATTCATTTTATCAAAAATATCTTTTTTAATTTCTCTTAATTTATTTACAAAGTGGTCTAAACAATCCTCTCCACGGTATAAAAAAGGTTGACTTGTATTATCAATAGAATTTACAACATTCAACATATAACCGCATGGTTTATGTTCCTGATACGTGCCCTTGATGCCATTATTTGAATTTACAGTTATACACTCAAAATCTCCATAAACAACAAATGGACATTTTAATTTTGTATTGTATTTTTCAAATTCAATATAACTACCTTCTTTTGGTAATTTAAACTGTTGTCCATGTGTTGCCATACAACCAGTTTCATAATGTTTTGTTAATAAATCCTTTCTAGTAAAGGCATGAGAACAATAATGACAATAATGTTTTGGTTGGTCATTTTTGTTTGTTTGCCAGTTCATTAAACGACTTAGACTTTTAATAACTACATAATGATTATTATTATTGATTTCAATTTTCAAAAGGTTTATTTGATGTTTAGCATCTCTTGTTTTAGTTCTGTAATCAATTATAATTTTCTTTTCATTCAAAGTATCATCAATTTCATAAACATTGATTGAAACTAACTTACTATTATTTTCTTCAAACCTTTCAATATCTTTATTACCAGTTGGAAATTTAACACCTTCCCAGTTTAAGATATTGTCGTTTAATTTGTTGTAATGGAACATTTCTTGGGAATTTGATTTATTAATTATATCAAACACTACACTTTGAACACTATATTTAAAACATTTGTTATCTTTGTTTTTGATATTAATACATGCCTTTTTTAGTTTAATCCATTCTGGTAAATCTATATAACTACCCGCCCTAGTTGGGTCATATTTGTCATAATGGATTGTTATTGATAATATCTTTATAAATTTTAAATTAGATGCTGAACCTTCTAACTTTTCTATGTTCAATAAAATCTCTTTGATTGATTTTTCAATTGCTTCATCCAAATCGGTTTCATTATATATGTTTGACCTTGTAGCAGGTAAATTATAAAGTATCTCTGTATGTTTTATTACTCCATCATCATCATAATAATGATAAAATAAACCTTCTGCCCTTATATTCAGTTTCATTGCTCTATTAGTTTTCAAAAAGGTCAAAAGTCTATCTTTTTGGTGGTGTATCATTGATAGTGCCTTTTCACCTTGAAAATGTTTATTTACTAGTTTTATAGAATTAGCATAACTTTTGAAAGCTGATTGTTGGTCTGTTACTTGGAATTTATTTTTGATTGCATATTTTGTCATTGCATTTTTCATTCTTTGTTTTAGGTATGTTGAGCGCAATGTTTTTGTTGCATAACTATTATACTCATTAGTTCTTGCTTCTGATTTTAATTTCTTGTTCAAAACATTTGAGATGGGTTTTTCTTTGTTGTATCTAAATTGTCTACCATCTATAATTATTGATTTTAATTCCTTGTTTCCTCTTTTTGGAATTTCCGCTTTATCATTATTCAACAGATAATCTATAACATGTTTCATAATACTATACTATATAAATTTAATGTGTTTATTTCTTTAAGTGACTTTTTAGAAAATATACTTAAAGATTTAAAACCTTAATATAATAAGAGGAAAATGAACGGTGATAAAATCAATAATTATATCAATAAAAAATGCTATGATTGTTGTCACTTCAAAAAAGAAAATATGGAATTGTATAAATTAAATTTACCTAATGAAATAGTGAATAATATTATTAATTATTCAATGGATGAAGAAGATTTATGTAAAATTTGTAGAAATTGGAGATATTATCAAGAATTAATCAGATGTCTGTTGGGAATAAAAAGAATTCGACATAGAAATGTAGAAGATGATATTTTAATATTTCTAACTGTAAATAAAATACCACCTTATGATTATGTTAAACAGTTTCTTAAAATTAGTAAGAAAAAATATGAAATGATGGATGATATATTATGGTTGTTGTGTTATAGTCAAGATAAAGGAGAAGATGTTAAAGAAAATATCAAATTATTTATTGAAAGTAAAAAGTTTAATATTCAAAATACATTGAGAGATATTAATATTATTTTTAAAATGATGTATGAAAGAAGAAAGATTTGTCAATTAAATTATTATCCTGTACTGAAATTATAATCATACTATAATAATAACATGTAAAATTCTATATGTTATAATTATACTGTACTTATAGTTTGTAAAGATTGAAATATTTTATTTTTTCTTGATTTGGCTGACTCTTTCAAAGTGCGTTGTTTGAACTTGGTATGCTCTTTTGATTTTTTCGTGCTTTGGCTGTTTGTATTTTATTTTGTTTGATACTCTTCTGATATTTTTTGATGGTATGTTGCTTTGTTTTTGATTTTGTGTGTTTTTGAGATTGGGTTCTTTGATGGTTTTTATTTTTGCTGTTTTGTTGGTATGCTTGTTTGAATTATTTAATGTTTTATGCTTTGATTAAATATTTTGTTGGGGGTTGTTCTGGTTTTTGAGTTGCTTGGTGGTTCTTATCTTGTTTTCTGTGAATTTTGCTGATTTTGTTGTATGCTGTTTGATTATTTGGGTTTGATGTTAGAAGTGCCATTTTATGTATTTTTCCCCCCCCCCCCCCCCCGGCCAAAAGAAAGAACAAACAAAGGAAGGTTCCCGCTCTGTTGTTTGCTTCTCCTTTTTCCTGGTTCTTTGCTTGCTTCTTGGCTTCCTTGCTCTTCCCTTGCTTGCTCCTCATCTATTTGGACTGAGGGAAGCAAAGGGTTGAGGGGAGGGACTTTCGATTGCGAGGCCTCCTTGCCGGGTTTGTAAGATTGCTATGCTAGCCAGCTGTTGACGCTGTCTGCATACGTGACCGACACATTGCCCAAGGACAGGAAACAGGGAACCTCATAATTCGTCCCGGACAAATTCATCAGGGATGCTCAACATTTTCTTTGGTCACGGAGCCTTACAATACGTGCCCGACGCATTTCCGAGGGATATCCAAGACATTTGTTGTTGGTCACGAATCTTCGTTCGCCCACCACCAAAGCAAACAAGCCAGCAACCAAACACGAGCCGGTCGGGCGGACAAATATGTCGGAATTCCTCACGTCGCGCTAGCGCTTCCGGGACTTCTGTCCATTGTTTTTCGACTCACCCCGGGAGAACACGAGCTTATCCATGAAGCGATGAAGGCTCTTGGGTTGCCAGCTGCTTCGACGGGGCACCCCATGGGATCGGCTGGGACTTTCGGACAGGGGATGTTTTTGGACCCCGGTTTCTTGGACCCCGGAAGAACAACAGGTAGAGAGTCAAGAAGCAGGTTGCGGGGACCCGTTGCGAAAACAGGATCCCTTCCCAAAAATCGGAGAATGAGATCGGTGTTGGGTGACGTCTCCTTTTCGGATGGCACTTGGTTGCCAATCCGTCTGCCGACATTTGGGGCTCCGAGACTAAGCTCGGGAATGTTGGGGGGGTTTCTGCTCGAAATGTTTCGGCCTGAGCAACCCTTCGCGGCCTTAGCATTGCGGAGCCGCGAGGCATCTTTGCAGAAGTCGAGAGCTGTCAGTCCAGCGACAGGCGGATCGCCGGATCGCCGGATCGGATCGGATCTGTTTGGCTTGGATGTTCAGGGGGGGTGTCCTTGGCAAGGCAATCACTGAGGGGAGCGCCCCCCTTGAAGATACACAGGGGTTGATTCATAGGTTAACATTAGCAAGTCATTTGTGGTCACAACTGGGACAAGCGGGGTGGTTATAGTCTGTGGCTTGAACATGCAAGAGTGCTTTTTTTGGCGCGCAGGGACAAATGGGAGTTGTTTTTCCCGAAGGGACGGCGAACAAAGACTTTGCCCAACATCACAGGGCTTTGACTTACATCCATTTGCTTAAGAGCATTTTATATTTTCCCTTGCTGGTTTTAAAGGGAATCTATCACTACTGGACATTTCTATTTCTTCCAGGGGGCAAAAACGCAAATGGAAGCTTAAGGCGAGCCACTCCTTCCACTCGGCTGCGCACGCTGGCAGAGTTGAGAAAGCTTCAGGCGGCGCGAGCAACCTGTGACCGCTTCGCTCTTTTGGGTGTTCCAACACACTTTGTTCCGCGTCTCAGCCCTCATCCCATCAACACTGGACGTGGAGGGCGGCGTCAAGCTGTTTTTTCCAATCTGAGGCGGAGGGAAGATTTTGGAGTCGTAGCACTCGCCAGGAAGTTGGAAGAGGGCCTGCGGCGCATGGACAGCCGATTGGAGCGCCTGTCTTCGCTGCAGTCGCAATGCTCAGAAGGCTGGATCGAGAGTTGGAGCTGTTGAGGACATGGTCGCTTTGTCACCAGCCACGCATTCCCAGCTGCTCACATGTTTTTTTCTTCTCCAGATTGGTGGTGTTCCGGATTCTGCTTCCGCTGTTTGTTGGAACACCTCCAGCGCGGTTTTAGTGGAGGCACCAATCTAGACCCCATGTGGGGTGGCCTTTCCCATACCTGGTGTTGACTTTGCTTCAGGATCTGCCGTGGTGGAGGGGCTTTGTAGAGTCCCGAGCCGGGCAGAGTGATCAACTTTTATTGGCCGCTGAGACTACTGGTACTCCCTGGCTTAGCGGAGGTATCTTCCAGGCAAGGGGGAGTTCGTTACAGACATCTTGTAGCCAAAGGCGCCCCCAAGCACACTCTGGGTTCGCAGTAGCGGATTTCAACTAGTCTTGAGCTAGGATTCCCTTTCAATGAAACTACGAGGGCATTCCCTCATTCCCCTACAACTAGCAAGCAATAGACCTAAAGTCAATGGGTTTACTATAACCCCATCCTCCATGTCCATGGGTTGGCAGTGTGTTCACTCACTTGGGGCCCAAACATCGCAGCCCCAAACCAATCCCAAAACATCTCTGGAAGACAAACAAATCGACCAACAAAACGAACATCCCGGATCCTCCATGCGTTTTGTTCTCCATTGTTTTGCCCTGAAAAGGGTTGGACGCGTTTTTTTCTTGTGAGCGGCCTCCATCACGCCCCCCCCCTCCCCGCCTCGAGGCCTGGTGGAGGCCAAGGCGGCGGCTCTGAGCAGCGCGGAGCGCAGCAGCCGCCAGGCGGCGGAGCTGGAGACGCGCACCGCGGAGCTTAAGGAGCCGATGCCGATTCGCCCGATTATTCTGCTCGCCGATTCGCCGAGGAAGTTCTGTCTGGTGAGCTTTAACGAAACAGAATCATTTTGTTTTGCTTTGGCTGTTTATATGTTTTCCTTTGCTTTCGACGTGGTGGGACTCATTATGTGCGCTCGTCATGTTGTTTTGCTTGGGCGTTTTGTATCGAATCACCCTTGTGCTCACCTCTATATAAATGTGTTACATACCAGCTAAGCTTTACTTGGCGCTTTGGATGGGTGGTTTGGTGATCTGAATGTCGTCGCCATGTGGGTCGCATTTCGGGCTGCCTTCATTGGTGGCCCTTTTTGGTTTGAGCCATTTGAGTCAAGTCCCTCGACCATGCTTGTTTCCACCAACCGTTTGTTTGTATTTTTCGGGGAATGGGCTCGGTTGTCAGGTCGAACTCAAGGTTGGGGGTCCCCCAATCTTCGTGCTATGTATTGGTTTTTGGTCGATGGCATTCGTAGAGTGAGTCGGGCACTTTGG
The DNA here is from genome assembly GCA_963377175.1 of Effrenium voratum. NCBI lineage: Eukaryota > Dinophyceae > Suessiales > Symbiodiniaceae > Effrenium > Effrenium voratum. The sequence continues at coordinate 15,030 of CAUJNA010000487.1, read as the reverse complement.
GGCCTTCCAGGATTAGAGGGGGTTTGTAGGGGACCTCAAAACGGAATGCTGTCATGATCAAAAGGTCATGATGCATGTGAATTATTTAGTTACACTTCTCAAAGTTGTTTGGCTTCCCTCCGTTGACTTTCCCATCCAAACCATCTAAAGGGGATCAAGTTCCATTTTCAGACAGACCTCTTCGAGTCTCTCTCTTTTTGTTGAGCTTCGGTGCATTTTACTTGGATGTTAGGCTAACTTTTTGCCACCTAATGGGTTTTCCATTCAACCACTAAAAGTTAAACTTTTTTAGCAGGGCTTCGCAGAAAGCAACCGAGTTTTGAGGGTGTTGTTTTGGGAGGGTATTTTAAACCTCCACCTTGGGACTCCAGTTGGGCTCTGGGGCCGGGGCTCTGCCGGGGGTCTGCCGCTTGCACCAGGACCAGCTGAAAAGTCTCCGGGAGGAGCTCTCGGGGATCGGCACCAAGGACAGCTTGAGCCGCTGGATCCTTCCGCCAGACCTGTCCGCTGCCCTGTTTGTTTTTTTTGCCTGTTTTTGGAGTCCCCTTGGTTACCTTCCCCAGAAGTAGCTCCTCTTTTTTTTTTTGCCTTTTTTGGCGTTTGCTTGGTTTTCTTGAATCTGGTGCCAATCAATCCTTCCCCAGAATTAGCTCCCCTTTCTGATGTGTTTTGCCTGTTTTTGTGGGTTTTTTTCCCGCTCACCAGGCAAAACATACAGGTTTTCGTGGCTGGGGTCCGAATTCCAGCCAAGAATCTAGTGCCAATCGATCTGTAGCAGTGTGGGTGGGCCCTCCTCCAACAGTAGACCACTATGGGTGGAGGCGAAATCCGCCACGAAATGAAACCATGGATGAAAGCATCGTTTTTGTTGGTATTTAGAGGGGAATCATCATATATTTCGTCCATCTACAGTATCAATGGCAATACTTTTGTCAGTGGGTGACTTTCCCATTCTTTTCATGCATCCTTTGCAGAAAACCGCTGAGCATCAGAGACTCATGTTTGGATAGCACGACGGTTGAATCGAGAAGCCCTAGAATCAAGCGTACTGATTCCTTGCTGTTTCCCTGGTTTGGTTCTCCTTATGACCCTTGTGTACCCCATAGGTTGGCGACCCTAGTTTAAGGAGCTCCCTCCACGTTTAATTTAACAGAACCTCACTGACATGTCCTGAAAATATGTACATATCTAGATATGGTTGGGGATGTCAGATTCCCACAGAAAGCACCTAGCAAACCCACGGGTTGCTCCGGTCGTTGGAATATGACCAAAACCCACGACGGGTTTGACTTGCAAAAGGAAATCCACTGTCAAGGGTGCGCGCAAGGGCAAGGCGAGTGTTCAGGGCTGATTTCAAACCATTGGTTGAAAGCTTTGAGGCTCCACTTTTTGCGAGTCAGTTTTACCAACCTACCCTCAACGGGATCATAAATAAAAATAAACGTGTTCTACCAAAATCCTACCACGGGATCATAAATCAACGTGTTCCACAAAAAGGTGCTGCAGCTTCGGGTCATCCCACGGACCAACGTTGAATGGGTCACTGGTTAGGAGGCCAAGACCGCGGAGTCCGCGTGCCAGTTGGCGCGGAAGCAGGAGCTCCATGCGGAGGCCGAGCGAGCGCCCGGGTCTTTTTGTTTGATCTAGGTCCGCCAGTAGTGCCCTTTTACCAACTTTTTTGGGGGAGGGTTCCCCTACTAAAATAGACTACAGAAAAAAGGGTACCCTTATGTGCTATGGGTGCCGTCTCCCGCTCCCCAGCTGGGCAGCTCCCACTCTCTTTACTCAGTTTTGCTTTGACGCTACCCTTGGCTTTCCTGGCGAAGGGCCTCTCACATTTCATTCGCACAATGTCGGTTCTTTCTTGGCGCACCCGGATTTGCTTGACTGTTCTGCCGATGTTCTTCTGCTGCAGGAGGCCCGCCTTTCGGCGGACAACATTCGCACCGCCCGTTATCGGGCCCATGAGGCCAACCGCCAGCTTACCCCTGGTCCCCTCCTGCCCATCACGGCGGACGTCAATGGTGTCCGCAGAGTTGAGTGGTGGGGCCTCGCCGTCCTTTCTCAGGCGTGCGTTGTCTACGACTTCGATGTCTCGAAGGATGTTACTGGCCACCTTGGCTCCTTGCTGGCTACTGGGCGGGTTCAGGCATCGTGGGCTGTCTTTGGGAGGCTCCGCTTTCTCCTCATCAACTTCTATGGTGTGTCTGGGGCCTCCTCTGATGAGCCCACCCACCAGCACAATGATGAGCTCCTCACCAGGATACTGGACTTCGCTGCCCAATTCGTCCAGGACTTTCCTGTTGTTTTCGCCGGCGACTTCCAAGCGGACCCTCTGTCCTATGCTTCGCTTGCGGACGCTTGCAGCACGGGGGCTTGGGTCGACCCACTAGCCCCTCTGGACTGTGACGGCACCCGTGCCCCTACCTTCTGCCGCGATAAGCACTGGACCCCTGAGGTCCCTACTACCGCTATTGACACGGTCTTTCTCAGTGAGCATGCGCTCCATCTCTTGGAGCAGGCCTGCGTTACTCCGCTCTGTGGCTACCAGCACGCCTCAGTCTCGCTTACTTTCTCTGCTCCCACTGAGACCCCTCGTGCTGTTGCCTTTGCGTCCTTTGCCCCTCTGGACTTGACCGCCCTGGCTTCTCCTGCCCAGATAACTCAATGCGCGGAGGATCCGTGGCAGCAAAGCTACAGTCATGATCTCACTGAGGCTAGCAGCTCGGAGCAGGCCTGGGCCCTCTTCTCTGACTTTGCACTACGTGTGTTGGTCGACTCTGGGGCCAAGTGGGGCAGGGGGATCCGCACTCGTGGAACCCTGCCCCCTATCCGGCCCAAGCGCTCTCCCGAGGCGGCCCTGCCCCCTTCGCACCCCATCACTCTTCACACACGTCTCCTGTCTCTTGCACGGGAGCTCTTTTACCGCCTGGCTCGTCTGCCGGTCACGACTGTGCCTGATGCGGCCGTCACGTGTGCCACCATCCGGCGGTTCCGCCGGCTTGCGCGCGACCTTCGATTTCCCCTGAACTCTGAGGATCTCACACCTGGCGGCTCTGCCCATCTCTGTGAGAGAATTGAGTGCCGCCTCCAGGAAGTCACTCGTCAAAGGCAACGCGCCTCCTACCGCCGGTGGAAGGAGCGCCTCCGTCACTCCGCCCTGCATACTGGGAAGGCTGTGTTTCAACACCTCGCCAGGGCGGCAACCACGTCCTCCCCCAATCTCCTTGCCGGGCAGGATGGCCTGCCTGCCTACCATCCTGCGGATGCACTTGAGCATGCCGCCCAGCAGTGGAACACTGTCTTTGCTGTCCACGCTGATGGCATTCCGGTCGAGCCGCTCATGAGGCCTATTCAACACCTGCTCGAGCAACGGGCTACGCCCCTTGACCTCCCGGCTGTCACGCCGGAGGATCTGGCTCGCTCCATCTGTGCTCGGAGTGTGGACTCCTCTGCTGGCCTTGATGGTTGGTCCGCACGGGAGCTCCAGGCTCTCCCGCTTCGGGTGCTGCAGGTCCTTGCCACACTCTTCAACAAGGTTGAGGCGGGTTTGTGGGCTATGCCCCGTATCTTTGGCACGGCCAGACTGGCGGTGCTTGACAAAGGAGCGGGCCCCAGCCCCCTATCCAAACGCCTCATCGCTGTCCTTCCCATCTCTTACCTTGCATGGTCCTCGGCTAGGTTCCGTGCTTCCTCTGCGTGGCAACGCCTTGTACTCCCCGCTGAAGTCTGTGGCGGAGTCAGTGGCCGCCGGGTGGATGACATCACCCATCACCTTGCTCTTGATCTTCATGAGGCCAAGGCGACCAATGAGGTCTTTGCAGGCATCCAGATCGACCGCTCCAAGTGCTTCGACCGCCTGCTCCCCAGCCACACTGTTGCTCTCCTTGTGGCCTTGGGCTTCCCAGCCTCTGTGGCCAATGCGTGGCGCTCCAATTACTGCGACTTCAGGCGCTATCTCTCCTGGCGGGGAGCCATCCACCCTACTCCCTTGGCCAACTGCAATGGCATCGCTCAGGGCTGCTCTCTCTCGGTCCTGGCAGCGAATGTCTTGATGGCGGCTTGGGCCCTTCTTATCAGGCACTTCCCGGGGGTTGAACCGGCTACATGTCTGTCTCCTCGCCTGATGCCATTCCCTCCCTGGTGGAGGCGGTCAGGGCTACGTCCCTATTTGACGGCCTCTCGGCAAGTCTGGATGGTGGACTACTCATGAGTCACCTGCCTCGCAGCTCCAGGCTGCCCTCCCCGGTGCACCACGCCTGCGCTCTCTGCGGCCACTCGGCGTGTGCATCAACTTGGACTTGCGCGGCACTAAGGATGCCCGGGCTCCTGCAGTTGCTCGTTTCCGGGCTGCCCTCAGGGCCATCCGGGTGTTCCCTCTCCCCCTTTGCCAAAGCCACCTTTGTTGCTCGCAAGGCCATGCCCATGCTTACCTACTCGGCGGAACTCAATTTCGTCCCCCGTGGGCTCCTGTCCTCCTTGGCCACTGAGGTCGCGGGGGTCCTGTGGGACGGTCGGCCTGGCTGGCGTTCCCGTGAGTTGCTCCTTGCGGTCGTCCATCAGGGTCATCTGGTACACCCTGAGTACGCCATGGCGTACCGCGCCGTACTCAATGTGGCCTCCCACCTCCAGCGCTCGGAGAAGTTCGCCATCCAGTGGCGCATCGCCTTACTAATCCCAGGATTATGCCTTCCACGCTCGTTTCCAACGTGATCGCCGCGGTCACTCTGTGTGGCTTGCGCTTTCGGGCTCCTGCAGATGTCGCTCTCGCTTCGGGACCATGGATGTCCCTCTTCAGTGTCTCCCTTCGCTCCCTGGCAAGGCTTCTGCAGTGGACCATTGCGCAGCATGCTTACCAGCGTGCCTGCCGTGGCAAGCGTGCAGATATCGTCTCGGGGCCGTCCGGCCTCGTTGGAGCTCCTTTGTCCGTGCTTTCCCTTCCAACCGTGCGGTGGCCCCTGCTGTGGTTGTCGGCTCTGCAGCCACGGCTGACCGGCTTTATGCCTCCAACCTGGCTGCTTCTCCTGGCTGTCGCTTCTGTGATGGTGCTGATGAGACGCTGGCACACCTTGTGCAGTGCGGTGCTCTCCACGCTCGCATCGGTCCACCACCTGCCCAGCGTGAGGACCAGGGCCCTTCCTTCTACACTCATGCCCTGGCTGAAATCCCTGCGGACCTTGCCCATGCCACCCTCCGGGCCGTGCCCTGGCCTGATACCACCCCGCTACCCAGGTACGGTGGTGGGGATGTCCACCTGTGGACTGATGGCAGTGTCTACTTGCCCCACCACTTGCTCTTCGCTGCTGCCGGCTTTGCTGTTGTGAGTGCCTCTGCTGGTGTGTGCGCTTCTGGTCCCCGGAACGGGCCCCCTGGCGGACAACTACCGTGCTGAGGTCTACGCTATCCTGCATGCCGCCCAGCTTGCTCGTGGTCGGCTCACTGTTCACACCGACTCCCAAGCTGCCGTCAGCGCCTGGCATGGTTTTCACTTGAGGGGGTGTGTCCCTCCCAATGCTGCAGCGGCTGACCTCTGGTTATCCCTCTGGGATTTGGTTAGTCTGCGTGCCGCCTCCGGGTTTACTCTGACCCTCCACTGGATCCGGGGACACCTGCCTCTCAACCAGTGCCCTGGCTCGGTTGAGCTCTTGCATGCGCGTTGTAATCATGCGGCTGACCATGCGGCCAAGCGCGCTGCGCGTGCTTCCCTTGCATGCCTGTCTGTCGCATGTCTGCCCTGTTTTTCTCTGCCTACAGGCGCCATCGCTGGCTCCAGCAGCTCTTCCTTGCCTTGGCGGCCACCCCTGTTCCTCCTCCGCCCCCGGAGCCCCCTGATCCCGAGGTGCCCCCCCCTGAGGCCCCCGTTGCCCTAGGGTTAGGTGTAGAGACTGAGCCTTGCCATGTGCTGCAAGTTGAGAAGCTCCTCGCCAAGCCGCGGGACTGGACTCATGGTTCGCTGCAGTGGTGGGCCTGGAACAAGGCCTTGAGCTCCGCTATGTGGACAGTTCGCGGTAGCCTGGTTTGGAGGCTGCACTGCTCTTTTGGCGGCGCAGCCCTGGCATTGTCAGGTATGCTGGCGGTGCGGCCACTGCCCGTGGCCTCTTGGTGCACTTCAAGGCTGTGAGGAAGTGCATCGTCCGGCGCAACCCGGATGCCTTCCCCCGCGGTTGGGAGCCGCGGCTTGGCCGCTATGCTGGGGTCACCTGGCCGCGTGGAGCTTGGCCTGACGTCTACCTTCAGCGCACCGATGCGGAGCACAAGTGGCTTCAGCGGGTCCTACTCCGGGCCTCCCGCCTTGGCAGAGTACCCAGAGACTGGGAATTCTCGCTGGGCGCTGTTGCGTGATGGGGGCCTGCAGCCCTGGGCTTCGCGTGCTGGGGCTTCCTCGTGACCCTGGCCTACAGTCAGCTACTTCCGGAACTTTGTGCACGCCCCGCTCCCCAGGCACCCCTTCTGGGGGTGGCTGGTGGGCCGGGCATCGACTTTGAGATGTGCCCACCAGTGGACAGGGGGTCCCACCCCCTTTCCACTGGTGGTTGGCCTGCTCACACCCCCAGTTGAGTCTCTCCTGGGGGTCTGTGTGCGGGGCTCCTGCCCCACTTTTCACCGGTAGTAGGGCGGCATGCCCTACGACCCACGCGACAGACATTCGTGCGTCACGAGCCAAAAGGGTACCCTTATTCTCACCTTTTTATTGGAAGACCTAGAGATGAAAGGCGATGACGGTCGTTTGTAGCCAAAGACGGCAGAATCAATGAACCCACCAAGCCAGTGGACACACATTTGACACGTTTTTTCCGTTGGCTCTCCCTTTGTTGCAGCGGTGGCCCAAAAAGTGGTGGCACTTTTTTTGGGCTGGTCACTGGCCAAGTGAGTTAAGATCAATCCCGAAAGGAAGGCCTAGGGTGAAGCTTTCTTTGCCCGGAGTTTCTATGTAGCGAGTGGGAAGTCTAGATGCTGTGATGCTGAGAGGCTGCTTGACAGAGCATGAAACTAAGAGGGATATTGAAGGGGGACACCCCGTGGCGCTTCCTACCAAAGTGAATGAACCTGATCTAGTTGTTTCTCGAGTTGGGGGGTCACTAAAATAGCTCGTTTCCTCGGGACGAAGCCATACAGGAAGTAAGCATAAGTATGTCAAGTACCTTTAAAGAGCAGGTGTTTGGGGTTCACTTCCCCTACATTTTCTGGGGGCTTCTAAACATTTGGCTAGTCCTCAGACCACCTAAGTGAAGGAATGAAAACAAAAGAAGACAATACGGATGGACGAAATCCATTTCGCACCAGCTGGAATGTATGAAACCCTATGAAGAATGGAACAACCTATCAACAGATGCAGGATTCCGTTCAACATGAGACGACAAGTTATACCCTCCGGGTGTGGTCACGGACCCCCCCCGTTGGTTGGTATAGGCTTGGTCATCGACCCCATGGGACGTTTGGATGGTAAGGATTTCTATTTGAAGGAACCATGGCCGCGCTCACCTCTCAGACATCGGAAGTTTGGACAACCCAAGGATTCCCACGGTGGATTCTCACGAGAACAAGGGAAATACAGTAAGTTCCCGTTTGGGTGTGTCTTTTTTTGAGGGTTCCAACATTTTTGTGTTTTTGGAGATGAAAAAGCTGCGCGCCATCTTGTGAGGTCCAACCCAAGAAAAAAAAACCATTGGTGCGCAGGGTTTACTTGCAATATTGTGGATGGTTGAAATCGAAATCCGGAAATCGCACCACAAAATGAAGCACCATGGTTGAAACCATTCTTGGTTGGTTTTTACGTTGGGGGATCGAGTCAGAAACAAGGGTTCTGAACGGTGGCGCGGTTTGTGAATTTGGCAACCATTGGCCCCCCCACTTCCCCACTTCTGGACCTTTTTGCTACTGCACTTCGGGGATTACGGTAAGTGGCCCCCCCCCCGAGGTACATGCCAACGTACCGTGGATGGACGAAATCCTGTACCGCCTGACAAACCCTGTTTTCTGATGACTCCCCTGTAAATGCCCCAGCAAACCTTATGGTTTCAACCACGGTGACTCATTTCGTGGTGCGGTTTTACGGATTTCGATTTCCGCCGTCCAGCATGGTGTGCCGGTATTGGCAGGGGAGTCCTCCTTCCATGGTGTCTTAGGTGCGGCGTATGGAGGGCGATTTCAAGCATCCGCATGGATCGAAGGGGTTCGCGGCGGCCGACTAGGCCGCCTCAGAGCTGCGGCGCTTGGTGGAGGCGATGCGGGGCCGCCAGGCTGGAGCCCTGGATCTGGCGATCGCCGGGGCCAAAACCCGGCGGAGATGTCCGGCGAAAGCGGTCTGAACGTGGCGCGGATCGGTTTTACCTGCTTCTTGTTTTTGTTTGGCTGGGAAACTCCAACTTTACAAGCCGGCAAAAGAGGGGGAACTCCAAAAAAAGAACCATTTGCAGAGAAGCGCTCACCTGTTTCAGGGTTGATTGAAAGGGCAAGCCTTGTTTGTTTTGGGAGCGACTTCCCCCAATTTTGTCCCCTTTTGCAATTCGGGGAAGTCGGCATCGGAAGCGTGAATTTTGTTGGCCCAACAGGGCAGCAGGTTGCAGGAGGCTTCTCAGGTTCCGAGAAGTTGGGACCGAGTCAGTCCCGGAAGGATTGATCCAGCCGCTTGTGGCACGGAAAAGGAAAGCATGTGAGAGAGGGTGCCTAGTAGACAAATGTCCTTAATGGACCCTACTGTGGATGGTTGAAATCGAACTCCATTTTCGCACAACGAACTGAAACCATCGTTGAGACCGGTTTTTGTTGGTATCTCCGTTGGGGAATTGTTCATCAGACACCAGCGGTTCTCGTGCCGCTGGTGCGACATTTTCGCCGCCCTCGGCAATAATTTTGGGGCATCCACCGAGGGAAATCCGGCCCAGCGCCAGGGCTCCAGTTGCCATCTCGCCGGCTCAGGAGTTGCTGGAGCGCCAGGGCGGCGAGAGCGGGGCGGCGCTGCAGGCGTGGAAACGGATGGTTTGGTTTGGTTTGGGTTGGGTTGGGGGTTGAGTTGGGTTGGTCTGACTTTGGGTTGGGTTGGGTTGGGTTTGGGTTGGGTTTGCGTGGTTGGTTTGGTTTGGTTTGGATCCCGGGCAAGTTGCAGCGACCTCGCTACATGTTCATTGGGTGCCGGGGTCAACTAACATTCTCACTCCCTGAGTTCCCGAACTTTAGACTTTTGGGCAAGCTTGGACTTTTTTGCCCATCCACTCAGGAGGTGAGCATCCGTGGGTGCGCACAAGGAGCCAAAGGTTTTTGGCTAGACCCACCCCTACTTAAGTTCACCAGCCTGGTAGAGAAGGTAACGTTGGTTGGTGCTGGAACATCTTCATAGCTGACATGAGTTGATTGGTTGAGTTGGTGGGACCTCACAACAGGAGCGACCTCGCGGAGTTCTTTCGAACATTGGTTGAATGGGTGGGACCTCAAAAAGGATTTAACGCGCGCGACAAAATCACTGGGGAACGTTCCTTGCACAGGTCTAGAACAGATTGGTTGCAGTGTTTTGTAGTTCTTTGGAATTGTTGTTTTTTTCTTCTTTGGTTATCTCTTTTCTGGCACTGGCACCCTCTTTTTGTTGTTGTTGTGCTAAGAAGGGAACTTTTAAGGGAACCGGCGGCTCAAAAAAGGTTGGACCACCCGCTGTGAGCCGTGGGGTCTTTCAGCTCTCGGGACCGACCCAGGCGCTGCGAGTTTCTGAGTCGGAGAACGGCCAGCAGTTGGAGCGGGTGCTGAAGATGTGCGGGGAGCTGTCGGACGCCAGGATAGGCGCGGGCGCTGGGCCCCCCTTTGTAGCGGGCGGCAGTTTGACCCCCTCAAATCTTCGTTTGGGGTGGTTTTCCTTTAGACTACCCTTTAGCGTGGTGACGTGGTGTTCCTTTTTGTTCACCAATTGCAAGTTGCAAGGATGTTGATTTGACTCAGTACCAACCCCGGCCTGAAACTTTGACCCGCCAGCTTCCCATGCCCCCGGCTTCCCTCCGCTTCCCTTTCCTAGGCATGAAGGTTCAATCATGGGGATGCCTTGCTCTTGGCGGGGGACAAAAGTTAATTCGGCCCCGGACAATCTGTGGTTGTGTTACTCTCAGTTTGTGAGGCAGAGAGTGCTGTCAAGGTGGCAGAGAGCGTGTGCCAGATTCCAAGCTTGACTGGGAAAGCAGGGTAAGAGTGTCGCAACCACATCCTTGTCAAGTGAGTCACAAGCAAACTGGGGTAAGTGTAGGTTTACCGGGAACCCTTTTGAATCTTCAAACGGTTTCGGGTTGAATCTTTTATATTGCACCAGGTGAGCACGGTTCAAAGCCAAACAGGCGGCGCCACAATGCCGTGTAAGTGTGTGGCGCAAGTGCACTGGCGTGGGTGATTGCTCGTGCAAGCTCGCGCAATCGGCACAAGAGTTCCTTGATTCGCGCGGTTTCCTGTCGGTTTCCCCTTAAACCACCAAACAAGGGTACAGTGGTTGGTGTATATGAATCCCAACCTGAATGTCCAGAGGGCCCCACTTAAAATTCACAGCCACAAACGCGGTTTTTGCCAAGAAAGGACACACCCTTTGGCTGTGGCTCCAAATGAACCAAAATGGCACCTGGTGAATGGAGCCAACAACGAAACCTGCGTAACCCTGGCCGTTTAATTTTGAGCCACACCCAAACAATATCGAGCTTTGCGCTGCACGAGGCATGGTGACCGAAGTGGAGAATTGCCGTGCCATCCAGAGGCCTTCCAGATGGGACTTCGGGGGCCTTTCGGTGACACAAAATCCACGCCGATTTCGGCATCAGCTCGGATGGATCAAGCCTCATGGAAATGTCGACCCCATATGAATCAACCCCAGTTGAGCATTGGGGGTGTGTCCGTGGATTTGGTGCAGAATCATCACTTTTGGAGCGGAACACCCCCTATACTGGGGTTGATTAATACGGGGTCAGCATTCCTGGGATAGCTTCTCGCTCAAACTGGACAACTCCAGGCCTCCGCCCAAAGAGGACGACAATGCCTCCCACTCAAGTCCAAAAAAGCCTCGATTTCCGTCCATTGTTGTGCACCGAATGTTTCGGGCTAACAGTTGGCCACCAAGTGGTGGATTGTGTCAATCCACAGGTTTTGTTGTTTCACTTGGCAAGCATGTAATCGGCTGACGATGCTTTCCATTGCCTTTCCAAATCTCTCTCCACCTTTTGATTCCTAGTGGTTTCCTGCCTTTCTCCTCCAAGAAGTACGTATGGAGTTTGAACACGGTGTCTACACATTGGGCGTGTCTTTTTTTCCTCAGAGTATCCCGGTTGGATTTGTTTAGGCAGCGAGATATATTTGCACATTTACACAACCCGTAGCTCAGTTGATTTGGGATTCACGTTTTTGTTGGCTGCCAACCGGAGGCTGCATCCACACTGCCCAAAGCACATGATCAAGACACCTGCTAATAAAACAATATCCACAAGAAGAACCACAGCACCCACAATGAAACACAGACCAATGCCACCCACAATTTGGCCTGCGCTTGGGCAAGTATGTTTACATGAATCCGCGCTGATTTTTTAGAGAAACGGGATACTCAGATAGCCCATCCAAGCTGTTGAATGACTCGATTCGGGCAGAGCGTGAGCTGAAACAGTGGCAGCTGATTCGGGCCGCTCCTGCAGTCTTCCGGGCCTGATTTCCCTCTTTTCGGTATCGTTTTAGTGCCGCTTGCGGGGTTATTTTCAGGTTTCCCTGAATTGGCCTTGTGGGTAAATATGGAAACCACCCAACCTAAACCATCAATCCACAACTCCAAGTGGAGGGACGCCGAATTTTGGCGCTTTCGCAGGCAACTGGAAGACGCCTTGCGGCGCGTAGATGCGCGGCTGGAGTCTGTGTCCTCTGTGGCAGCCCAGTGCTCCGGAGGCTCAGCCTTGTGGTCTGCCATTTCCTGTGTCTTTTTGTCGTTGTGGGTTTCCCTTGGCCTCACCGAAAGGGGGTGCGCTGCTCGCCTGCTCGCTCACTGGTACAGTCGTAGACATGGGAATTTGCAGGGTCTTCGTATCACAGGCCTTCCTCGCTCAGAGCCAAGCTCACGAACTACAGGAATATTGAACTTGTTGGCGATAGAAACACAGAGCACGGATGCGAACATGTTGTTTTTTCAGAAAAAATACAGCGGCAACACCACGAATCTGGCTGCCAGGAACCTTTGGGCTGGCAGTTAGCTAAGTGAGTTGGAAAAAAAGGCCAGAGTTTCGGGATCAAACAACACCTCCGGGAGAGAAGGGGAAGGGGATTCCCCTCCTCCTGTCCTCCTCGACGAAGTAGTGTAGTCATTGGGCTGGCCACTTTGGTATGGCAGATTTCGGGTCATTTCCCACAGCCAAGGCCATTGGTGACAGGTATCACGAGGCTGTCTCAGCCAAAGACAACTTTCCAACAAAGCTGAACCAGTGGCACGGACCAGTTTCCTCCTCCTTCTCCTCTCCTCCTCCTTCCCACTTGGTGTGTTTTCCGATTGGTTCTCTTCAAACCAGCCCAGGAGAGGTATCTTCAAAGCAACAAAAGCAGGCGAGTGATGTCCCTTGCATTTCCTTTCCTTTCCTTGTGAGGTTCAGGGGTAGATGACTTTCGCTTGGATGGTTGTCTTCCAAAATTGGATGGCTTTGCTTTAGTTTCTCTTGAGCCACCGTGTGGGACCACCAAGACCCTGAAGCTTTCCCATCCGAGTTCATTTGTGGGATGATATCCATTTTAGGGCCTCCTCCAAACACATCTCAACAACATCCCAACAGAGATCGTTTCCTTTCTCCCAAACCTCGTGCCTTCCACTTTTCCCTCAACCCCAACTATCCATCCAAGTCATCTTCAGCCCCTCCCGCTTGTTTTCGTCCACTTTCAGGGTACCTCCGCATTTTCCCCCGGCCAAAAACCAAAATCCGCTCGACTCCGCTTCCGACTCCGCTTCCGACTCCGCGCCTCCGAAGCCGCGAAGCCGCGAAGCCGTGCGCCAGGGCTGGTGGACGCCAAGGCCTTCGCGCAGAGTGCGGCGGAGAAGGCCTTGGCCAACTCCAAGGAGCTCTTGGAGCTCAAGGCCTCCGAGCTGAAGGCGGGGGGGGGGTTGGGGGTGGGTGCGGGGTTGCGGGGTGGGGGGTGGCGTTTTGCGGGGGTTGGGGGCTGCGGGGGATTGCTCATGCGGCCACAGGCGGCGCTGGTGGGGGGATTGCTCATGCGGCAACATAAAGTTCGGGGCCAAGGATTTTGGCTTTCTTATTACCGAGCCATGACCAAACAAGTGGACTCCCCCTTCCCCCCCCCCCCCCCCCGAATTCTGCGCGTTGCTTTTCAAATTCATGCGTGCTTCTGTCCGGTTGATATCTCATTCCTTTCCTCAACCAATATGCTTCTTTGCGCTGAACTCGTTTGAACTGTTGATTCTTTTGGGATCCACGGGCAATGTGCATGGTTCAGCAGGATACAGGGGTCATCCTGAGACCCTTTGATATTTAAATCCTTTCCTGGGCTCCATGCGTTCGCGACAAATCCAAGTTGTTGGTGATTTTGATAATCTCCCTGTCATGTGAGTCCATCTGTGCAATCCGCTAAATGTTTTTTTTACGAAAGGTACCATGCATCGCGCCAGCGCGTGACCGTGTGTGTGTGTGTGTGGGTGTGTGCGCGTTTAAACTATCTCAGGGCCCACAGTTCTTTAACCCATCTAGGGTCCTCTACCCCCTCCCTTCGATGAACATGGAAATCCAGCAACCTGCAACGGAGGAGTCTCCTGTTGGGTGAAGTTTGTTGAGGTTGTTGACGGAACTCAAGTAGCCTGCATCGGAGGAATCTCCTGTTGGGTGACCCGGTTTTGAGGGTTTGAATTCTTGCCAAGGGGCCAGTGCCAAAGCGAGGGCTCGGCGTTTTGTTTTTTTGCCAGGAGCTGGTGGAGAAGCGGGCGACGGAGGCCACGGGGAAACTCGAGGCCGGGCGTCGCGTCGTCTCATCGCGCGGGGGCGCGGCGTCGTTGGGCCCCGGCGCGCTGAGACGTGGACATCCGGGGTAAACCTACCAGCTGGCGCAGGAATTTGGCCATCAGTGTGGGTTTGCCGGTTTGCCTCAGTGGGGTCCATTGTTGGTTTCGTTTTGGAGCCCTGAGCCGGCGGAAGCGCCAAAACAGGACACGGCCTGGAGAATAGGCTTCTCTTGAAACCAGGGGCCTTTCTGCCCTCGTGCGCTGCTTGCGAAATGGCCCACTGGCTCAGCTTCAAACAAGAAGCATGTCGACCTCAGGCTCGATCCGCTGTTGACTTCTTTTCACTGGCCAGAACAGTCGCCGAGGCCGTGACATGGGAACGCAATCAAGTGTGGACCAGACTCGCCCACATGCTGTTTTGGTTGGTTGGCTCATTGCGATTTCCTGGCGGCGCCGGGCTCGTGTTTTCAGATCTTGTTGCGCTTTGCTTCTTTACGCGCAGTGCATGCGATCCTTGAACCAAGGCAATTCTTGACAAGCTTCCTCTAGTTATTGCATGTTCAATCCTAGTTTGCTTCAAGCTATTGACTTTGAACTATAGTTTGCCATTTTGTCTTTAGGAGATTTCCCAGGCTCACCAGTGAGTGGAGTGAGTGAGAGAAATTGAGACAGCCCTCCTTTCCAACCCCTTTTCCAACCTCTCGGCTTAAGGCAGGTAAGTGTTTGAGTGATGACCCGTTCCCCTTGGCTTTCTCATTTGGTTCCTTGACGAGTAGAAGGAAGCCACGGGAGTGAGTGCTCCATGTCCAAGCTGCCAGCTGCCAGCTGCTAGCTGCCAGCTGCCTTGAGAAACAAACGGCCAACCCAAACTTTCTACTTCCCTTACTGGTTTTGAAAGGTGCTGGATCCATAGTTGTAACCTCCCCCCTTTCGCTTGGTCATAAGCGTGCCCTTAAGGCGCGGGGATCGTATGACCATGAAACATGTCGAAGCAACGTTGTTCAACAATCAGCCTCCATGATTGTTGATTTGGGTGGATGTTGGATCCACAAGTGGGGTAGTCCCAACCTGAATATGTCCAGGGCGTATGTTGA
>CAUJNA010000486.1:112500-217565 GCA_963377175.1 Effrenium voratum | reverse complement strand
CGGGTCGCGCTGACGGTGTTGGGACCATGAGTCCTGCCATCCTTGCCATGACTGCCAGTCGGTACTAGACCACCACGACATCTTTTCAAGCGCGTTGCAACTGCGAGCCAAAAACTTCAGAGGACAGCGAAAAGACACCCTGAACACGAGAATGGTCTTGCGCACTCTGGCCAAGATCAACTCTACTGGAGCAGCCTCAGACAAGTGACTGAAAAGCTAATGTTTTTCTCGGCTGATTCTTCTGGCGATCATGAATCCAGGACTCTACGGGCTTTGCCCCCGCTTCCCAGCAAACTCCGTGCGCAACATGAGCAGCACAGGGTATGACCCAGCATTTTCCAGCTGAGTAGTTCAGAGCCCCAGCGGCCTCAGCCATTCTCAAAGCGGCATCCTCCCCACCACGAATTGGGCAGCCTTTGCCCCAGCCTATCCCTGACACAACAAGATTGGCCTCGTTTTTGGCGGCCTGCCAGGTGTTGCACAGGATCCGGCCGAATTCTCAAGCATTCGCGGGGTCGTCTTTTGCAACTAACTGCCCAGCACTGCCACCAGTCGAAGTGAGCGCGGCTTGGCAGAACGCGGCCTCTGTCCAAGATGCCTTTCAGGCCTCCTGGTGTTGCGGCGTGCGCGAACATACAGTGGGCACACTCTCGAGAGGGCAATGGCACTGGAACTGCTCCGGCTCTCTGGCGCAGCCCTGGAAGCTTCAGCATTTGGAAACGGAAAACGTTGTTGGGTTCTGGCTGCGAAACGCCGCGCCGTTCTGACGGGTCTGTCTCAAAGAACCAAACAGGGCCGCAGTCCTTCACGGACATCTTTGACTTGACAAGTGTGCGTGCTATGCGCAGAAGGAAACTGTGTGAGGTGACATGTTGCTGGTTCATCTTGTTGCCAATGTAGGTAGGAATATCCAGCTCAGCCATGCTGGGACTATGCTGAACAGTAGGGAAACCCTAAAATGGAGCACCCGTTTGGGTAACTCTTTCTTGGAGCGTTTGAAAGACTTTGCGGCTGTGGCACATGCCAAGCACCCGGCGGAGGATCCACAAACTGGGACGCCGGTTCTCTGTCTTTTTGTTGGCTCCGTCTCTTCTATGGTCAGATTCGAAACTGGGCAAGTGCTCTGATTCACCCACGCGATCACAGCGTTTAGCTGGCTCAAGTCAAAATCCACTTTGGCTCTTGTCGACTGAGCCAATGTTGCTTAGGTAGCGCAACACCATCGAAGAACCATTGAGCCCGTATCTTGTTCAGTGGGAAGCACGGGTGCGACATCAAGGTTGCGAGATCAAGGTTGTGGAATCAAGGCTGCGTTGTCGCACAGTGACTCGGAGCGGAAAACAAGGCTGAAAAGTCAAGGTTAGTCATCTCGGTTGGAATATCGGCACCATTTCTTCAGAAAAGTGGGTATCAAGGATTTGTACAAGGCTGTCCCTTTACACGACTCGATCGGATCAAGGATTGGAAAATGCGACTTGGCCCCCAGTCGATACTGGAGTGACGACAGGTCCGCGAGCGGCGCCCCTGCCGAAATGGTACACCCAGAGGAAAGTAGTCTGATTCCGTCTGCATCTCTTCCGTCATCTTGCAGAGGCCTCTGACATCTCTTTTGAAGTATGGGATCAGCCCGTAGCCACCCATGTTCATGCGACAAGCAAAGTCTGGTGAGCCAAAGCACACTTTGGAGGCAAAGACAAGCTGAGCGGAAGCAACAGCCAGAACAGCATCACTTTCTCCGATTGGGGAACCAACAGCTGAAATCATACGCATCTCCCTGCAGGTACACGTGGGCTGATCGTTTCCCTCACCATACCATAGCTTCGTTGCGTCAGGTAGGTATGGCGAGCCTGACGCCCCTGCTGGAAAACACCGGAAGCTGTGGTCTCCAACTCAGCGTTCGAATGTATTGTTTTTGCGGGGGCCCCAAGCCAACCAACGTCGCCGAACTGCTCAGATCCGAGAAAACGGAAGAAAACCGAAAAAGAGGGGCTGTCAAACGTGTTTACAGATCCAACTTGCGCGGCTTCGCCGCTCCAATGAAAAACGGACGGGTGCGAGCATCGGACCTTAGTGCGTATCTGTTTTGAGTGGGACTCCTAAACCAAACAACGTCGTCGAACTGCTCAAATCAAAAAGAAGAGAAACTAAACAGGAACTGCCCGGTCAAGCATGTCTCCGGACTCAATTTGCGTCGAATGTCTTTGCGACCAGACGTACACTCACACACACACAGAGAGAGACACAGAGAAAGAGAGAGAGAGAGAGACACAGAGAAAGAGAGAGAAAGAGAGAGAGAACGAGAGAGATAGAGAGAGAGAGAGAGAGAGCGAGAGAGAGAGAGAGAGAGAGAGAGAGAGCAAGAGGCAGCCAGAGGGATTTCCAACAAAAGCGAAGCCATCCCAAAACAGGTCTGTCCAAACTTTCGGAGTCCCCCCATTCAACCGTGACACCCTTCGCCAACCTTCGTCCCTTCGCCCCACGCCACGTGCCTTCCCCAGCAGCTCGCTCAGGTTGCTGCCGGCCTCGTGCAATTCGGCAAATCAACAGCCCCCAGGTGGAGCCAACAGTCAACCCCATATCTAGACGTGGCTGAGCACCCCATGTAGTGAAAAGAACATCCTCCTGGCTTCTGTGGTTTCTCTTTGACACACTCATAAGGGTCTCATTGGGTTTAACGAGCCTCCTCTTAGTGTCTCTGGCTTCTCTTTCACACACACACACACACACACATACAAGGATCTGTTTGTTTGAATCAGCGTTGCTCAGCTCCAGTTCATGCAACCAAATAGCCGATTGGAGGACGTCGGAAAACCGTCGTGCTCCCATCGGACCAGCGAAAGCCAGCCATCCTTAACTTGGGCTGCTTAATGCCGAATTTGAGCTCCAACCTATCTGCCAATCACAAAGTGAAAACCGGAAAATGGTTCTCTCTTTTTGAGGGTGCACTTTTTCGGGTTGGTTTAAAGGGAAATCACTTATTTCGGGGGAGTGCCTTCAAAAAAGACAAACCCAAATAGGAATTGGTTGCCCCCGGACCATAGTGAGCTCGTTTCACCTTCAGGACCTATCCCCCCAAACCTAGCTTGCGCGCACCTACTGCAAGCGATCGAGAGGTCGGCATGCGGAAATCCTTGCCAAAGCAACGCTGGAACCGTGCAGAGGAATCTGCTTTTCGGGGATCTCGTTGTTGGCTTCATGCGAATCTGCAGAGAAAACCTGTCGCCCACCCCCTTTTTGGATGATTCTACGGGACACTCGGCTGAAAGCAGGTCTGCTCGTCCAGACGAAAACTTCTGTTGCAATGAACCGCCGCTCTCTTGAAGGTCGGCCAGCGGTGTCGAACAACCAAAAATATGGAAGGAGCACCACCGTGTTGTTTGTTGGTTTCCTTGGTTTTTTTTTGCGGGGGGGGCCTCGTGAAAGACGCACAGACGCACTCATAATCATAAATGCTGCTGCTGTTCCTTTCGGTTTCCAGAAAACCCGAAACGGGCACCCGAGGAACAAACAAAACACTAAAACACCGACGTTCGACCGAAACTGACCCAAACGCCCCGCCTGTTCGATGCTGCCCTCTGCCTCATGCGCGCTGTGGATGGTTGCAAAATCCGTTCGCACCACGTTGAGATGGTTGAAACCACATCGAATCCTTCCAGCGCTTAACTGTCTCACATGGAAGTCCTGACTAAAGGGTCCATGTTAGAAGGCCATGTTCCTTCAAATGGACCCTGAGGTGGCTTCCGTGTTAGTGGAAATAAGAGTAAAGCAATGTGGGTGTGTGCGCGTGTGCGCGTGGTGTGCGCCTGTGCGCGTCTGCGCGTCTGCGCGTCTGCGCGTGTGCGCGCGCGCACGTGCACGCGTATGCGCGTGCGCGTGTGCGCGTGTGCGCGTGTATGTACACAATCATACACACTCGTTTGAATGCCCGTTAAAGTGCAGGAGCACTCTAGACGCCCAATGCAAAGCAGGGGTTGAACCCGCAAAATCAAGTGCCTCTTGGGTAGAAAGTTGGCAAGGCAACAAACGACAAACGCTCACTTTTTGCTTTGCCGTCTATCTCTGAAAAGGGCCACCAAAGGGTTGTTTTGTGGTGGTTTCGCTTTAACACCGTTCCCAACTGCAGCCGCTACTATCTGGTTCGCGATGATCATTCGCCAGAGCCTTCCTTTCCAGGGCGTGTTTGAATTGCATTACATGCTCCCACCACGCCCCGCTGCCTTCGTTTTATCAGACCCAGGCAAAACCGAAGGATCTGAGCGCCCACGCCATCAGCAAGCCTTGCTCTCCGCTGCCTGCATCCTCGGGATCTGCGTTCAACGAATATCGAAATCCAACCTAAGCTTCCATTAGCTTGAGCCCCCTGGAAAAAATGAAAATCTGTCCCGTAGTGATAGATTCCATTTACAACCAAGAAGGGCAGGAGAACGTATTCTTAAGCAAATGGAAGCAAGTCATCCAAGTCCAATCTGCAGTCTGAGTCCAGTCTATGTCCACCAGTCCAAACCTGAGCCGCCGACCAGCTGGGAACCTTCTCGGTCGCTTTCTGCCTGCAGAACACCGCCGGATAGCTCGCCAAATCCCCGATAACCCGCCACATCGGATCCCGAACATGGAACCGTCACATCTGCGGCTTCTCCAAGGCCAGGTTCCCTGGCCTGTTCGGCGAAGGCCGCAGGGCCGCTCTCCAGACCCTTGCTGCCCTGCGATGCCTTGTCGCGAGGGCCATGAAAACTTGAAGAGAGCCTGGCCTCACACTCTCCACGTGTCAAAATTCGGGAAACATGGCGGTGTCCTTGTTGGTGTCCCTTGAAGCCAAGCTTAAACTGGCGCCCAAAAAGACACGCGCCCACACACACACAAGTACAAATCTCAGATTGATGAGTGGGGGGGGGGGGGGGCATTTTATTTTAGTTTAGAGAATACGCAGTTCTCAAGGAGATGCACCCTATCCACCAGGTTGATTCCGGAGTCCACATTGCTTACACACCCTCAGGCTCGTGCGATTTGCGTGCCTGGATCGCCCACGCTAGCGTCCTGGATCGGCACAGCGCATACGGCTATGGACTTGCGCACCAGTTCTTCTGCGGTACATGACGGTGGCTTGAGCGCTGACTCAGGGAATATTCGAATCAGATCTGGACTCATGAGTCAAATCTTGGTCCAGTCTGGCACCAAAGTTCTGCGTCCAATCGCACTCGAGTTTGAGACCCAGCCCCAAATCTAACCTAAGCTGCCAAGTCCATGAGTCTTATCTCAGCTGCCGGCAAGCTGGGAGCCTTCTCGCGCGCTCTCTGTCTCCTGCAGTCTAGGCAGAAGGCGTGACACCACCCCGAAGCACCAGAAACCGCAACAAAACGCACAGCTCAGCGGCGCCTGCACTCCATCCATGGAATGCGCAAAGGCAAACACCTGCTACTGTTGCTTACACACCATGCAAAGAAGCATTGCAGACCTGTAAAGGCCTGGGAACAAGCCAAAGCCTGACGCCACTGCGTGCCCTGCATGCAGGCATTTGCGATAGCGCGCAGCAGGCTGAGGGGTATGTCTGCGTCTGTCGGCATGTTCCCAAAAGCGGTAAGGCACGCTGCACTGCTTCCCTCGAAGACATGCCATGCGTGGCTCCAGGCATGGTGGCATGGTCTGGAGTACAGCGAAAGCCAGCTGCCACTTGCAACGGAGGTACGCGCTTTCTAAGGCCAAGCGCAAGAAGAAGAGTGACACCCAGCCCAAGCGGAGATTGTCACGTCATTCTCGCAAGACATGTAGTCACCCCAACCCCCCCCCCCTTCAAGGCCACCCGCCTCCGGCTCGCTCTGGGCCGAGGCGTCGGACGCCTCGCGCGAGCTTTTCTCCATCGCGGAAAACCTAGCCCCCCCTCCCCCCCCCAACCCAACCCACCGGGCCTCCTTAGGAGCCTGAATGGTAGGGAGCCTGAATGGCCATCCCCATGTTTGGAGGAAAGAGTCAGGAAGAAACCGTCCTTGTGGGCGCCATGGAGGTAGACCCGTCTATGTTTCCACCAGACGGCGCCATTGATGGCCATCGTCCACGGGCGCAACCAGGTACTGCTGGGGTAGGCGCCCCATATGTATGTATATATATATATATATTTATTTATTTATTCATTTATTTATTTATATTCATATTCATATTTATATTTACATGTATCCAGAGAGAGAGAGAGAGATAGATCTATATACATATACACATGCTACCCTCCCTGCCTCCCGGGACCCACCTTGAAGATGCAAAGCAGATCCTTCAGTTTCAGAGGCCTTTGACATAATGATCAAATATGTTCTTAAGAGGGGGCTGAAAGGAATTTCAATTTAATATTGAAATATATTCTGTACACATACAAAGATATAACATTATATATATATATATATATATCTGTATATATTGGGTAAAACTGCTGGCGCTGAACCAATCACAAATCCTCCACTGGCAGGGCAGATTGAACCTTGCAGTCTGCGCATCAGTTCACCAAACGACACCCGCAGTTCCGCAAGTCCAAGGCTCCTTGGTAGATCCGACGCCTGGCCTGTCTCAAAACAGAAAAACCCATGGCTGAGTAGCACCCTTTTTTGGTTGGTTTTAAAGCGAACCCAAAAGGAAACCACCCAATTCCCCCGCCTCCCCAATTTCAAGACGCCCAATGAACACTCACCTGACCTTATCCGTGTTCAGGCCGGTCTCCAAGCCATTCTCCTTGCTGCCCTGCGATGCCTTGCAGAGATTTGCGCGCATCCAATTCCAGGGGGAAGTCAGCTTCCCTCTATTTGGTGATTGGAGTGGCTTCCCATTTACCCTCTACAAGAACCAGGGGTTCAGGCGGAGAGAACACAAACAAACGCCAGTCCGACACACCCTGAGGCCCCCGCAACTACCACTTGCGTGTCCTCTTCCGCACTGGCGGCTGTCACTTGCGCGTCCTCTCCGACGCTGCCAGCTGCATCCTGCAGTGCTAGGCAGAGGCACACTTCGGCCGCAACGGCCAGACATATGCCTGGGCAAGCTTTGGCGCGTATCAAGTAGCTGTCCCTTCTTGGCTTGGTCCTTCCTCCAAATACTGGGGTTTTAAACCAAGCACTCGGTTCATTGTCCAAAGAGGGCTAGCTGACTTGCTGAACGACCCACGCCACAGTACCCATGCCAAGCGCCTTGACATCCTCCGCGGTTTTGGATGCCTCACGGAGACACTGTGACACAATCCATGTGGTGTAAAATTGGGGGGACCCCTAACATGAAGGTGTTCCTTTGAGTTTGAGTTCCTCTTTACATACGCCAAAAATTGGGGACGTCACGAAGGTCTCCTTTTTCTGTGCAGCTACATGCTGCCCAGTGGCCACAGTTTTGGTGGCATGGTTCCCTCTCCGAGTATTGAGATTATCGAAGACCTGTGACAACGAATGCCTGCGTATGATCATCAACGTCTGATAACTGCCCCTTCACATGGACACCCAACAAAAAATGTCTTCTGCCAACAGTTGGCAGAAGATCCCACAATGATATGGTTCTATGCTAATTGTCGGAAAAGATAGCTCCATTTCGCAAATATGATCTCATGGAAGTGGAAAAGGGGGCCTCATTAAGATGATGGTAGCCTTCCAAAACTCTTCGTAGCACTTCCGTGACTTGCTAAACCCTTTGGGTGACCCTTGCACACAGGATGGTCCCTTGGTGCAAGCTTGGGCCCGTTTGCTGAACCCTGCAACTCATCCCCAGCCTGCGATTCGCGCGATCCGCGTGATCCGCGTGATGCGCGTGATCCGCGAGGCGACCCGGCCGGCGCGTTCGCCATCTCCTGACATGGAAGCCGTGTGTGCGGAGCCTCCAGCTTGAATGGGGGCGAGGATTTGCTTTTTGCAGAGTAATTAGCCTTTTGGGGTCTGGAAGGGCAAGGGTGCCTAAGACACGCGCACATAGAGGGTCGTGGAAAAAAAAAAGGGAAAGCCCCTCCTATTGGCGAGCAACAAGCAACATCAGAGGAGTAGCAAACCAACATCAGACAAAAAAAAATGAGAAAGCCCCTCCTATTGGCGAGCAACAAGCAACATCAGAAGAGTAGCAATCCAACATCAGAACTGAAAATGAGCATCGAATGCCAAAAATATTATATTAAAAGGAAATCCATGTCAGTGTGTAAGGAAGAACATATCCGACCTTATCTGCTGGATTCGCATGATGGCCCCTACCTTTCAACACTGACAGTGCGACTACGTGCTGACGTATGGCCACAGTTTTGGTGGCACGTATCCCTCTCTAGGCATTCAAATTTCTCGAAGGCCTGTAACAACACATGCCTGCGTATGCTCATCAACGTCTGATGACTGCCCCTTCACGTGGACCCCAAAAAAAAACTGCCTTCTGCCAACAGCAATCATACGGTTCATCTCATGGAAGTGGAGAACGTGTCCCCTGAACCCTGCAACTCATCCCAGCCTGCGATTCGCGCGATCCGCGTGATCCGCGTGATGCGCGTGATCCGCGAGGCGACCCGGCCGGCGCGTTCGCCATCTCCTGACGTGGAAGCCGTGCGTGTGCGGAGGCTGGGGAAGGATTTGCCTTTTGCAGAGTAATTGGCCTTCTTGGGTCTGGAAGGGAAAAGGTACCTGAGACCCGCGCACATAAAGGGTTGCAAGCTAAAATTGGGAAAGCCCCTCCTATCGGCGAGCAACAAGCAACACCAGAAGAGTAGCAAACCAACATCAGAACCGAAAATCTGCATTCAAGCCAAATTGTTCTCATAAGAGGAATCATCTTTCGGGATGGAAACCCCTTTTAGGAATCCATGTCAGTGTGTTAGGATGGACATATGGTATCTTATCTGCTGAATTCGCAGGATGGCTGCCCCTACCTTTCATTTTGTGGCAAGTTGAATGTCCTCTTGAAATGGGTGTGTCCTTTTTCGGGGAACCCTCCTTTCGGATAACTTTAATGGACCCGATTTTGAGAGAAGCCCAAGTGGGCTCCCATCGCCCAAGTCGAACGGCCAAATCGGGCGGGGAGCGCCCAGGACATGGTCCAGCGGTGGCCGCCAACGAAGCCAACATCAGCTGCCTGGGGAAAAGAAAACGACCGCAGCCCGGTCTGTCGGACGATCGCGAGGCTCTTTGCAACCTGCGCTGTGTTTGTGGGTGTGGGTGCTTTTGTGGTGCCAACAAGTTGAGTTGTTTTGAGGCGAAATCAAAAGGAAACCACTCATTTCGGAGGTCTCTCTTTTGGCAAACACACACAAGCACAAACACAAGGCCCCAAAAACCAACGGTTCTCTGATGTGTCCCTGGCTTGTACCAATACTACTTTGGGGCCCACTAAAGAACGGCGCTGAAATTCGCTCGAGGCTTCAAGCAGAGAGTCCGAGGTTCCAGTAGCTGTTTTGTCAGTCCTGGGGAGTCAGTGGTCATAGAATTTGGGAAAACCGAGGCGAGTGGCCTTTCACATGCTGCTTCTCACAACTTGCAACCTTACGGTCAGCTGCGAAGCGGTACTCAAAGCCTTTTCAATGAGACTTGGGGGTTCGAAGGGCGTTGGCTTCAGCCTGTGCAACAGCACAGGGGGAATGTCTAGCCTTCTCAAGTCTAACCTATTGCTATGCGTCAAGAAAGTATGAAGGATAATGTTGGGCACATCAAAAAACTTACAAAAGTCCGTCACCCAACCACCACCAAGCATACTGCAATGTAAACCACCATCTTGTCACCATGTAGCCACAAAAACAAGTAAGAGTCACATACACTCTTGGCAAACAAGGATCAAATCTTGGCACCTGAGGACCCAGCTGCCACATTCGTCTCCACGACACCGCGTGGCTCTGCCTCCTGCGTTTTTGGAGGCGGAAATCCTATTGTGGATGGACGAAATCATTCCGAACTGCCGTTCAGAAACCCTGGTTTGGGATGGTTACCCTGTAAATACCAACAGTGACAATGGTTTCAACTATGGTTTCGAAGTAGTGCGAAAGGATTTCGCAAACATCCATGGCGGGCCGTTTTTTTCTCTGGGTTTTGTAGGTGCTGAAACGACGCATTTCACGGCATGTGCTTAAAACAAGCGCACCTGCATTGCAACAGCACCGTCAACATTCCCGGCATCGTTTCAACACTCCCAGCATCACCAGAAGCTTTGGGTTAGATTGAGTTTGGGGTGGGGTCAAGGATTGCCTTGGGTGGGTTTCGGCGGGGCTTGGGTTTCTATACGCTGTGTTCACGGTTGGTCTAGGTTGGCTAGGGAAGGGTTAGCGTTGGTTTAGTGCTGGTTAAGGGTGGGATTACGATAGGTTTGGGCTGGCATAGGAATGCAATCCTGCTGGTTTAGTGTGGGTTTCGGGCGGGTTCAGGGTTGGTCCGGCTGGGCATAGGGTTTGTGGTTGTGGTTTGGGGTGGGTTACAAACACTATCCTGGCAGTGATGCTACTAAGGGTTGCTGGTGATGCTGAGGATGTGGAAAGCCAAAGCTACAAAAACCGCGAAAACCAAAAAAGCGCTGACTGACCGACTGGCCAACGACCGACGACCCGGCACGCCAAACCTAGGCGGGAAAAACTGGGGGCCCGGTTTTGGATTGTTTCCGAAAAGACTTGAACACAGGTCCTTCATTGAAATGTCTAGCCCTCTGGTAAATGACTACAACCCAACTGAATCCATTGTCGTGTATGCCCTAAGCTGAGCTAAAAGGCCATGCTCGTAGGAGACCCCACCTTGAATTCTAAATTTGGACCCTACCCATGCAGGCGGTAGAGTCTTGCCTCCCAAGGTCACTCAAGACCCACTCGAAACCACGTCACGGAGGGCCTACGCTCATGTCACATGTCTTGTCCGAACGGCAGGGGGGACCACGGCGTTGAACCACTGCTTACCGGGTCCTGGACATTGCTTGCAACAACTTAAACTTTTAGTGGAGCATGGCTTATTGATGGCGTACGAAAGGAAAGTGGACAGGGGATAAACCGTCAGACGAGAGAAAGGAGATGACCTAGGATTAACTCTCCCTTTCCCGTCTCCCTTCCACGCCTAACTCTGTTTCCGTCCCTCCAAAAGTCTAAAGAGTCTTACCGGTATGGCTGGGAACCGAAGACCAGGAAGTCATATTGTCAGCTGGCATCCGGCCGCTCTGGCAATGGCACCGAAAGGTGCTTTGGGAAGAAAAATCAGTTACGCTTCTAGCTTACTAGAAGAAAACTTGCTCATGGCTCATGGTTGTCCAAAACGGTTGGAATAAGACTTTTGCCAAACTCAGGAGTACCACCATGCTTCGACAAACATATGGGTGTTGATCAATATTCTCTTTGGTCCCCAAATGACCACCAAATGACCACGGGAAGCTTTTCCCATGTTGGAAACATCATCTTGTAGTTTCCCAACCATTTGTTTATCCCGTGTTTACCAGAGCATTTGATGTTGGGGTTCATGGCGCGGCGCGGCCACAAAATACCGACTCCTCCAGCGCCAACGGGGTGTCCGACACCAGCAGCAGTGCTTGGGCCATCTCGTCTGACAGCGCCTGCACCAAAGCGGCCCAAGTTCCAAGGGGGGAGTGGAGAGGGAGGTGGGGGGCGAGGAGTTGTGTGGAGTTGGGGTGGAGTTGGGGGGGGGGGGAAGTGCCTTGGTCAACCCACTGAGACGTGATAACCATAGTTTATGTCCGGCTGTTGTGCCTTGGATGTTTGCTTTTTTCATCGCAGACGCGTTGGTCAGCGCGAAATGAGCTGAGCATCGTATCTGCTCTTCTCCTCTTCCACGTACTGTTGAAGCCAAGGGCGGTATACAAACCAGCCATAGATGGCGAAGAAAATCACCACAATGCTGGAGATGCCGGCAGACACCGGCAAAGAATATGGCAGAATTCCGGTGAGAATGCCACCACAGCACATTGCCTGCGCAGCGTAGGCTGGAGCGGTGCACCATATCAACTTGTTCCGGCTGGGATTCAGCCGATACAAGTAGCCATAGGCCATCCGGGCCAGAACCCAAACAATGCCACAGACTCCAGCAAAGTTGGCATCCAGCGCAAAGGAGCACACCCACATGGCCAGGAAAAAGGCCCAAGCCTGCTCCACCTGGTTTTGTTGCGCACGCAACGCTCGAATAAATGGCTCCAGCTGCCTTGGGTCATTCAGCTCTGTAGTGAAGGGATACTTGAGTTGAAAGGGTGTTCGAGCAGCCCCAACGGCAAACGTGTCCACGAAAACGAAGTGCAAGACAAACACTGCCGTGACAGCACAGGGCAGCTCAAAACCGTCGATGGCCATGCCGTTCAACTGGGCCGAGCGTGAGACCTACGCAGAGCCCGTGGCTTGAGACAAATGGCTTGGATGGCGAGGTCCGGTAAGGTAGATGACCATTGCTATATGTCCAACCATACCGTGTAACCATACCCGAAAGGTGGGACTTCTCCGAAAAATGAAACACAGCCAATCGGCTGCGACCTCAATGGCTTTGCCGAACCAAATCGTTTGGTTAGAACAAAGACACACGCAAAGACCTCCCCACGACAACCCCCCTCCGCTTTTGAAACCTGAGCAACCCGTCGCGCTCCAAGCCCTCCTCGCCCCTTTGGCCAGCCTCGTCGATGGCCTCCCACTGCTTCTCCGAGAGAACCTTTTGCGGCCTGGCGTTTGAGGGATACAAACCCAAGAAGTGTTTTGCGGCACTGCTCAGCGGCTCCAAACCCCCAAATTTCGTGGATTAGAAGGGGGCTGCTAGGGCCCCGAGGGCATCTAAGGGGGGGATTCACGAGCCAAAGGGAGGCTTGGTGGGGCCAAACGGACCTTGGCAACCCCTCCTGGTAAGAAAATCACCGCCCACCGGACTTCAGCTTGGGTCCGTTCGAAGTCTGAGCTGAAAGGCGATTCGTATGCATGATTCCCGGGAATGGTTGATGGGAGGCCGATGGGCACGGGTAGGTTCTCGCACAAACCGACCTCATTTCCCTACTCAGACCAGGCGACTGGACCCCTAACAAATGTGCGCAGAGCATTTTGCAAGGCTGGCAGCGGAAGTCGGCATCCAGCAAAACATAGATTCAAAAGATATCTATATGTACGATATAGATGCGATTGTGCCAACCCCTATCAACACAAACCAGAAACCAAATGCAGCCGACAAATGCCTAAAAGCAATTCCATCAGTGGACTTGCTGTGTTTCGAATCTGCAGAAGTCCCTCAAGAATGCAAGAAACTGCGTTTAGTCACAGCAGCCTCGCTGTCCGCAGTCGCAACTTACTGTTAGTGGATATGGAAAATAAGAGAGAGAGAGAGAGATATACGACATAGATATACATATAGAGAGAGAGGGAGAAAGAGAGATAGAGAGAGCGAGAGAGAGACCGCGCGCGCATCTCCCATGTCCCTCCCAAATGGGGGTGTCATTTTTGCCAGGTGCCGTTTTTGCGTCGGGGGAAATCAAAGGGAGGCCCAGCATTTGAATCCCGCTTTCCTGACGGCCAAATGGGTCCCGCGCCAAGTGCTGGTCAGTGCCTCAAGCCATGGATTCACCCGTGCGGTGCTGAAGTCCCCTTCGGTTGCCCACACCCAAACCGGGAGGACGTCTAAAGAACAAGACATCTGATTGAATTTCAGGACATACCCTCCAACCCTTTTCACATGGAAGACGATTCTCCTTTTAAAGGGGTTGGGTTTCTGTCAGGCTCCATGTTAGTTGGTTGGATGGTACTGTGAAAAGAAGTGTTGGTCAGAATTTAACCTTGACTTGCCTGAAGCCTGGAAGCCGCTCGGCTTCAAGCAACGCACATCGCAGGCAAGCTGAGGGTGAATGACAACTCGGTTGAGGAATCGATGTCCAGCTGAGGGAGCTGCAGATCTCCAAAAAACGACCAACATCCCTGCATAAGAGGGGCACAGCCTCAAATGCGGGTTGTTCTCTCTTCAAAGGAGTTCCTTGAGTGAAGGGAACCCTTGAAAACAACCCTTAAGTGTCTCTGAGGGAACCCTTCAGGAATCCGACCAGTGAGTCTTCTAAACGGGGAAACCCTTCTTAAGGTTGGTTCAAAGGACGACCAAAATCAAACCAACCAAAACTTTGTTTGTTCCGTGTTTGGTTGGTTCAAAGGGAGACCCAGGGGCAACCAACCAGGGCTTTGCTCTTCTTCTCTTTCTTCTTTGGGGGGCGGGCGGAGGTCCTCAATTCTGAGCCAACCCCATCTTGAGGTTCCGAGATGCCAAGGCCCCAGCAGCCGTCATCGCATTGCCTGGCTGAAAGCGCTTGGTCCCGAGCAAATGTAGTATGTAGTTGTGTAAGGCTACCTTTTGGTTGCTTTGGAGGCCCCTTTAAAAAGACACGCCCATGGGCCCCAGGAATTCAAGGCCAATTGGGCGTTGTAAAACTAGGGAGTTCCGGCCTATGTCTGAGGCAACCCACTTTTGCGGGGTTCCACGGCCGTGTGTTTTGCCCCGAACGGCTCCAAACGGAGTGGGCAAAATCCCCCGTGTTCAGATGACCTGTCGCCTTCTGCCATCAACTGCTGGCTGCGCGCGTTGTTGTTTTTCGCCCAGGAAAAAACCATGCAATTCTTGACAACAACATGCCTAAAAGTTGCTGGGACAAAACGGCAGGCGACATGGCCCGTGCCAAGCCATGCACAAAACACAGAACTACAAACGGAATTCCAGGGGGTACCAGGCGCGTGGAATTTCAGGGGACCATGTCCAATTCGTCCCGAGCCTTTGGTGTCCAGCACCAAAATCGTGGCCGGGCCGTACCGGTGGATGTGCCACTCCTGGCGCGCAGAAAGCGAAACTGCGAGTGGGCATGGGTCGAAAAGAGAAAATGGGTATGGATCAAAATTCAACCACCAGGGGACCGGGATTTAGTCCTCGTGTCTTACCAGAGTTCCATTTTGGATAGCTATTTAACCCACAGCCAAATGGATCCACCACCGCCTGGCTGGTGATTGGAAACCTCAATGCTGATTGACAAGTGGGTAAATGGTCAACCCCCCTGCTCTGCCCTCTGAATCACGCGGCAAAGACCCAGCCGAGTTGGCGTGATCAGTGCACCAGAGCTGTAGGTCACCCCCTACTTGTTTGCTCGTCCCTTAAACCCAGCCAGCTGGTGGTTTTCCTTTTGTTGTCCTCCCCAACCAATGAACAAAGCATCGAGCCGGAAAAAAACACAAAGTACACCTGCCCTTCCAGGAAGACTATTTCCTTTCGGGGAAGGTCCGCATCATCCACTTCCAACCATGGAAAGAAACAGACATGGAACGAAACAGCCCGGTTCCACTGAAGGTATTGCTTTCATCACGCTCAACAAATTCGCGTACTCTGCTGCTGACTCCCCAAATCTTGTGAGCAATGTAGCGACCCCTGTCCCCCCAGTCCCCCCAAAACGACCGCAGGCTGTGCTCCCATTGCCTCCACGGAGTCCGCGATCGCGCCGGCGTCCACCAAGTACCTCGGGGGTCCCATCCGACGTGTCCCGATTGAGGCGCGGTGGTTTTCCCCGTGCTTAGCTTGGCTTTAAAGGAAAACCAATGGGAAAAACACTGGACAAATAGATGGGCGTGTCCAAGAAAAACAGGAAGCACTGCTTTGTGAACGTTGAAACGGAAGTCAGAGAAGAATGCCGGTCAAGTTCACATGTTCTCGATTTTAGGACACACGGTTTGCAAACGCTTGTTATCATGTCCAAACTCACCTGAAAGGACACCTATGCGATCCTGTTGCTGGCACCAAAGAAGTGATGAGTTTAATCAGGCACCCCTTGGTGGACACCATTTACATTTGGCATGCAAGTTTATGTGCGCCAACCAATCTTGAGGGCAGCCCGGCCCAATGCAATGATGCATAGTGCCCTGCCAAGCCCCGAGCTGGTCGGCTATTTGTTGCTCTGGAAGAGAAGAGAAGAAACCTCACTAGACTACTAGACCTGAACCCATGGTTCCCTTTGCATTTCCTGGATTCAAGGCGAACGTGTACCGATGTACCGATGTTCATGGCGAGGCAGAATAAGCGCGTCCTCCTTCCCAGCTTCATGGGCTCACCAAAATCCTGTCCCTTGCCAAACTTGTAATAAGATGTCATAAGAAACTGCATGTCCCTCAAAAAATCCGCGAGTTTCGGATCTCAACCCGGGCCCATGTACCAAGTCAAATCGGCAAGGCTGATCCGAGTGCCCGGCTCCAAGCCGGCCTCATCTTCCTGAATGCGCAGCCGCTCCCACAAAAAACCGCGGGTCTTGGGGATTGTCTTATTCAAATACGTGGAACCTCACGAGGTCCTGAAAAATGTTTTTTGTAAGGGACCCCCTGTTGGGTTCCATGGCAACATGGACTGAGGCTTTACAGTTCGGTTCAATACTTTGACTGATTCTAGGGGCTTGTTTGACACTGTTGGAGTCATGAGTCGATTTGAGTAGATACTTGTGTAGACTATGGAAAAAGAAGCGAGCCTCACTGAAAATCAGGGGTCAGTAGGAGGGTACAATCCGAACCCATGTTGGTCACTTGTCATCCCCTTTACTTGCCCAAGGAATTTGTACCATCTGCTTTCACTCTAGTGTGCATCAAACAAATTATTAACTTGAGTGTTGCATGGCAATTACCCAAAGTAAGGGAAGTGAGGAGAGTGGGGAACAATCATTGGGAGCCTAAGGCTCAAGAAGCCTTTCGTCACGGTCCCTGATGGTTGACATGAATCTTCGGGCCTGCGTCTGCATTGGGCTGACACGTGTCTGAAAAATAGGAAAAATGTCAGTGGTAGATGGTTGGAACAGCACATGCAACAAGTGCGGTTGGCACATCTTCGCCCCTTGGCGTTGCTTCCCAAGTGGGGGAAGCAGCATTTTGGCTACAGCTCAGCCAGCCAAGGGCCTCGCCAGTGCTCGAGGGAGAAACCCAGAAACGCCGCTCAGCAAAACATGCAAACGCTGTCAAAACATGTCGCTATCCAAATGGTCCCTTTGTTTTTCGGTTGAGAGTCTAGTGAGCTCGGCATGTCGCTCAGAATCAACACTCAAAAGAGCGGATATCCGCACCAACTTATGGTTGGGACTGTCAGTGTCCCTGACTAGCCCCCACCCGGGTTTTGATTGCCCCGCCTCTTCCTGTTCGGCCGCTGGCTTGTCAGGAACCTTGACTGGGAGGCAAACCAACATTTGGCGCGTGGAGCGTTGTCAAAATGAACTCTTTTGGTGCTTTTTCGGGAACCAAAGGGAAAAAATAGCCCCCCTAACCAAGAAACACCACATAGGCGTCCACCCTTTGCGGGCCTGCTTTTGCCACCCCCAACTTGCTAACTTGGACCAAGAGAAGGATTGGGAAATAAGGTATCAAAAACCTATTTGGGGGCGTGGGCAAGGCCTGTAGCCAAACTGCAACTTTCTTCCAAGCGACATTTCTCACGTCTCTTTCCGAATGCTTGCACATGTTGACAAATGATCCGCAAGCTTCATGTCCTCTTCAGCACCTGCCATGCTAAGAAGTAGGGTCCCACTTAAACCCACAATCCTGCTGGAGGCTTTTCAGACGTGTTGCTGCGTTTTGGGGCAGAAAGCCCCATTTTTCTAACGGATCATATGGAACCCACACAACAACCCAGGCCCTTCAGCCTGGGGGACCCTGCATCCAGCCAGCCCTGGCCCAGCACCTGTGTGGCCAGCCCGACGTGGAAGCTGCCGTCCTCGGCCGTGAAAGTACACGACGAGTGGATGAGCGAAGTTGAAAGAAGTGAGTCAAAGGAGGTGAGGTGAGTAAAGTGAGAGTAAAGTGAGTGAGTGAGGTGCAGTGAGCGAGGTGAAGTGAGTCAGGTGAAGTGAGTGAAGTGAAGAGAGTGAGGTGAGTGAAGCGGATGGCCAGGATGAGGCGGGTGAGTAAAGATGGCTAAAAGTGCCAACTCCGTTCCTTAGGGTGAGTAAAGTGAACGATGAGTGGGCATTCACCGACCCATGGTTGAAAAAAGACTCTCGAACTGTCCCATGGTCTACCCGATTCTATCTCCTCAAACTGCTCGCGGTTGTAGCATGGTCGAAGTCACCCTGGGGGTAGGTTAACCCCCGAACAGTGTCAAAATAATGAACCGAATTGCGAAATCCCAGTAAGGCCCGTAGACAGGGTTTTCGGGCGCTGCTCAGGTGGCTAGGTCTAGCGTCGACATCAAATACAAACCGCCATGTTGATCTATAGCATGTCCCGAAAGGGAGGGCCTGCATCTGGTTGCAGTGCTGAAACGTATTGCTCGTGTCACCGGTGGAATGATGGCCCACAACCGGCCTCCTTTTGGGATTGACCCCTCCATTGTCTAATCAAGCAATAGAAAAGGAGGATACCAGTAGTGCTCCTGTCCCCAAAGACCAGCTAAGCGGACTGCAAATCCAGGCAAATCTCATATTGCCAACTCACCTGGCTTAGTCAATGATGCGAAATGATGCAGGGGGCAGTCCACAACCCAAGACAAAAGAGCCTGTGCAACATGACTGCTTCCCTTCCACGCCCTGTCGACCCCTAGTGTCTTCAAGGGAGGGTGTGCCAGGTACGAATGGGGCTCTCCGCTCTCATCCAGCCCCAACCGGCAGGCTGCCAAGCCCACAGAGATCGTTGGTACTCCCGATAGACCTCCGGAGGAGGAGGAGGCGAAAGCGACACAGGCGCAGCTGATGTCCTATCTCGCAAGAATACGGTGCGTCAGGGTGCTAAGTTGTATGAAGCAAGCGAACACGGAAACCGCACCCTCGTGCGGCACGAATATATGCTATTTGAGACCCTTGAAGTTCCCCACCAAAACAGATGCATTACACCGCGAGTAGGTTTACTTCTACGTACAGGGAGCGTTGGGGGGCAAGCCAAGTTTCATGGGAAGCTGTAGTCACATCGTCTTTCTTTGCTCTCTTTTTCTTTCCCTTCTTGTTGCTCCATGGTGTTCCAAACAATCAAGTATTGGTCCAGATGCGTTCGTGGTGCAACATGCCGTCTCCTCCCGTCCTTTCTCTCGCAATATTCAAGTCTTCAGACATAAATCAGAAATCTGTCCGAGACTCTGAATTCCCAGCTTTGGAATACTTCAGACCGTTACTCAACCACCCGCACATTTGGAGGGCACAGGTGCTCCATGTTGAAAGTTCAAGGCAGCTCGGTGCCCATGGTGGTTGAGCAGTTTGGGGCAAGGTTCCTGAAACGATCCCAAAACACATGGCTCGTGGCAAAACCCTGCAAAACCACTGTGATGGCCAGCCTGTATCTCTGTAACAATCGTTCAGCTTCCTTCTGAAAGGAATTTCATCGGTCGCCCCATCCGTATCTCTTGCAGCAGAGACACTAATTTGCAAAAAGCGGACCCCCCTTTGTATTGTCGTTGTTTGTTTGCTTGCTTTTCTTGGGGAGGGGCGTTCTCAAAATAGGAGTCCCCTCTGTTTGGTCTCCTTGGAGAGCTCTTTAGAAACACAATCCCAAAGGGGCTGTCCACTGTTGGAAGCACTCATTTGGTCCAGGCGAACGAGAAACTCTCGCCTCCAATCCGAGGCACAAGAGCTGGTGGATGTCGCCCAGCAACAGGCCTGAGGCTTTTCAGGCCCACACGACTACTTGGGCGTGTCCTACAGTAAGGGAACCCCCCCCCAAAAAAAAAAAAAAACTAAAGAGGGTACCATCGTAAAGAATACAAGGGGTGACCTTAAGGAAATGGAAGCACTGGGGTTGAGGACGCCGATACCCTTCATATGTCCTCAACAAAAGACAAACGCCGCAAAAGGGCCCCTCTCTTCTTGGACTCATCGAATTTACTTGGTTGATTCTCAGGGTGCTTGCATTCGTTGGGACCGGTTGGGACAGAGTTCGCTCATCGTCGAGGCTGGCAGATCTAATCTTACCCTTGATTCTAACACATTACAAGGGGTGAATGCGCTCAAAACAAGTTCGCTTCTTCCCATCCTCCGAAGTTTGCCTCCCAGAACAGCGATGCTTCATGATTGCAATTTCATGCTGCATCCGATTTTGCTGTAATGTGCGACACTTGTTCTTATTTCGGTAATTAAGCCTCAGGGAGGCAGGCGGTCAGGCAGGCGTGCGGCCAGGCAGGCAGACAGAGACAGAGACAGACAAAGACAAAGATAAAGACAAATACAAACAGTCATCCAGGCAGGTCTGCACATATGTAGAGGCACACAATGCATACATGCATAACATGCAGAAACCTTGCAACAGATTCATACCCCGCCTGTGCAAGTGGATGAAGACAGAGACTGAGGCGGCGGAGTCCCCAACAAGGTGACGGAAGACTTCAGTTGACCCCACGGAAACAAACAAAAAAACAGAACCCACTTTGAGGATTTGACGTAAATTGGTAGGCTACCCTTTGGCTGGATTTCTTTTGGGGAAACCAGGGGTGGACCCCTAGGCATTCTTGGGCACCCCTCAAAATGGTGAAAAAACATTGTTCCTCAGCCCCGGGCTGGCATCGGCATCGCCCTGGAGCAAAGAAGGAGCAACGGATCCCGTCTTGGGAATCCGGAGAACCCCAGTCAGAACGCGCTGAGCATGCAGAACCCCTTAGCCCGGCCCAGGGAACCCACAAGTTTGACATTACCATAGTGACCAACCAATCATGGGTTAGTCCTTGAACGATGGTTCCCTTGGCATACTGGAAAGGGAAACAGAATAACTGGGCAAGACGGTGCTGGCTGAGAACGAGAGGTTTGCAAAATGCCCCTTGCATGTGCAGAAGATTTCCTGAAAGGAAATTCAACGACCTGGGGTTCAATCATCGTGTGTTCGGAGTGACCGGCACTGACCTTCTGAAGGGATGGACTTCGATTCAAACGCAGATAAACAAGTTGCAATCCCAAGCCGGCGCCAAGCCATACGCCCAGTCTCGTTTGCACGAGTAGCTAACCAAGCTAAACGTGGCTGGCTGTGTTTGTGTCTTGCTTTCAGCGGTTTCGTTTGCTGCGGCCGTCCATTGCGCGCTCGATTAACTCCTCTGAGATCGCTCCCAACGCGTTTGACGCGGATAACGCTTGTGTTAAAAGTAACAACATGCAGCGCAATATCTAAATTGCTAGTAGCTAGTTCAAACTGAAACAATAGTGAATTGTAAAAGTGATCCATGTCCTTGCATGGTTCTTTCAACTTAAAATCGATGTCCATCACTTGTCCCAAAACCGATACAGTCGTGTCCAAAGGCTTGAAGTTGTTTTACACCTGCGGGCCCTTATTATTCGATCTGGGAACCTCGTTTGACTCTTATTTTTTCAAGGGGTGAAAAGTGGCAGGAAAGATGCCGGAAAGGAACCGTAATTTCGAGTATCATTGGCCAGGGCGCAGGTGCATGGGGGAGGGGAGGGGGTCCATATATACAAATATGTATACATATATATATATATATATCAGGACTACCCCCTGAAATACCCATCTTGTTCAGAATTTAAGTGTATTTGCGGAGTTTTCCGCCTTTGGTTGTGCTTTGGGGAAAGCAGCAAGCAAGGGTGCCGTATTGAAATCTATTCAAACTATAGGTAAAAAATGGAAAGTGACAGGAAGTCCTCCTTGAACTCTACTCACAATCAGACATAGTCTTCCAATGGAAATCCCACTTACACCATGGTTACAACTAGACGGATGGTTCACTGTCTATCTAAATTTCAAGTAGATTTTGTTAAAAAAAAAAAAAAAAAAAAAAAAACTCAATCCTAGAAAAAGCGACCCCCTATAGAATCTTAAAAACGCACGCCTACCTGAATTAACGTTAAAACTAGGAACTCTACTAGAAGTGTTTCCTTATTAAGTTCTACTTAAAATCTGACCAAAAAACAAAAATACAAAAAGGGAAAACCATCGAATTTCAAACAAGACGTTCAACTGCAAATCTTTGTTGAAAAGGCAAATTGTTTCTCTGTAAACTGGAAATTACACTAGGATTATTCCGATATTACATTGAAAAGAAGTAAAGGATACCGCCTTCAAAGTCTAGCCGTTGTTGTGTTGCCTTGGGGAAAGCAGCAAAAAAGGGAGTATGTCCAAAGACAATCTGGAAGCTTCAGGCTCCAATTTTTCCAGGGAATCTTGAACCCAGGACCGAATCAAACTTCAGTCGGTTTGGATCTAAACCCTTTAAACCGTATAAACCCTTTCTTAGAGGAAAGGTTTTTCAAAGGGTCAGGGCCAACAACTGTTTGAACCGTTCAAACGATTTCAACCCTTTCTCAGAGGAAAGACCCCGTCAAGGCCCAAAATCGCTTGAACCGCTTTAACCGTTCCGCTCAAGGCCCAAAATCCATTAAACCACTTGAACTGTTTAAACAGATCAGACCCTAAGGTTCAAGGGCCCAACACCGAAGCAATCGTTTAAACTGTTTAAACCCTATCTCAAAGGAAAGCCCCTCCCCAGGGTTCTACCAGAGCGAGAGAGCGTTCAAACGGTTCACACGAATTAAACGGTTTAAAAGGTGTTGGGCCCAAACCTCTCCTCTGGGAAAGCCTTTCCTCTCAGAAAGGGCTTAAACGGGTGAAACGGTTCAAACGGTGTAAACCTTTTGTAGGCCCAAACCTTTCCTCTGAGAAAGGGTTCAAACGGTTTAAACGGTTGAGTTGGAGTGTCTTTCCCTTTTGCAGAGTCAGATGCAGTGTGCATCACAAATGAAGACAAATGAACACATGGACATTTGGGTGTATATATATATATATATGTATGTGTGTTAATGCGTTTACATATTATATATATAAGTGCCTGACTTGTTGTTGCCTAGCATCTCTAGCAAAGATTGACGGCCATCGCCAGCAACCTTCAAACGTTTTGGCCCAAGCACATTCGAATGTTTGGATTTTAATGGTGGTTCAAAAAAAACAAGCTGCAAGACACTTCGACGGTACAGCTCAACTTGGTCCAGCACGACGGAAATTATTCAGCAGCTATCTTTGACTATGGCTAAATTCTGTCCAGAATGCTGAAAGTGGCTCGAAGTCCTGAATGGCCGAATTGGATGGAGCCAAGCCAAACCATCCGCAAACTGCTTGGAGCTCCAGCCTGTTCGTCCAGCTCGTGCGCACGCTGCAAAAGGGTCCTGAGAGTCGGAACGTCGCGAAGGAGAGCAGGAGAGCTGCACCCCAAAAAGTTGAGACCCCTCCACCACACATTAATTGTTGGTCTCAGAGCTACCTGACATGGGTTGTTGTCTCATAGGCGAATCCAACGGGAAAAGAGTTGTGGTTTTCCTTTGGTATTTCCCCTTTACACCAACTTCAAAAGGCGAATCCGCAAAAAACGACAACACATGGGTGCAAAATGAAAAACCAAGCCACAAGCATCAAGAGAACCCACATGGCAACCGGGATTCGAAGGGAACCCATTAGCGGTCTCCAGACATGGGCTTGTGTCAAAATCGGGACATGTTCCAAAACTCCCCAAAGGTGGTGCTCCGAACCCTTCCACATTTGGTTTCAAGTCCTTGACAAGACTGCCAAGATGGCGGCTGTCCTTTTGGCCTCCCAAAAACAGCATGCTGTTCGCTAGAAGGGCACCGAGCCTGAAAACAAATAACATACCCATCACGAGGAGTGGGCTCCCCGGTTCCAAATCTATTGCCAGGCCAAAAGTGAGCGCCCAAACCTTAGAAACCCCTCACATGGCCGGCGACAGTCTTTTAGGCGATGCGGCGAGAAGTGAAGGATCTTCAGATCCTCTGCTTCTTTGCTGATTGCTTCAGACTCGGGAACATCCCATGATTCGTGTTTGGCCCAGTTCTAGAATGTATACTTTGATTTTGCTGTTTGTTTCACTTTGAGGCACTGGTAAATGCAAAGTCTGTCCTGAGTCTACACCTGGTTGGTTGGTTTCTAAATGTTCCGATGAATCCACCCCTCCTCTGAGCCTCCGCACGGAAGATCCAGCGGGGCCTGGAACACGCTCAAGTTGCTGCAGATCTCGCCAGCGGGTTCCACGGGCGAGTCGTTTGGGCCCGTTGGGGCGCTGTGCTCTTCAAGCGGCAAAATCCGGAAGATTGTTGGACGCTCTCGTATAACTTGGTTCTCTGATTAGCCTTTGGAACAGGTGTAGCCCGCCAGTGAATAATTTGCCCTTGACCATGGCATTGTCCACAAGAGGCAACGGGTCCCGTGCGCCTTCAGACTTCGAACTAACATGCGTGACCTTCTTGATCACAGGGGTCCCAGAGACATAATCCATGTACTTCAAAAGAGCGCTAAAAAAGATGCTTTCCTGTTGGATTCCCTGTCGATTCCTTCAAATACTGCGCGCCAGACCACACGGGCGTCTCTAAATAGGGACCCTGCAAAATCATGTCTCTCCCTGCGCTTCCCTCTCAAATACGAACACAAAACCAAACAAAAGGGGTACCCTCGAAAACAGGACGGCCGCATTTCCCTTGCGGAGAACCTCCAAGCTTGTGTCATTCGCTTGGCTATTTGGGTCCCCCACCGTGTCTCACATCTCTTCCCGGCCCATCCGCAGCAAAGTGCGAAGGCCTGAGCCAGCGCGGACCGCAGCTGCACGTGGCCCCCCAGCCTTGCTTCGGGCCGGACACAGCAAAAGCACGCCGCCGGGGCAAACAAAGGTGTTGGGTGTTGTTGGAGGGAACCCTTTTTTGGGCTGGGTTAAAAAGACACTAGGGGAATAGAGGAATGGGGTTCGCCTATTTAGAGATGTTTCCCTTGGATTGGGCTGCTGTTTCTCATGGAATCGCATTCTGGGTGTGTCTTAAAATTGTTGGAACCAACACCCCTCATCCTCCCCTCATCCTGGATGGCGCTTCGGTCTCGTCGACCATTTCATTGTAAGAGGCAGCATTCAAAAGTTATGAGGGTTGCAAGATCCTCGGACTCTCGGACACTTAACCTGAGGATCCTGGAAATTGTTCAAGCTGCGACATGCTGTGTGAGCCTCCCTTGTGGGATATGCGTCCAGTGGGGTTCGTTTTGACACCTCAAGTCCTCGGAAAAGTTGGCCTCTGCTTTTCAACTTTGGATGACAGTGAGAAAAAGAAGCCATCTGTTCAACCGGGCCGTAAGTATCACCCCACCCAAAAGACTCGAGCAAAGTTGGCAACTAAAAAGGTGATGTTTGAACAACTTGGGCGGCTCAAAAAAACATCCATTCTGCCCAGGATGAAACTTCCAGGGGCCTCTGCCCCCCTCAAACCCTTGGGCCCAACTTTTTCCCAGCCGCTTCGACCGATGGGTCGAGGTCCGCGCGTGATGCGGTAGCTCTCCCGCAGGAGGTTCCGGGCCTCCTTCAGCATCCGCTGCCTCGGGCCCTGGCAGCCAAAACCCAAGGCACTGCCTCTATGCATTTCATTGTCAACTTTCCCTGCGCATGCATCTGTGCACTTCACTCTGTCTACCTTCTCTGTGCGTTGCGCGTGCCTCTATGCATTTCACTGTCTACTTTCCCTCTGCAGTTGAGCTGTGCAGAACGCAACGACATTGCCGGAAGAACCTTTCAATAAAAAATGAAACCACAAGGGAATCAACCATGTAGCAGATTCCCAAATTTTGAGACACACACCGCTCGCCAGTGCTGCCAGAGTGCCGGGCCGCATGCTCGCCAGTGTGCACGTTTACTATGTGCCTTCATTTGTCTCCCTGTGCTGCCACGCCAGTTGCTGAAGCCTCTCCATGCCAAGCACCGTGAAGGCCCAAGGCACAAACCAGAAGAGCCGGCCATGTTGTTTGCAGATTGATGTATGGATGTTTGGATGGATGGATTGCTAGATTTGACCACGCACCCCCCCCCCACCCCCCACCCACCCCACCCACCCACCACCCACCCACCACCCTGCCCCAACCCCAACCCCACCCCCATCCACCCCCACCCCCTTTGATGCCCTACCAGCCCCGAAACCCCTCTCTAAACTAAACAAATTAAATCAATTTAGGTCAAATATTGCTGACCCTCACTCCTCCAAAAGTTCCAAAAGTTCCAAAAGCGGTGGCACTTTCACGGAGGCGCCTCGCAAAAGCTCTGATGCTCCTGGAGGCTGCCACAGACCTGAAGGCGCAAGACGGAAGTCGGAGGTTCGCTTTTTTCGCGGCACACATCTACCTTTTTTTGGAGTTGTAGTTGTTCAAAAGGTTTCTTTGGTTTTTGTTTTTAGACAAACACTTTGAGTACTTCCCGATTTGAAAAGCACCCGTCGCTGTCCATGTGAGACTTCGGAGCTCCCGTTGCCTGGTTGCACTCTGAATTTCAAGGGGCAGCCCTCACACCACACCCCACATCAAGAAATCCGTGGCACGGGGCTGCATCAAAGCCAAAAAAACGATTGAGACTATGTCAAAAAGGAGAGGTTTGGGCGTGTGTTGAAACAGGCCCAAATCCTGCCAACCCAAATCACTAGTTGGCAGTCGGCATGTGTTGTTTCTTCTCATCGGAAAACGAAACAGCTGAGCGCTGAGTCACAAGCTATGCCAGATCATTGAACAACGATCCAGGATCTCTGCTGTCCCAGTTGCCTCCGGGCCTATCCTTTTGGGCTCCGGACCTGTCCTGGAAATGACAAGGGTCCCATCAGCCCTCCAATTGGCGGGTTGGCTTTTTCTTACCGAAGAACCAGGCGGTCACATCCCCAACTATGGATACCCGACATGATGTATGCTTCACCAGACCCAACCCCTAAAAAAAGAAACAAACACTGAACAAATCCCACATGTCGCCCTACCTTGAGCATGGAACCAAGCTGAGGAAGGAAGAACACAAACACACACACACACACACACACACACACACACACACACACACACACACACACACACACACACACACACACACACACACACACACACACACACATGCGACCGGCAAGTGGGATGTTTTACCCGCCCAACGTGGCTACGTTGGAACAAGTAAACCGCCCTGAAGGATGTGCGCGTGCTCCTTTGGCCAAGCTGAGGTGCCTCGCATCATAGCGGGCTTACCGTACTTTTCTGCACTCGTGGAAGCTAGCAGGGAGGTTCCGAAAGACCGCCGTTTGCGCATGGCCCATATCCATGTCCAAGCTGAAAGGAGGCAGGGGCCATGAGTAGTGGAAATCCACGAAGGAGACTGGGTGTGTCTTTTTTTGCAGCTAGCCTTGGGTTAGCTTGGGAAACCAACGGGAAACCGATCTTGGGGGCTCTCCGACTCTAAGGAAAACCTACATATATATATATATATATTGATCGAAGGCAGAAGTGCCAACCCATGGCCAAACAGGCTTCCTGCTCCCTCCAGACCTGGTCGAAGATCTCCGCGGCGTAACTGCGGCCCACCTGCAGCGCCACCTGCACCTGGCGATGCGGAAAACCTTTTGCAGGTGTCGACTCTCAGGGGAAAATAAGAAAATAGAGATGTCGCTTTGGTTGAGTTTCGGATGGATTTCCCTGGTAGATTGTGAGTTACAACCAAACCAGGAATCGCCATCATGTTCTACCACAGCAACCAAAAAGGACACCTATGGTCATGGTGGTTCCCTTAAGATACTTGGTTTAAAGCCCAGGGCACAATCTCTGCCAAGCCCAAGAAAAGGAAACGTTTGATCGCACGCACGGGTGTTTCTCCAAAGGTCCCCTTTTTGGATGGTTTCCCATGAACCAAAGGGAAAGCCCACCTGTTTTGGGGGTGCCCTGGTTTGACACATACTCATATTTCCTCTTTGAACGGAAACTCGTGTTTTTGTTGGCATTCCGTAAGGCGGTGATTCCAAGTAAAAGGACACATGGATTTGTGCTCTTGAGGGCACTTATCTTTGCTTGGTTTTGATTTGGGAAACCAAGACGAAACCACATTTTGGGTGGTCCAACCTTAAAGGATCAGCTACCCATATACCCATATAGGGAACACGCTCAAGCGGCGCTGTTTTTGGGGGCAAGCTTTTGACAGGTGCCTCGTGCCCGGTGCAACCGCGAAAAAGCCAAGTGCCACGTGGCTCATTGGTTTACCCTCAATAAAAGGTGGCGGCTTGAAACGGTTGGAATTCACCAAACTGAATTTCCCTTGAGAGACATGCAACCATGCCCAAGTGAACTGTTGGGCACTCTGTGGAGGGACTTACCCATAGGTCGCTGGGTAACTCAATGTCTGGTCATCCTAGCAAAACCCCATCAACCTCCTTTCGGCTTTCCTGGGTGGCCATTGAGGGTTGTGAGGAAACTCACTAGGCAGTACAGCCACACGCATGCGCCCAGGTGCAACAGTGACCTGGGACTCAATGTCCCAGGTCTTGGGCCCCTGGAGATGGACAATATCCGCTTACCAGTTGGACTTCGGTGCTGGTATCCCAGGTTT
Source organism: Effrenium voratum (assembly GCA_963377175.1). Lineage (NCBI taxonomy): Eukaryota > Dinophyceae > Suessiales > Symbiodiniaceae > Effrenium > Effrenium voratum. The sequence continues at coordinate 189,336 of CAUJNA010000486.1, read as the reverse complement.
CAAAGGGTTCATCCATTTAACTGGCGCAACAAAAACATGTTAGTCATCCACAGAAATTCACTCTTGGTCCCCTACAACGGCTGGCTTCCCTTTCAATTCTCAATACCAAGAAGGCGTCCACCATTTTGGGCTTACCCCCATTCGTGCTCTGGTTTCCCCCGATTTGGGGTCCCGTGCCCGGCCCCAAGACCACTCAACTACTCCACCAGTGCGGGCCGAGTTCTTCGCCTCCAGCCCGGAGGCCACGGACTTCTGCAGCTCTTTCCAGGGGTCCGAGTCCTTGCCGAAGGGAGCCTTCCGGTGACCCGGTGACCCGGTGAACCCATCGAAGCGAAGCGAGAAGTGGCCCGGGAGAAAAAATGGGCGCGGAAGGAAATGGGTTTCGACCAAAACGATTGGGGACACTCTGTCTATGCTTGGAAAAGAAACCGAAAGAAAACCGACCTGGTGGGGTCCTTACTTTCGAGAAGCACCCAGAAAAAACAAAGGCGGGAGTGAGGTCTTTGGTTTGATATTTAAGTCGACTGAGAAATGGCACTTCAGTGTTCCCTCCTTGCATCAGCCATTTCTGGCTGCAACCATGCAACTGACTTGCCACGGCCAGTTTAGACGGGTCACTCCATGAGAGATGGTCATGGGGTCTTACTTGAGAAGCCTCCTGCTGTAATGAATTAAGGGATGGGGACACGTGTGAAGGGCCCCCCAATTTCGACATGCTCCCCCGATGACCTGTCTATCTGATGACAAATGTTGGTGGACCAGAGTCCATTGGTGGACGTCAAGAACACATTGGGATTTATGCAACCGTAAATCCATTGTTCAACACCGACCACTTCGAGAAGGCTCGCATCGCTGAAGGCCAAGGGCGGCACATCCTGCCAGCCGCTGCCGAAGCTCGCGGTCGCATAGTCCCCCAGAACGACCTGATGCTGGCGCGTGGGCGCTCAACCGCACCCTGCATGGGCTTTTGTGCTCTTTTGGATGCCCGAGTTGCTGCTGCTGCTGCTGCTGATCTGGGGACACCGCTCATTCTTGGGTGCCCCGTATTTTGACAACCCACATCGAAGAGCAGACCCCAGCTTGGAAAACGCGTGCTGGACACCCGAAGGCGCCGGGCCGCCGGGCCACTCGGAGGGACTCCATGCCTGGGCAACAGATTGGCGGTGCACGCCACTCGGAGGAACTCCCCAGGCGAAGGCATGTGGCCAGCGATGAAGCGCCCGTCTCGAAATAGAGTGCTGGCCCAAGTGGGCCTTCTGATGGCCGCGCGTTTGAGAAAGCTTTCAGCCGAATTGAAGAATCGAACAGGCTGCCCATGGCATCACTCCATCATAAAACAAGGCGAGCTGGTGGATGGCTCGACTCTGCGTCCGGTGTCTGCGAAGGGGCACCATCAGATCCAGTTGGATCGAAATTGCATGACCTCCTCGAACACGTCAAAAAGGCCTTTGAGCCTAAGCAAGCCACCTCCATTCAACCCCCCAAGTCCAAATCCAACCGATGAAAAACTGCCGGAGAAAACCAGAAAATCTGGGAGGCTCCGGGCCCGAAGGCCGGCGCGGCAGGCTTCTAACAGCGGAATTCCACGAGCGTGACAACCGCGGATTTCATGGAAAAAGGAGGATGCAGCTCGTCCAGGTATCGGTTCCCGTCATGAGTACCTTGTACTTGGGAAAACGAAAATAGGCCTAAAACATCCTAAACCCTTGTTTCCCCCAGTGCGGCCTTCAAACAGCATCCCTCCGTCCCTCCACATCCCCCTGCCCGAGGCCGCGGCGTGTGGGGAGGGTGCGGAAGCGCAGGGGGCTGCGCATCTCTGCCTGGACAGAGGGTGGCAAAGGGGGCGGGAGATCCCGAAATCAAGTGAAATCTACATGGGTGTATTTGCATATATATATATACTTATTTATTTGGACACATGTATGAATGAGTATGTGTGTATGTACATATGATTGAATGTATATTTGTTTGTTTTTTGGGGAATACTTTTGGTTGGTTTTAAAGGGACACCAACAGGAGACCAACCACGAGAGGGCTTTGTTTGCTCCTCACATAGCTCATGAGGAAATCCTTGAAAACATCCCGCAAAAGTGGCATTCGACGTGGCCAACCTGCATCTTGGTGAATGAGCTGGCCAATCAGAATGCAGTGTTTCATGCTAGTCCTACCTTCCTGGGTCGTTTGTGACGTACGTAGCTTGCTTCTCACAAGCAAACAACTCCGAAAGCGGCCAGCTAGATATATGTGTCTGCTTGCTGAAGAGATGACTCCTGAAACTGATGTCCTTCTGAGGCGAAGCAGATCATTGTCGCCAAAATAAACACGTCCTGCCCTGCCTCCCACGTCATGATGCACCCAGTGCACGAAAATGTTGCGCTAGATGCCAATCTAGTTGCAACATACGCAACAAATGTCAGAACAAGCTAATATCCATCAACCCCTTCAGAGAAAAGTGCCTCGATACTATGGTGGATGGACGAAATCCTGTACCACTGCGAAACCATGGCTTCAGGTGGTTGTTGGTCTTTACAGGGGAATCATCATTCCAGGCATTCTTAGGTGGTCACAGTACCACACTAGATTGATCAGCCCGCCCTCATTGATCTTGAACCAGCCTCGGGAATGTTGCTGATGAAGACCATGTACCTGTCGGGTTGTTCCGTCCCGTTTAGCGGTTCTAAATAAACGAGTCCCCTTAGATGGCTGGGTCCGGGCACCCGTCAAAATCCACACATGGTTAAACATAGCTTGGGCAGTCACTTCAACGTGGCTCTCTCTGAAACATAGTTACGTTTCACGTGGGGGGAAAGGATGCGAGAAACACGCAACCGCTAGACGCTAAGACGAAGAGCCCCACTGCAGTGGGTGATAGCGTTGCCTGCCCCATGCACCCTCCAACACGGCCCCAACTTCGCGGAAGGGTGGGGCTAGTCGCAAAAAAAAAAAATGATGGAAAAAGGGCTTCCCCAACCCAACTGTTCTTGTTGCTTGTAGATCGTCCCCAAGCAGTAGGTGGCAACACCCGGACAAAGCGCTCTTAGCCAACCGACTTGCTATTGTTCACAGCCTACGTGGCTGTGGCTTTGAATCTTAAGCCCATTGAAAGACCTGCTCGTTTTACCAGGCAGATCCATGGGTGAGTCAGTTCGTCATGCGGGGCCCTTTGGCTGGACGCCCTCAAAATGCTGGGGCCCGGCCAACCGCTGGGCTCCATCTCTTCAATTTCACCCCATCTCCATGCGGGTCTTCCCCCGGCACGGGGTGTCCGGCTTCAGGTTCTGGAGCTGGAAGGTGACCGGCAGCCCGGGGCGCAGCCTTGAGACACATGTGGCTCTGGCATGGAAAAACGCTTCAGGACCAGGACAGAAAGGCATATTGATTTTAAAAAAAGAGTGACAAGTGGGTGGCACTTATCAGGGACAACTGCAACAGACACCAACACCCAGCAAAAAGAACAAACGTAAAGCAACAGCTTGCATGCAAAACCAATCAGGTCAAAGCAACAACATCCGAAGCAAATGGATTTTAAGGCAAGGGTACTTGTGAGCAGCCAAAACATGAACCGCCCAAACAAAATCGACTGAAGTTCAGTCGAACCTTGGCCTGCGACAATACTCGGGGGCAAGAAAGAGCGAACGTGAGCAAAACGACAGACGATCGCCAACAAACTGGAGAGTAGCGGAACATGTCAATTTGTTTTGTAAGAAACAAGCCATAGAACCATCACCAGGAAAATAGTTCAAACTCCCATTTTTTCTGCTTGGCCTCTCCTATCAGCTACGCAAACTGTCCAAGCGTCCTCTGCTTACCAGTTGTTTTAGTTTCTTCGTTTCAAAGCAAAAAAGATTTGATGCCTGTTGCTGGCTCCAAGTTTTGAATTAGTTGCGTCACCCAAAAAAAACGAGGTGAAAACCGTGGCGTACCCCTGCATTCCACCCCGTGCCTCTGGGCAGTGCACACCGCCGACCGGGCCGAGAAGTAGGTCCGGTCCAGCCTTTGCGGTCCGATGCGAGGTCAGATGGATCGTGTCTCTCTCCAGGAGCGCCCCTTGTCTTGCCTTGTTTCAGGTGTTTCACGGGAGACCAAAAGGAACACCAAAATTTCTGGGGTCCCCAAACAAGTCGCGCCTTGGATTGGGGTCCAAAAATCAGGCGGCATCTCTGGGGGATTCCCAAAGGGCAGCCCTAGAGATACCGCTGAGAAAAGTAGGCACAAACTCAAACCGACACCAGGCGCCTGCAATTTCCGACAGGGCTGCTATGCCTGACCCTCCTATTTACCAAGCTACATTAAGGGATGCCTCTTTGGGGCCTTGGGGTGGGTTATTGCCCCAGGCAAGCGTGTGATCATTTGTGGCTAGCGGCTCTGCACCAAGAACACACCAGAGAGACCTTTCGGGAAATGGAGATCTGCACCCTAACCTGAAATTAGTTAATCGAAAAGGGAACACACTCAGCGGGGTGCTTAGAGACAAATCAGGCTGCGACCAGGTGGAAGGTTAGTGGCCAGAACGGGCTTGAAGGGGAAACCCGAGGTAGAAAAGGGTCGATGATTTGCGCACAATTTGTGGCACTGAAGTAGGCAAGGTGTGGAGATGTGGAGATAGTCAACTGTTACGCGCGCACCCAAAGCAGAAACAGGGCGTGGAGTCGGCCCACTTTTGAGACCTTGTTTCGGGACATGTCATACACCCATGGGCGCCGGGTCGAAAGAATCGGAGCTCGATTTCAGCACCAAAGTCACTCTTTTGACATCTTCTTGGAGCATTGGAGTCTGCGTGCTAGAACGTGCGGAAATCGGGCAGGATTAGGGCAGTTTTCGTGCGGAAGGATAGGTAGGGCGGCAGGGTTGGTTGAGCCGGGTATCGGAGGTGTGGATGTGTTCCACGATGTCCGCATCACGTTTCGGGCACTTGCGCCGGCCATGCAAGTAGCGAAGTATCCCTAAGCGCGGCCTCAAGGGCAAAATAGACTCGAGGAGGATGAGCCCCCGGCCCCCTTTTTTGTGCATGCTTCTCCCCAGTTAGTTTTCCGGATGTTGAGGGCTAGGGTAGGCTTTGTGTGTGTGTGTGTTTAGGGTTGGGTTGCAGTGAGTTTGGGGCGGGCTTATGGGTGTTGAGGGTCGGGTTTAGGCTGGGTCTAGTGGGTTTAGGCTGGTTTTAGGGCAGGCTTAGATGGGTTTACTAGGGCGGGTTGTTTAGGTGTGTTTAGTGTGGCTTTGGGGTGGTTCTTATTTATGATGGGCTTGGGGGTGGGCTGAGGTTGGCGTCAGGTAGGTTTAAGGTTGGTAAGGGGGCTTATACTTGATTGAATGTGTTTAGGGTGAGTTTAGGAGCAGCCTTAAAACGCAGGATCGAAACAGGACTCTCACCCTTTCTTGGGGGCAAGGTTCACAGAGAAGAGCAGAGCGAAAAACAGAGCGAAGAAAAGGGAAAGCAGCGAAAAGAGAGCAAAGAGTGGAGATAAAAGGGACGAGAAGAGCGTCCGAATAAGAGTGGAGAGAAGACCAAAGCGGTGAACCAGGCATCAAGCCTGCAAAGGGGGGGTCGGTCAGAAACATCAAGGGTTTGCAACTGACACAAGCATTGTTCACGCAAGGAAGTACAGCCAAGGCAGCAAACTAAGTGCTACTTTCGTGTTGCCAAACTCAAAACGTGGGAATCATCACCCCTTCCCTTTTCGTGTAAAGAAACAATCGCTAAGCCCCGAAAAACCTCCAGTTGGGGAAGGCTTGACACCTCTCTCCGGGATCCCCGGCTCTAGGGAGATCAGCGACGGTTGCTCTGGAAGATCCTGCGAAGGGATGCAGGCTGGGGGGGGGCCGAGGTGAAGATGCTTAAGGGGTATAGCCCTTCCCATCATGCGCTGAGTTGAATGGACGCTGGCAGAATGCTTGCTCATCGTCACGTACCGACTGCAAACAGGCCACTCGCAACCAGGATGCCAACGCGCAACAAATGGCCCTTGGGGGTCTTCGTTGCAGGCAAGGTCGCAATGTCAGTCTCTCAAGGAAGTTTTTGCCATTGACTATCTGAAAGAACCTGTTCTAGTCGGCCATTGATCATCTTTGACACAAATAGATGTATGGTCATCAGCCATTTCAAACGTCCACCTACCATCACACATTTGAAACGCTAAGAAAGCCAGACCTTTTGGGGGCCCACGAAACATCACAGGTCCCGGAGTCCCCCGCCTGCCCTAAGAGCACCATCTGCCGGTCGAAGCGGTCCTTGTGGCCGTTCACCTCACGAGCCCCGGCTCCCACCTCTTATCCGAATAATCAGTAACCCCAGTTGAAAACTCCCTCAAGTGTGTTGTATACTGTAGGGTGACTCCTGGAGGACTTGACACAGGGTGTTAACCTTGACCGCTTGCCAAATGGGCTGGTTATCCAATGGGAGGCGCCAGGAAGGCCACTGGATCAAAGAAATGGCTACAGGTCGGTTTCTGCGATCATGCTGATGCGACAAACCTCTTGTTGATTTGGATGGGGCCCTACTCTGCCAGATTGAAAGTCCGGGAACAACATTCCCGATTCGCTGGGGGTCGCATCCTCACTCCTCGTCACGTTCACTGGGATTACCTGTGTCACAGAAACTTGGATTCCCAAAACAAATCATTTCTGCCCCCCCCCCCCGTCCCCGCAGTATCTCTCACATACGCTCGTTGGCCGCTAAAGTCAGTTCATAGATCATCCCGAATCACAGCCTCTTTTGGACCGTATAGAAGCCAACTGTAATACGGTGTTCCTGTAAAACGGTACCTCACTAAAGAAAGCAACAGCTCCACGATGTGACAGGCAGACAAGTTGGTCACAGCGCAAGACAAGTTGGAACTCTATGATCGAGCATTCAAATGGTGTCACAAAGGCAAGGTAGTTTGGGCGTGAGGCAAGACACGGGAGTGCCTCCCACAGTCTTTCAGCGAAATTCGGAACGGGGTCTCCTCAGCTTGGCATTCAAGTCATTGTTGCTCTTTGGCAAATCGTGTTTCCTATGTGGGCGTATCCCGCCATACTGGCCTGAGCAATGCTGATGTTTACATCGATCTCGTCGTTGACCTGGCTCGCTCACTCTCTCTCTCTCCCTCTTTCCCAGAGAGGTTACAATAACCCTCACACGTGGCATGGCGGACAAATGCATTCTTTGTGTCCACCATTGCCTTGTCCCTCCATGCTATCTTGGAAGCTGCCAAGAGAGAGACAGAGACGGAGACGGAGACAGAGACAGACAAAGACAGAGACGAGACAGAGACAGGGACAGAGAAAGGGACAGAGACAGGGACAGAGACAGAGACAGAAAGAGCGAGAGAGAAAAGAAAGAAAACGAAAGGGGGGAGAGAGGGAGCAGTTCGTAGGCGATCACTTCCCATCGAAGCCAAATCGATACAGATTGACCCACTTGAAGGGAGAGCTAGTCTGATCATTCAACAAGTGTCCCAGAAGAACCACAGGGGTCCACCATAGGAGCCCAGCACTTTGGGACCATGGAGTTGTGCAACCCGCGGCTTGCCTGAGTCCGCTGGCGCCGTTTTGTCCAACCTCTCGACTTCGAAAACCCACGGCCTCCAAGAGGAAGGATGCCGTGGTGTCGGTCACACGGCCGATGACGGGGCCTAAGGCAGAAGGATCAGATTTCCCACGCGTCACGCACCCGGCGGGACTCTCCCGATTCAATGATTCAGCTAGAACTCACAAGGCGAATTGGCATGAAGTTTAAATAGCGAGCTTTGGCGGACACAATTGGCGCCTGTCGTGATATGAGAAACACGTGGGGAAACACATTGGAAAACACTGGAAGCCATGCGGAACAGCATGGGTGCAAACATGAGACACCATGCGAAACCATGGGGAAATGGAACAATTGTAAAAACACAGCGACGACGCCCGTACGTCCAAGCCACCCCCCCGTAGCCGTGAACTTGAGCATCGCAAGCTGAAATAAACTTGCATGGCCGGATTGTGATGGCGTGTATGGAAGTCACAACGGCGGCCCCATCGAAAAGTGGGTGGCGTGTTTTTCGCCTTGCAAGACTGCAATTTCTACAGCGTCCTGAATCTGCACGAACTTTTCAGACTCATAAGCGTGTAGAGGCTTAGGGCTTTGCGCGCCAAGTGCCCAACGGATCAGCCGCGCGAAGACAAACTGCACAGGTTCCTGAAGCTCCTGTTTGATGAGGTTTAGGAACTCAGGGGCCAAGTCTGAATTCAACACCCCTTGCTCCCCAGCCACGCAAATACAAACTGCGCGACCTCTTCAAGCTCAAGCTTGCTGAGGTTGGGAGCGGTGCTTTCTTGCGACAGGACTAACTGACGGACCAAGTCTCTACTGGCACGCTCTTGTCTCCACGGCCACGCAAACAATAACTGCACGAATCTGACAAGCTGGGCAGCAAATGGGCGGTCCACTCGTAACATTCGACCACAGAAACACGAGTAGCGGAGCGGAAAATCGCAGCCACATAAATTTAGAGAAACAAAAAGAAAAAAAGAAGAAGAAAAAAAAAAGAACGATAATACGGAACAAAAAGGTAAGCCACCGACTGGCCAAATGGTCCATGCGTCATGCGTTCATGCCAAGGTCATAATTCCCGTCAAACAAACATGGCACAACAACGTTCTCGTCAGAGCGCGCACCTCCAGAATAACCGTGAGTGGCGCAGAAATTTTGACGCTCTCATCGGAGCGCACACCTCCAGACCGCCCAATTGCCCCATGCTACAAGAATGTTCATGTTCGCATGAGAGTGCACGCCTCCAGACGGAGAAAACTTGATGTTCCGTCAGACGCACACCTCAGCATGCCTGCCTCCAGATCAGAGCGCGCACCTCGATACCCACCAGTCCGTGGTGCAAATGTGTTCGTGCGGTCGGCAGCGCGCGGAGCGAAATAGCATGAACGCCTGTCCCGAACGAACCTATATTTGCAGGGGAAAACGGTGTAATTAGTGTGTAGCAAAAGTGCCAAAAACCCAGGGTCCCATACAGGCGTCAGCACCCAACACATTTGGAAAACCGTGAGCAAACAGGGGGAAAACATGGGAACGGGGCACGCCCCAATCCACATCCACCAGGCCTTTATTCGCCGGCAAGACACACATCCTGCTGGATCCCGCTTTTTTACGACCTGAATTCTGGGGCCCCTTCTGAGCCCAAAACAAAAACCGCGCAAAGCGCGGAGCCAGCTGCCAACAGCCTCTACGTGTCTGGGAGGTGCCCGCCCCAGGTCGCTGGCTCTTCAACAAGAAAAAACCGAGGTTGATTCCCCTTTCACCCCAAACCAGGTAGACATCCCGGCGCTTTCCTTTTCGCAGATCAGTCCGCATGCAGCTCACTCAGAGAAATCCCGGGCACACCGCGCACCGCACGCGGTCGACCCATGGCCACCTTGATGGCCCTCCTACAAAGCCGGACTCTTCACACCGCGCGCCTGAGCGCCTCCTGTTTGGAATCGGGCCATGTGGCGCTGCGCGGCAAATCTGCCAAAGACAAAAAGAAAACGAGGATTTCCCCAGTTCAAATCCAAGCTGCAAAAAGGGGTACCCTGGTTAGAAACGCCAACAGGACACTTCAAGAAGCTGAAAAGGTCGTGTTACGGCGCAGGTCGCGGAGAATCTGCGGCCAGGGGCCTCCTGATTTGGAGACCCAGGTAGTGTGGCCCAAATGGTTTCGAACAAACTGGATCTAGGACACTACATATGTTATTGTCATGTGACGCAAGCTGGAACTTGCCAGAAACCATAAATGGGCCACCTGAACGAATTCTGCGATATTCTGTTTACAAGCTGCTTGGTTTTGGGGCATGTTTTGTTACTTGCTGGTCCCAAAGCCTCCAAGCGACAATGTGGATGGAGTCGCCGCGTCCGTCAGGCTCTCCGTCAGTCAGTCGCAACAAGTCAGCCTGCAAACCCGCAAGCAGAAAAATGATTCCAGGATCTTTCAACTCTCGACGATTCCTTGTATCGGTCGCAATCCAGTAACCCGTTTAGACAACTATAGCATTGGTGCCATGAAGTCTGAAACACCTGCGTGAACACTTCAAAGCACAATGTACACACTTTTGAATCAGTCCCGCTCGTCTTTCATGCAGGTTGTACCTCGGCTAACCTCTAACCCTATACCAGAGGTACCTGACGTACGGAGGTACCTGACGCGCGGTATGGTGGTTTCCTCGCCGGCGGGGTGGGGGGGGGCTGGGGTCAGCTAGTTAGTTAGTTGGTTAGTTAGTTAGTTGTTTTTTTGTTTGTTTAGTTTGCTAGTTAGTCAGTCAGTAAGTCAGATAGCCAGTTGGTCAGTTAGAAGTCACTTAACAAGTTACTGAGTTGTTTGAGGGATCGAGATAGATAGTTCCTGACGCGCAGGGTGGAGGGGTGGTGAGTAGTTAGTAAGTCAGCTAGTGTTTGATGCGCGGTACGGTCGTGTCCTTGAGAGGCTGGGGTCGCATAGTTAGTTTAGTTAGTTAGTTAGCTTGGTTGCCTAGTTTGCCAGTCAGTCAGTTAGTCAGTCAGTCAGTCAGTCAGTTTGTAGTCGCTTAGTTATTCGGAGAAAAAAACCTGACGCGTGGGGGTGGGATAGTATCTGAGGCGCGGGACGCGTGGGGGTGAGCTAGTTCGTGCAGAAGATTCGCCTGACGCACGGCAGAGGTGATAGTACTTGACGCGCGGGATCGGGGTAGGAGGCCCCTACTTTGCACATTTAGTTAGCAAACTGCTGCAATACGAAAAGTGGAGCTACCCACATGCGAAACACGCGAAAGATAGCCTTGTTTTGTGGTTCGCCACGGTCTCGCCGCGGTCTCGCCACGGGTTCGGAAAGTCAATGGCACGGCCACACAAGGTTTTCGCTAGCTTTGAATTGCGTGGCAGGCGCAGCACTTTGGCTGGCGCAGCATTTTGGTCTCATGGGCATCAGAGTTCGTGACAGGCGCAGCGTTTTGGGAAGGTAGTAGCGCTGTTTGTGAATCGCGTTGCGCGCCGATTGCGTGGCCGGCGCCTGAGTTTCCCACTCTGAGGTGCAGATTTCGTGGCAGGCACAGCACTTTCGCAAGGTCAAGTGCAGAATTCGCGGCAGGCGCAGCGCTTTCTCACGGTCAAGTTCTGCATATCGTGGCAGGCGCAGCACTTTCGCAAGGTCGAGCACAGGTATCGTGGCAGGCGCAGCACTTTCGAAAGCTCGAGTGAAGATTTCGTGGCAGGCGCAGCACTTTCGAAAGCTCAGCACATCTCAGGGCTACGCGCAAATAGATAAGATGGTGGAATGGAAGAGAGACAGAGAGAGAAAGAGAGAGAAAGAGAGAGAAAGAGAGAGAAAGAGAGAGAAAGAGAAAGATGAAGAAAGACAAACGAATTCAAGAAAGAAAGAAAGTTTCGCAAGGTCGAGGAAAGATTTCGTGGCAGGCGCAGCACTTTCGAAAGGTCAGGCGCAGATAGATAGATGGGTAGGTGGACAGATAGACAGACAGATAGATAGATAGGTAGATAGATGCATAAGTAGATGGCTAAATAGATAGAACAAATGGAAAGAGAGAGAGAGAGGGAGAGAGAAGAAAGAAAGAAAGAAAGAAAGAAAGAAAGAAAGAAAGAAAGCAAGAAAGAAAGAAAGAAAGAAAAAAAGAAAGAAAGAAAGAAAGAAAGCAAGGGACGCCCCGCCTGCAAACTCGACTATCTCTACCAAAAAGCTGCGCGGGGGATGCTTTGCTTCTCTTCCTATAGGCACGCGTCCTTTCTACACACTTCCGCCCTCCAGCTCTGCTAAACGAATCCTGGTAGAGAGATGAATTTGGTCTACATATGGGTTGCTACCGAATACATGCATTTTGTAGTAGCTGCGCGCCTCTTGTGCCATTGTGCAGAGATTGGGCGTGGCAGATCTGCTTTCCAACTGCACGCGCTCCCCCGCTCGCAGGTACAGGCGGCCATGTTGGCAAAAACTACGCCCTTTGGTTGGAACCTTGCCGTTTCAAGCGTTTATGCACGAGGCCCCAAAGAAGCACTCGCTTTAAGCAAGCGCGCGTGTCCAACAGTAGCACGCCGATAGCATCCGGCTGAATCCGCTTGAGTGTGGGGAAAAAACGAAAGCGTGTCAAACGAAGATGAAGGAGAATCTAGGTGTGTGCTTAGGTGTGGGTTTCTTTGGAAACTACCTGTTCTCTTTAGGATGGATAAAGCCCTCTTCGAACACTAGTAGGATTTGCGCCGTTGTTGCAAACGCGGGCGTCTACAAAATGCGGTTACTCAATCTGGGGATCTATGACCAAGTAACCTCTCAGTGTCATTTGTGCTGGGCGAGTTGGCTTTCACAGCCGTCGAATTTAGGGTCCCATGTTGTAGAGAATTTGTTCTCCACACTGCGTCATTTTGTATGGGCTTTTGCCATCACCAACTTGTTATAGCACAGACTGACTGTTCCTCAACGCACAGAAAGATCCATTTCCCGCTCTTGAACTTGAGCCTCTGAGGCAGGACTGGGCACACGCCCGGGCGTATGCGTGAGCCTGGTCTCGCTTGCGCAGTACACTCATCTCAAGTCTTCTCTGCCTTTGTTGTTTGCGGAAGTTGAGTTGTTTTGCACTACGGTCATGGCGCCATCCTCCACTCGAGGTGCAAACACAGCTCCTTTGTCTTCCCCAAATGTGTGAGCCTGCGCCGCACCTCGCAGACTCCACCTGATCGTGGGATACAGAAAGGGAGCCATAAATTCTCAGGCAGCGCTTCACAGGCCTTGGCCTGGCAAACACCACTGTCAGTCGTTGGCGAAGGCCTAGGCTGTCCCGCATGAGCTTTTCCAGTAGCTCGGCAGCTACGAAGCTGAAGAGGGGCAATGGCCTGGAACTGTTTATTGGATTGGGTCACAGGCCGGCCCCGCGTGACGCTGTCCCAGAGTTTGCCAGGAACCGCGCTGTCAACAACAGACTCGTTGAGCACTCGGCTCTGTGGCTGCGAAGCTGTTTGGCCGGCCGCAGCCAGCGACGCTGTGTTTCGGAGGCGGCTGAAATTTGGGCGTGAGCCCGCCAGGCAGCTTCCAGGTCTATGGCTTTCTGCAAGTGCTTGAGGAAGCTTCTCCTTGTGGAGCGCCCTCCCCGTGACAGCTGGGCAAGCAAACAACCAAAGCAGAAGACTTGAGATGAGTGTGCTGCGCGCGAGAACAGGCTCACGCATGCGCGTAGCGTCTGTACAGCAAGATGGATGTCGCCCAGCGATGTCCAGTCTTGCCAAATCAGCCGAAGAGGCTCCAAATTCAAAAGCGGGAAATGGATCCCCCTGTGCATTAAGGGGGGGAAGGTTGGAGCAGTCAACCTATAGTATAAGAAGTTGGCTCTAGCAAAAGCGTTTTACAAAGTGAGGAAGTGTGGAGAACAAATTCTCTTACAAAATGGGACCCTGAACTCCGCGGCTGTCGTTTGCCGTTGTTGCAAACGCGGTCGCTACAAAATGCGATCACTCAAGCTGGGGATCTATGTCCTGTCGGCCACACAGACATCTAAGAGTGGGCGAGTTGGCTCTCAATCCTACCACTGATCGAAGTGGGTTGGACACCCGCCCTATAGCGAACATGTAGTTACCATACAAACACATAAGCATGCACCTACATCATCCTATTTGTTTTACATTCGGATCGGGATGGGAGGCACCTGACGCGCGGGAACAACATGGGAGGCACCTGACGCGTGGGACAGAAAATGGCACTTGACGTGTGGGAGCCTGACGGGTGGGATCGGTCGAGACAGGAGGTACCTGCCGCAGGAGAGGGGACGCGGGATTGGGATACCTGAGCACGAGGGGGGATATTACCCGACGCTCGGGATCAGGATCGGTACTTTATGCACGGGGAGCGGATAGAACTTGACGCGTGAGATCGACTACGATAGGAGGTACCTGACTGGATCGAATAGGACCTGACGCGGTTGAAATAGGGAGGTACCTGACGTGCGGGAGTGTGCGGGATCGGGATAGGAGGTGCGTGGGCGTGCTAGAGGGCGATAGTACTTGACCTGACTCGCGGGAGGGGGAATAGGGGGAATAGTAATTGAGGAAGCGCCTGATGCGAGGAAGGAGTATGGCACCTGACGCGCGGCCTCGGGATGGGAGGTAGCTGACGTGCGGGAGGGGGATCACCTGTGCGATCGGAACAGGAGGTCTGACGCGCGGGAAAACGTGCAAGATCGGGCTTGCAAGGAGGAGCCACCCGATGCGCGGGAGCGGACATGACGTGCGGGATCAGGACAGGAGATACCTGACGCTTGATGCGTGGGAGGGGGGATAGCACCTGACGCGCGGGATTGGGATAGGTCTGGGATAGGAGGTACCTGACGTGCAGCGGGATTGGGATAGGAGGACTTGACGTGCGGGAAGGGGGATAGTACCTGACGCGCGGGCTAGACTCAGGTTCACATACTTGCTTACTTGTTGAATGCGTGCCCGCTTTTGATATTGCTGCTGGCCTTGGCCGTGGGACAGGACAAAGCTAGCAAGTTGGACAAGCCAAAGGCACCTTCGCCCTCAAACCACAGAGTTAGCAAATTGATTAACGCATCCATGTGGTAGGAAGCAGCACTTGACTGGAGCAACCTACAACTGTGACAAACGATCCACGTCCTAGCCTGCTATTCGGAAATGGGGCACTTTCAAGGTGGTTCAGCGCAAGTCGGAAACTTTGCAGAAGAGAGAGGCCTCGACCGCCTCCCTGATCTACCATCACCGCACCTTGCGACTGGTTTACGACCTGGCCCAGCAAATGCTGTGGCAGAGGGTAGAGCACGTGACGTGCGGCACCTAGCGGGATAGGAGGCCCCTGACAAGCGGGAGGGGGGATAGTGCCTGACACACGGGATGGGAGGTACCTGACGTGTGGGAGGGGGGATAGCACGTAGGGGGTACCTGACGTGCGGGAGTAGCGGGTGCAGGAAACGGGAGGGGATGCGGGATAGGAGAATATTACCCTGACGTGCGGGATCGGGATATGGGGTACGTGCTGACACGCGGGATTGGGACAGGAGGCCCCTGACGAGCAGGAGGGGGGGGGGGGAATGGTACCTGACGCGCGGGTGGGAGGTACCTGACACGCGGCGGGATCGGGATAGGAGCTACCTGACGCGCGGGAGGGGATAGTACCTGACGCGGGCTGGGGCACCTATGCATTCGTGGGAAACACTTGCATCAACCGCTGTGGCTATTCCGTTGGCAAGAGACAAAGGCCCACAAGGTATCACAGCAATTTAGAGTGGCTACATCTGCTGCCCTTTCAGTGAGTGTGAGAGAATTGCTTCGAATGTTCAGATTATTGATAGGCTGGATGCAATCATTCGTAGAATCTGACCAAACAATGATCTGCCGGATTTGGCCCCAGACTCTGGTTGCCTCAATCCCAATCTCCGTTTTGAGGATTGAAGCTGTCGCTTTACGCTTTCCTCACAGGTCCCATGAAAGCCTCCTTTCGGGAACATTGAATTCAACCCCACCGTTTTCTAGCCGCTAGATTCTAGCCAACCCAAACGAAAAAATCCGACACGGGTGCGTCTCAAAATGATTGTGAGCCCCAAAATTATGTTGCTTCCTCCTTGCCTTCAAAATTAATCCAAGTCAACCCAAATCAACGCAAATCGGCCCAAAATCAACCCAAACACACAGACTCTGAGCCGCCTCGGCTCTTGCTCTCTGAGCCCGTCCAACTCGACGGTGTCGGGACCCTGGCAATGCTGGCGTTTCGCAGCCAGCGAGCAACCCTGTGCTGGGGGTGGAGGGGTAAACCAAAAGGCCACAAACTCGTCTTAGGGGTCCCCTATTTGGGTGTGCCTGTTTTTAGATCCCCGCCTACGGGGGAAAAAAAATGTGGTTTTCCTGTTGATTTCCTTTAGAACCACAAAACAGGGGGACCCTCGAAAAAGACAGGCCTGACTCAAGTTGGACACAATTGACACACAAAGCAACCATTATTGAAGAATGGTTTCCTGCAACACCTTTGTCCAGCAATGGACGTGGATCGGATAGATCCTTTCTAAGATGCTGCTAGTCTTCCACCCTCCACTGCCATGCTTCTGGGAAACAAGCAAAAACCCAAGGACGGCCCCATTGGCCGACCGAAATTCAGACCTGGAAAAATGAGTTCCCTCGCCATGTTCAAGGGAACACCTTTGACTGTGGCCCTTGAAAAACAAAACACAAAACACCCCACATCGAGAAAAGCCGACCGGAGAAAACCAAAGAGCAACATGGCATGTCTTCTTTTAGACCCCCCACGAAGGGCTACCAACTCAGGAAGAGCTCCTCCGTTCTCTTTAGGCCCTGGGAGAAAAAAGAAGAAGAAAAAGAAAAAGAAAACGAGCACGAAAACCGCCGCGAAAACCGCCGAGTGCCTCACGAACGATCCGCCGAACGCGGCTGCCCGTGGTCCGCGGGCCGCGCCTGGTGGATGCGCCGCTGGGGCCCTCGGAGAGCCAGGCCTTCAGGAGCTTCGCGGTCACCTCTCCGAGCCATCGGTGAGCCAAGAGGTGTCGGTCATTTCCTTTGCAAACTTCTTTGTCTCTAGTCCAACATCCAGTGGTCATTTGTTTTCCTGATTTTGGGATGTACTGTGGATGGTTGCAAAAAACTGTTCGCACCAAGAAATGAAGCCATGGTTGAAACCATTGTTTGTTGGTATTTAAGGGGGAATCATCCTTCCAGGGTTTCTTAGGTGCAGGATTTCATCCATCCACAGTATGCTTTGCTTACACAACTGGCGAAGCCTCGGTATGAGCTTGCGGGACAAACTTTAACTCTTCTTTGCAGCCCACTACGGAAAATGAAGAGAAACAAAGACACCCTAAACCTACAAACATGCCAACAACAGTGAAGAGAATTGAATTTACCTTTGGTTGAAACCCCACCAGGTGATTGCTTACAAACAGGTGTCTTGGGATCCCAAGATGCTGTTGGGGTTGTGTGAACTGCTGATTGTTGAAGGAAAAACAAAAAACAAATCAGATTGTTTTGCCAGCCTTGTTTGTCAAGTGTCAAAGCCGGCCATCAAATGGTGTGAAACAACGGGAATGGGCCCCTGTTTCTTTCTGACACCTCCCTCAAATTCCATGGGCCCTGGTGGTTGGGCACCCCAGCCAAAACTGTTCTCAGGAAGCAGACGGCGAAAAGCAAAAGCCGGGGGGGTGGCCTACAAGCCGCGGTCTGAACGAAAACCTTCGAAATTGGTGGGCCACCCAAGGAAAGCACAACATCAAGCTGGGCTCACGATCTGTCGCCCCTGTGCCGGCTTTCTGGAGGTTTTGGCCAAGGAAACCCAAAGAAATCAATTCAGAACACGTGGGAAACACGAGAATTGGTTTTGGTCCCAGGAAACCAGCGAGAGAACGAGGGAAGCGCGACAACTTCCCCACTTCTCGCCGCGCCGAAAGCGGCCGCGCCTGCCGGCGCAGCCAGTGGTTCTCCGCAGCAAGGCTCTCGAAGTGAGGCCGGGCCTGACACGGAGGCCCATGGATTTGGACAACACATCACTGGACACACTGGTCACAGTCCTAGTTGGTGCAGATTGGTGGTTTGGTTGACGGTTTCCCAATTCCACAAGAACCAGGAGTGCAAATCCCCAAACTAATCTAAACCACCTGTGAGGTTTCCACTTTGCTAGGTTCGACTTGGAAAACAAGTTTACAGGACAAAATCACCGCCGGATTTTGGACGTCAAGGGAAAACAACCCGAACCAAACTCATTTAAAGTTAGCCCGCGAGAGGGGAACCGAGAAAGCGCAGTTCTCTATTTGCAACCTTCAGGTCAGCAAGGGGCGGAACCAAGCCTTTGGCGGCGCAACGCCCTTCTTCAAACACGCAACCACATCCCCTTGCCCAATCAAAATTTATCGTCCATCCAGTGCGGTTGGCTTCTTGTTGCCATTCCTTTAAAAAGGTTGCCGGCCTAAAAGGCGCGCTATCCCGACTCCTCTTGACACCTCATCACCCCCCCCCATTGCCCCCGCCTCGTTGATGCCCATCTTCATCAGCTGCCGCCGCAGCTCACCTGTCGCTCGTTGGCAGAGGGGCGCTTTCGGGTATGCCAAGGATTTTCCAGACGTGGGAATCGACAAAGACAGGAATGAAACCCAAATGAGGGAATTCTGCCATCTACTGTGCGGCAAAACAACAGAGTTCCCAGTTTCCCATATGTCCAACGTAAAAGTATCGACCCACCGAAAAAGGGAAACATCATTCAGCTTGGCCCTTCCGAAAGGAGAATGCACACGAGCAACAGGCCAAAACAATCGGCGAATGTATAGGTTTGTCTCAAAATAGGGAAACTTCTCAATGGCGGGGTTGCCGGTGGTTGCCATACAAGAGCCTCGAAAGTGCTACCCTCGAAAAAAGCCGATTGAAAACTTGCGTGTGTCTTTTGAGGCTACCTTTGCAGGTTGGTTCAGAACGGGGAACCAAAGGGAAAAACCGAAACCGCCGCCCGGTGAAAACGCCGCCCGATTCAGACGCGGCGTTTTGAGGACCGCGCGGTTCTCCTCCTCCTGGCTCCAGGGCCTCGAATCGAACCGAACCCCAGGTCCCAGCCCAGATTGCGGGGAGGAACACCCCAAAAGAAACCCAAAGATACAAAGATACTGGAGGAGAACAATTGAACCAGGGAGGGGGTTCCCCCCAAAAAAAGGACCCGTACCAGATATTGGGGGTAGAGAAGGGAAACTCTCTTTGAGGGTTCCTTGGATACATGTTGCATTTAGAAACCAGCCGAATACCAGCTGTGTCAAAGGGGTTCTACATGTAGGTGATTTAGAATTCCCTCCTTGAGAAGGCTTCAAACAATACTTGCAGGTACTCCACAAATTAACAGGAACCCCTGGCAACGATCAGAGGAAACTACTTTTTGCAAAGATAGCCGCCGAAGACCCCCCCGCCACATCGGATTGCCTGCGGCCCTTCTTCTGCGCCCCAATAAACATTATTATAGACAATCCCGACACCGACCATGCGAAGGGATTCGATGAGACTAAAATTGGCTTCCGTGTAAAGCATGAGGCCATTTATCGAAGGGAGACACGGACCAACCACTCACCTTATCGGACCCAAGCAAGCTCCTCAAAATCTAGCTCACTTGGCACACGCGTGGAAGAGACCCAACCCAGATGGTGGAACTTCCATCCCCACCTCTCCGAGCGCAGCTGGTATTCCTGCGCCAAGCCCCGCTGCTCCTGTCGCAGGCCACGCGACATCTCAGTCAGAATCAAAACCGATAGGTACTAAAATGGTCCACCCGGAAGCATGTAAAGAAGTAACTGGCTGCACCGGTTGGGATTGTGCATCCCTAATGTCAACCTAAGTTTGATTATTGGGCCCGTATTAATAACATTCTGGGCCACCGGACCCGCTTTTTCACCCAATACTAAATTAAGAAGGGGTTAATTCAAAAGTTAATTGCAGACATACAACACCCCCCCCCCCCAAGTCGATCCTCCAAAGCACATCAGTAATAAACCACCCAATAAACTCACATTAATGAAATTCCTCAAACGCTGGGGTAAGCCAAACAAGTTTCTTTGTTTAACAGGGGCCAAACCAGTCCGAAATGATTCAAATGTAAGCAGGTAGCGTGCAGAAGTTGATGGCACAGAGACACGTGCAACAAGTGCGCAGCGCACCAGGCCAGGTAATTGCATAACTGGAACCTTCAGAGCCTCCCCAGCAGACCTCAGATCTCCAAAACACATACATGCCCGGGGAAGTCTGGCTTTAAGTGACATCTCTTTGTAAAAGTGATGCCCCAACAGTCCAGCGTGAGGTACCCCACACAAGCTCCCCAAACCCGCACTAGTAAAAGGCTTCACATTAATAAACGAGTACTCGTCGTACTAGAAGTAGTACTGCAAGTACTAGAAGCAGTACTACAAGATACTCTAGAAGTAGTACTACAAGTACCACAAGTACTAGAAGTATTACTACAGCCACTACTACAAGCACTACAAATACTAGAAGCAGTACAAGTACTACTACAAATACTACAGCCACTACTACAAGTACTACAAGTACTACAAGTACTAGAAGCAGTACTACAAGAACCACTACAAGTACTATAGCTACTACTACAAGTACTACAAGCACTAGAAGCAATACTACAAGTACTTTGTTTTACTACGGTACTCTGCCCGGAAAACATTTAATTAAAAAAAAAAAAAAAAAAAAAAAACTGTTGAGGGGGGGCGTTTACTAATGTGAAGCGGACATAATGTGAAGTCGACATTATTCTTGGTACAACTCCACTTGCCTGTGAGATGAACCCTGCGTGCTCAGCGCAGACACCCCTCCTCTGACGACAGAGTCAGGGCAGCACACAGCGGCGTGGGCGGCTTCGACGGCCTCCGAAGCAGACAAACGCAGCCCGATCTTGCAAAGGGAGTGTGCCTCAGGCCTCTGTGGATGGCACTTCTTGCGAAAAAGCTATCGAGGCAGTTCAAGAGCGCATTGTTCGATGGCCGAGCAACGACTTCGGGCATTCATCCAAAACTTGCCATTCCCAAAGGAGCGAGAGGGGACCTTTGGCCCCAGTTACAGCATGACCGATGCCGTGGCGCGACTCGATGCCAGAATGGCAGCATGCCCACAGGAGGGGTGAAACTAGAGTGTTTTGGGGTATATTTTGAAAAACCAAGATTTCGTAGTCAGAGTCAATCCATCATCTGTCCATCATAGCGGGGCCTGGTTGGTCGCTAAGTCAGTCAGTCGGTCTTTGGGTCGGTGGGTGGGTTGGTTGTGGGTGGTTGGCCGTCTTTCAGAAACCACATGTTCGATAAACTTTGTGCCAGGGCACTCTACAGACTGGAAGCTGCGCAGT
This sequence comes from Effrenium voratum, assembly GCA_963377175.1. NCBI lineage: Eukaryota > Dinophyceae > Suessiales > Symbiodiniaceae > Effrenium > Effrenium voratum. The sequence continues at coordinate 168,526 of CAUJNA010000486.1, read as the reverse complement.
ATGTGACCTTGCCAAATATTCATGCCACTCAGCCAACTGCTAGAGGCAGCCATCGTTGAAATGTGGCGCAAGCCCAAAAACAATTCTTCCAGATGTCTTCCAGATGGCGCCGCACCCCAAACAACTTGTCTCACGTCTCTCAGATCTCCCGCGCCTGCGCTCAGGCCTCGGATAGGTTTCGGCTTCGAAGAGAAAGGGTGGTGAGAACCAACCACTCGCCGTGAAAATGGAGATGGCACACTTTGTGCCCGTGACAAAACCATGGGAAGGAGTGCTCTACTTTCCCCTTTGGTGTCATGGATGGAACCAACCAATTCGGAGGCGCAAATCGGCCAGGCCGGCCGATTTGTAAAGAAATAAGATCCTAACCTGAGGCACACTGGAGTCCGGGAGTGCCCCACCAAGCCTTCCTTCCCACCAAAGGAAAATTGGTTGCCAGCGGAATTCCGGTGGGTGCCATGGAGACTAACAGTACATACAAAGTTTGGGGGTTCAAACAAAACTAAAACATCTGTCCTCTTGGCTTGACATTCTAGGAACGCCTTAACAGCTAGGACTGCTTTTGTTTGACTCCCAACCTTTTCTGTTGGGTCCGGAGTATTATGGGTTCAACCGTCAACAACCCCTCGGAGTTCTTGGCTCATGAAAGCCTCCCGTTTGCTCCTTTGCTCTTGAAACAGATAACCCCGATGCCTCATTTGCTGCCTCACCTTAAAACCACTTTACAACCACCTGCAACCACAAGCCTTCAAAACCACCCACCCCAACGACTTGCCGCGGCACGCGAAGGACGACTTCCGGGAGGACCACGTGGAGCTCTCCTCCAACGGCGCGGGCCGCGGGGGCCTTGCCGCCGCCGCAACCGCCGGAAGCGCTGGAGCGTCGTCTCTGGAGGACCGCGCCTGCCAGAAGGGCGCAACCAAAACAGGTCTGGCCTTTTCGGGGCGGTATCCCGCGTTTTTGTGGTTTATTTGAGGAAGAAAAAAAAATCACCGTCCCAAGACGAGTTTCTGGGGCTGTCGGTGTGTTTGCGGTGCCCCTTTTTGGGCCAAGAAAAACAACTGGACCACCACCATCTTGGGGAGTCCCCTTTAAAAAAGACAGACCAACAACAGCCAAGGTCATCTTCCCATTCAAAAAGCCAGGGCATTGAATCATCAAACAACCGATCCCTATCAACTCAGGGCACAGGGGTAAAATGACTTTTGCAGACCCAAAACAAACGAGGGCTCATGGTTGTGACAAATCGGGCCCTCTCTGTCTTACCGAAGTGATTGGAGTCTGATCCCCATGGCTAGTTCATCACTTTCAAAAAAATGATTCTCCACAACCATGCTACAAGGAACAAAGAGAAGAGTCACATGCTACTAAATTGCCGCCCCGAGAAAATGGCTTTTCTGCTTTGCCAGACATTTCTTCTAAAAAACAGTTGCCACCGGTGGGAAACCAGGGACCCTGGAGAAGAGACCCTGCATGGGTGACGTCAATTTCACCTCAGAAGTCAAGGAAAAGTGGAACTTCGACGCGGCCCTTAAGGCCGCAGTAGCAACGCCCACGCGCATCTCATTATCTCCCTTGAGCTGGAGATAACCAAATCATATGAGCAGAGTTGCTACCTCTACCTCGCAGAGTTCGCAAAGCATGATCGGAACTGCAAAGCCACATCCGGAACGAACCTGAGAATAAGATCGACTGCTTCTGGCCAAAAAGTCAAGCTGTAAGAACAGGCTAATGTTGGGGGGGACTTGGCCAAAGTGATCTGGTCTGGACCGCTGTTTGATAGGAGAACACCAATTGTTTCAGAGATGTTCAGCTAACCACAAAATTGCCACACAATCTCCCTTCCCCTTTTCCCAGCAAAAAAGGAACAAAGGGATAAACAGTATGGCACGATGACCAAGGACAAACCCTTCTTTGAAGGGAGAAACGCCTTGGCCAGCGAACAAGTCCACCCGGAGAACCGAAAAAGTACGAGAGCCGGGAGCGCAGAGCCCAAACCGCGCCTTGGGCTTCGCCGCTGCTTTGGAACCCTTCGAAAAGAGCCGCCTCAACTCCTCGTGGACCACCGCGCCTCGGTCGGTGCAGCCGGTACCAGAACTTTCGGGGGAGGGCCCCGGAATAAAGAGCAAGTGCTTTACTAGGGCGGTGCTTCGAGCAAAAGTGAACTTAAATGGGACAAGCCTATTCATCAATCAAAAGCTTCTTCATTCGGTGTTGCCGTTACCCTCCCGCAAAGTACCTTGTAAGGTAATCTCCATTCGGGGAACACCACCTGTTAAGGTTCCAAAATCGTATCCTTTGCAGTGGCTAGAAGTTGGCCAAAAACGGGAAACTGCAGGTCATCAGACAGCTAGGGTGGCTCCCTTTTGCTGTCATGTTCAAATCACCCCATGGTGGGTTCCAAAGGCAAACAGCCAAAATCATGTCCACCATTATCTTGCTGGAACAGTTGCCCCAAACCCTTCAATGGCTCCAAGTTGAGCTAAAAGCCACCAACCAAACGATCCGGCCAAACAGGAATATCTTCCGCTTTTGGCTGGGCGAAGTACGCCGGTCTCCAACGATGATCGTGGATATCTATGATGAATGGCTGCTCTGTTTGATGTTCACTCCCCCCTCAAAAAACAAATGCTGATTTGGAATCTGCTCGACGAAGTGCCCCAAAAAAAAGACATGCCAACCCAACCCAAAAACTACGGGAAGCGCGTCCAACAAGGCAAGCCATGTGTCTTGCGGTAAGCCAAACATAGAGTCCATCCAAGCCGGGCCACTGAAAACAACACTGAGGTGTAAACTACGAAACGAAACAACAAACAACACCGAGGTGACGCGGTGCCCTTAAAAGCATGTTAGAAAAACACCACTGGCCTGTGCCAAATCTGCTCCTCTAGCGATGGGACCCCGTTGGTTTGAACCCTGCGTTCAGCAGGTCCCGTGACCCACTCCCCACAAGAAATTGGAGGCCCTTCCGTGGACCTCGAAATGCGCAGATTCATGTCCACCACTTGTCAGGTGGTTCGAACCAACTCTCCAAATTGGCACACGGCTCACCACCAAGATCGAGCGTAAAAACCAATTATCAAGTCCCCAAGCTCAGCTCAGACCGTCAGACCCCCGACATCGGGCGGCATCCCGAGATCCCGGCACCGGTCTTGGCCCTCCAGGCGTGAAGCCGCCGTGGCCTTGGCGGTGCCCACGAAGTTGTCCGGCCTTCGGCTCCGGTGGATCAGCTCGGCGTGTCTTTCTTTTTGGGCACTCGCTTTTTCGGCGGTTTCGCAGGGAAACCAAACGGACCACCTTGTGGCAGTTGGAAAGCTGCTGCAAAATGGGTATTGTCCATTTGGCTTCCCTGCAAGGGGCAACCAACCGGTCCCAGTCCTTTGAGAGAAACCAAGCCCCGGTCCAATCCCTGGTTCAACTCCTAAAACCTGGCAAGAAAAAGGTTGAGAGACAACGCCTACCACAGTGGCTTGCCCGGAAGCACTGGGCCAAAAATTGGTCAATCGTCAATGCTCGATATTTTGTCGAGGTCCAGTTGGGGTAACCCTAAATGGGTTCAGTATTACCGCTGCAACTTAGCATGAGTTGTGACTACGAACCCTTTTTAGAGCCCGAAGCCGGCTGGCGCCGCTTCTTGAAGGGTTCGAACCCGAAAAAGAAGGATCCCCCAAAATGAGATTCCTGTAAAAATGAGCGCGTATTAGGTTCCATGTTGAATTGCAAGGGAGTAAACAACCAGGCCTCTGTTCCAATTCCGCAAAGGGGAAAGCGAAAAAGGAGTTAGAATTGCTTGTTAGCATGTTTGATCAAAGCGCGGAATCCACCAATCCTGAAAAAAGATACTCAAACAAGAGGCTGGCCAAACCCTGCTCCCCCGAACGCAGCTGGGTTTGACTTCGGCTGGCCCCCCTTGACTTCGCCATAGGTCAACCCCCCCTAACTAACCAAATGTGGTTATGGTGGACCACCTTCAGAAGGGTAGGGGGCTTCGGCTTGGGCTTTCAACATAGGCTCATGCAAGTTTAAGGGAAACAACAAACTGGTGTTTGTCCTTGACAACCCCTAGAAACAATCGAAATGATGGACTCCTAAATGTTGCTCAGTGTTGCACAATCCATTTCGAGGAGCTTTTGGGTCAGGATCTCCTGTTCCATTTGTTGCAAGGGGGTGATAGTGCCAGGTCCCCCTGCCGACAGGTGACCGCAGTTTGGGGGTGGGGTGAAATGACCATTTCTTCTCTTTCATTTGCTATTCATCTCATCTCCTATTCGTGGGTTTTGGACTTGGACCTCCAAGCACACCGCAACGTGGGGCCTTCAAGTCACTGACTCCCAAACTCCCTGCATCCACGCTGCAGGACAAAGTCTGGAGGCAGCTCCATAGCCAAGGGAGGCACAAGGTCGCTGATCAAAGAACTGGGCGATGGCTAGTGGCAAGCCATTGGAAAGCCGCAGAAGGATCTGGATTCCCAAAAAGCCCCCTTGTTGGTTTGTTGGCCGGGCACTGGACTCGCGCGCCGGAAAGCGAGCTCCTTTGGCTTCGCTGTCAGGGTCTTTGAGCCGAACAGACCGAGCGGGAGAAATGGGCGAAGTGGGCCAAGGCACAGTCTGCAATTCCTTTGCGTGAAGCCAAACGTCCCCCCCCCCCCGCGACGGCTCTTTTTACTCCAGGACACCAACGCCCAAAACCAGCCTTGACTCTGGGCGCCGGGCCCACCAACAGAACCGGCTCCGAGTCAGCGCCTCAGGATCGAAACTGCAGAGGCGGCAGTGTCGCAAAATGGTTAGCGGAGCTGCCCGAAGCCCTGCAAACTATTTGAGCACGCACTTCAACATCAAAAGATCCTTCCTGGAAAAGTAACGATCGCAACCAGGAACGTCAAGCCACATCCATACAGACTCGGCATGGCAAGCTAAAGCAGCTGGGAGGACCAAGAGATGCATTTCCGGAGCAATTTGGACACGAAGCCCCCCTTTTCCATCCTGTCCGCTTCGACCCTAAGGGAGTTGCTGTCCTCGACAAGGCAAAGGACTGCCGACCTTCATGTTTTAGGCAAAGAACCACCTCGACAAAAAGCTGAAAGTCTCTCCAAGCAGCCCTTTCCCACTCACTTCTGGGCCTCACGCGGGCCACGATGCCTTCGCGGAGGATATTCAGCGGCCGCGACTGCCAGCAAATAAGCGAAGACTGCAAGCTGACTAGACTCCTTTTCTCAAGAAGATCTTTGAGGCTGTTCTGGAACAGTTCCAATGAGTCGCCAAATTGTGAAGTGTGGGGCGTGCGGCACGTGGGCGCATGGCAAAGGCCTTCACAATCAAACCCGGGGCGCCCCATGCTCAAGTCTACCTTGCAATTCGCACGGCAACACGATTGAACCCTACTGCTGCCCACAGCAACTCCCCGGCTTCACAAGCCTTCTGCCTGCAATGTGTTCCAAAGATCGTTGCCCAAAGTACAAAAAAGACTGGCGAGACATGAAAAAACTGCTGAGCGTTGCTCCGACATACTTGACTAGCCGTGGGAAGCCCTTCAACCATTGCCTCAGCAAAAGTCACATTGTTTCGACGCAAAACTGGACGTCTCCCTGAGTGGGTTCGCAGCGGAGAGGCTTCTTTTTCCAGCAAGCTGCCGGGCGCACCACGCACGTCCGCGTTGGCAACCCGAGAACGCATACCCTTGCCAGGTGCACCCGCACGCAGGAATTAAAGCGCAACAGTTGCAGGACATCCTCTACAAATCTGGTCAACATTGGCACGGGTCAGGCTCACCAGTTCATCAGGCTTGCACCAGTTCATCAAGCATGCACCTGCCTTCTTTCTCTTGAGCTTGGCTCCAAGAGGATTGGCTCCAAGAGGCTGAAACGTAGAGCCTAACCTAGCCATTTGGGCCACTCAAAAACTGTCGGCAACCCGAGCGCTGCGCGACCTGCTTTGACCACCTCCGCCTTGCGCGGACAGACACACCTCTCACTTCCGTAACAAAAACTGCAATGAAAAGCATGTTCTCTGCCAAACTGGCGACCCGAGCCCCTTTTCCCCCTTCGGGCCAAGGGATTGGAAGCTGTCAACGCTTCAGAAATTGCAGCGCGTCACAAGAAGCCTTCGGGGGACGCTCGTCCAAAACACGCGGTGGAGGTTACCCAAGTCCCCTTTTTGCCCTCACTGAACAAGGGATAGGAGGGCGGCCTATCCCTAAACCTTACAACGCCTCAGAAGGGGGGGGGGGCACCCAGCTAGTTGGAACATGTCACAAGAAGCTGTTGGGGGCGCCTGTCCAAAACTTACAGTTTATTGCCTCGAAGAAACCGTGGAAAACAAGCCCAACTTTCTGCTGAACAGGTAGATCCCGATAGCGCCCTGACATAAATCCTGACCGCGCAAATCCCCGGACATGATCACGACCGTCATCTAGAACCCACCGGGAACAAGGCCACCACTGCTCTGTCCTTACTCTGGCATGGGGCGACGGTCCCTCTTCAAAGGGCTCGTGGCTAAAGGTATTGGCGGTTTCTCCTGGGAACAATGAAAGGGCCCTTCCCGCCTGTCACGCGGTTGTCACCCTTGCCGCATGGAACCGGACGCTTAATCCGACTGGCCTCAGCGTTCGGAGCGCGATGGAGCCTACTTGGGCGCGTGGGGTGTCAAGGGACGGCGCAAGGGTTCAACGCAGAAAGCGCCGACAAAAATGCAACGTCCGCTTTCAATTGACCCATTTTGGCTTCCCTCTTGAACAGGGGTCCTTATGATGTCAGGAAATACCCGTAGCCTGATTGCCCACCAGCCCGAACGAACCGACTGGGACAAAAAGAAAAAGAACGGAGCCGCAGGTGTGGTCATTTCTTGCCAGACAGAAGTTTAGGATCCCCGGCCAAATGACCCACGGTCTCGCTGACACAACAAGTTGATCCCTGCACCATGTCTTCCTCTGCGCAACAGTCATCAAATGGGGTCTGTGTCACAATCGAGCGACCCCTAAATGCTGTTGTTTTGCCCATTCAAACCAACCTGAAAAAGGGCATCTGCCCTTCAAAAGCCGGCTCCAACCTTGCCAACAATTGAAAAAATGCGTGCTCTCAAAGATGGGGTGCTCTCCATGTTGAGCGGTTGTTGCAGTCAAACCACAAGGAAACCAAGCAAATGAAACTCGGGCAGCTTCATAAATAATGCCAAAGTGAAGACGATTGAAGATTCAAAGCCCAACAAAAACAGACTACCCGTGGTTGTGGCTGGTGAAGAAGCCAGCCTATTAAGTCCAGAGAGCGGAAACCAGTAAAAACGCAAACCATTTGGAAGTTCCAAAACCCAATTGGCTTCGGCTTGAGGCAACACCCTCTGCGAACGGATGTGTGTGTGTGTGCGTGTTTTTTCTCCGCTGAGTGCTGTACAGAGCTGATGGCTCCCCCCTCCGCTCGGATATGGATACGGGGGGAGTCACTTAAGACCTTTCGGAGGAACGCCCCCCTTGCCGTGAAACCTGAGACTCTGTACAGCTTCCTGGCCGTACCGATCGACACGTCGGAAAGGACACGGACGCAGCTACATCCACCAATGTGGAAAGCACCACATCCTGCTATGGACAAATGCCAAGGCGGCTCTTCAGAGTCTCATCGGGGCATCGTGCAGACCCCAGGGTGTGAGAAGTTATCTGACCTGTGCAAAAAAATAAACATACATGTCTATATATATATATATACACACATACAGCCAGCACATATAGAATATATGGATTATATATATATATATTATACATATGTGTGTGTGTGTGGACCATGCAAGAAGCGCGAAAGTGTTTCTAGACAAATTCTGGAGAATTGGTTCTCTGAACGCACAAGTGACTCCGTGCAGTTTGCCGCATTCACAGAACAAGCGCCTCAGCACGGGCAAAAACCGGCCATCTCGCCCTGTACACAACGTCAAACTCGTAGAAAGGATAAATCACTATCAAACCCGAGTGCCAGTACGGTTGCGATGTACGTATACATGTTCTCTACATAATTGTGTACAGTATATATGTATATACACATTTTTACATATGTGCTTTTTTCGGATCCCTGGGCTGGGTGGCTCAAGACTTGCCCTCGCCTCTCAAAGGAGTCTGCACCTTGCCGTGTGCTCTGAGATGCCGCCATGCAAACCCGTTGGCTATTCGGCTTGCCGTCGTCGTCGGCACGTGCCAGGCCATGAAAGCTAGAATCAAACAACCCAAGCCGGCATCCAATTCCTGGTTTAGGCAACCCAGGCACTTGGCCCGGGAGGCCCGTGTCATTGACGGGACTGACTCTTGCGGCCTGCGCCGGGCCAGAGCGAGACGCCAAAAAAGGCATGAATTCCCAAAAGGAGTCAGAAGCCATTTTCAGAAGCACTCACCTTGGATATCCAATAATTCCAGAACCCCCCTTGCCCAAGCGCCTCGGTCCAAGCCTTCGGCAAAGCCAAAGGCTTGCAGCCGCGCCGACGTCGGGCGCGCCGACTTATCGAGCGCCGCTGGCGTCGCCCATCAGCGTCCGGAACTTCTTGGGCTTGCCCTTGAGGACCAGGTTCATCTGCATTCCTAGTTGGGATGGGGGGGGGGGTTCCCGGCTAGGGGAGGGTTCTTTTGTGAGGGTACTCCTTTTTGGGGTTGACACGGGCTAGCCAAGGGGGGAGCCCGTCCAACTCCACAAACCCCGCCCACAAGCGTTCAGTTGAAGGGATCCACCCTTCCAAGCAGGCTTGGGGGCTGAAGGAAACCAGCTTCCCACGGAAACTCACGCCCATTTGAGGGTGTCGAACTGCCTGGCTGGGCTGTTTACACAACCCCAATTCATAATCCCTATTGAGAAACCACTACAAACGCACCCTATCAGAACCCAAGGTAAGGATTGAGGATTGTCGCATTGCCTTTGAAGCGACCAGGCTGGCGCAAGGCTTGGGGGAGTGTTCGCGTCACACATCGCACCGGAAACTCCCAAATCATGTGAGCAATCAAATCGGTAAAGAAAAAGCATGAAATCCCCAGATTGTAGATCCAAGAACCGGGATACTACTGTTGCCCTCCCCTGAATACATGGGCATCTCCCAGCTCAAGAAACTTGGCATGCCAAGGCGCCGAGCCGCATGTCCTGCTTATTCTTCTCCCTGAGCACCGCGATGACGCGCTTGCCTTCCCGCTGCCGCTCCCTGGCAAGCCCGACATACCGCCGGAGTCGCGGATTCCGCGCCGGAAACTTCCGCAGGGCCCAAAAAAACAAAAGATTGCCCCCCCCCAAGGCTCCAAGGTAGTCAAATTCATTTGGCGCCAAGGTGGACATCTAAAAATCCTAACCAAGGTTCTGCTACCGCAATAAGTCCTCGTGGTTGAAGCGCGTCAAGGAAGAAAATGCCAGGCAATACAGCCTCCCCGTAGCAAACCCTAGACACAATTCGGTGTCTGAGTTCCTTGTATGGGCGTGTCTTTTTTAAGCGTACCCTTGTTGGGGTTGCTTAAGATGGACACCAAGAGTGAACCACTCATTCTGAGGGTGTCCCTACTTAGAGACAACCCATATGCTCTTTTTGAATGTTGAACGTTGGTTTTGCCGTCATTTGGTTCCAAAAATGACTCGGATATTGTTGATCAGTCGGAATTGTGATGGAATGGTTCGACCCCCCGCTGCAAGGGGAACCAGTCTTCCGCCGCTCCCAATCCGCCCACCTGCGGCTAAGCTCAACCTGGCAGGCCAGAAAAAGGGAGGACGGCCTAAGGGAGCATCAAGAGTGGCCTGACATTCCGCGAGCAACTGTACTAAGCAAACAACTATGCCAACCATGACAATTCGAAGGAGGATTAAGGAAGGAGACGCGTAGACTGCCGCAATTTCCCACGGCTGATTCTAACTGCAAAACGAACAGGTGCTTCCCGCAAAGCAGCATGAACCAGCAAGATTGCTCACATTCTCTTCGCAGCGTAGTCGCAGCGTCCGATGTGCCTTGCCCGCCGCGTCGTTGGCCAACATGAGGTGGGCCCTCACGCTCTTAGGGCGGCCACCTGCGGCAAAACAGGCCTGGGCATATCAAGAAGGCCGCATTTGTCAGCATGCCCAAACTGGCCCGGCATTCTACGCCACGCTTGGCTCCGTCAAAATGGCTTGAGCATCATCCGAAAAGCTAAGCCAAAACCTGCCTCCAGCCAGCGCCAGCTGGTTGCGTGTGCCTGGAGACCGGAAGCCGATCTCCGGAGATGGGAAAACGGCCGGCCTTGTACGTGTCAAAACAGTGACGCTCAAAATGAATGAGTTCCTTTTGGCTTCCCAAAGTAAGCCGAAAAGGGCACGGACCCCCTCCAGAAAAAAGAATGAGAAAAGGAGGGCAAAGGATCGAAAGTGGAGGTCTGGGGCACGAAACCCTCACAAAAGCCTATGCAGGCGAATGCTTGGTCAGGTGCTAGTGGAATAATATTTTGGGAACCACCCTTGATTTGGTTCTGCCTTAGATTCTGCAGACTTCAGAGGAAACCAATGAAGCAAGGAACGGAAGCGTTGGGGTCGTAACCCCCCCCAGCAAAAACCTTCCCTCGATCGCCCCAAGTTTTCACTCAGTCCCTGTCACCGCCAGCCCCCCTCCTCTCTGCTTCCAGATGTGCGCAACGTCCCGGTTGGTTGCCACCATGCCGCTCGGGAGCCTCCGAAGCTTCCACCCGGGGGTGGGCTGGTGGGGGGCAGGCGCCTTTGTTGATTTGCTGCTAAATTGGGTTCTAACACATGGGTGCCGGGATGCACATCATCGTCCTTTGGTGCAAGCTGAAACCCGTTTGCCTTAGAGGCGTCCCGTTTAGTGTTCCCTCATTGATGGGTGCTGGAATCGACATAATGCCAAACCAACTCGTTCGATTTGTTTGGATCGGGCGGCGGTTTGATCCCAAGCTTGACCCGCCCGCAGGGTTGTGGGAAGGCCTGCAAGGCCCATCTGCTGGGATCGAGTGAATCCCGAAACAAGGCAATCCAGGGGTTTCTTCTCCGCCACGTCTCGTTACCCCACGCAGGTGGACCCGACCGAGTCTTGTCCAGAAAAAGAAAATACGACTCGTGGGGTGACGTGAGATGCTGCATCCGTTGCCAACATTTCCCACATGAACCACGTCCCCAATTTGGTCCAAACCTAGGGGCCGTGGTTGGGATGCCCAAACAGTCGAAACAATGATCCCTTCCCACGTGTCAGGAAAATATCAGGACCCCCTCAGACATTGGCTATGAACTTGAATGGGAAATACAGAAAACAACATTCCGCATGTCCACCAGAGCCTCCCGAATCAGAATTCATACCCAACTTCCCCGGAACACGCGCCCAAGTCCAAAACCCGGCCGCGTCCCCGCTCGCCTGAGGTCGCCGTTCTCCAGAACCGTGGCCGGCTGCAGCCCGAGGATCCGCATGACCTGGAGTTCATGCGGAAGCTCCCTGGATCCCTTTCAGCAGCTCCAAGCCTGTTCGCATGTTCGCCAGAGAAAGCGCTCAGTTCTTCCGACCCGAAAAGTCTCGTTGGACCAGTCGCCTTTCGTCAGAATCGGAACATATAGAAGGCCTGAGTGGCCATCAATGTTCATTGGTTGCAGCCCACTTTCTGTTTAAAGAGGCACCCGCAGCATATGCTGCTGGATCTTGGTGAGACCGGCAGGACTCAAACCTGCATCCCGAGGTGCATGCACTCGGGTGCGCTTATGCGCCACGGGCCGTGTGGAGCCAGAGCGAGGAGGGTTTTTAGGTTCGGGTCGCCAAACAACTAGACCCAAATGAACATTCCTGGCCTCTTCGAACTCGGCCTCGTCGTCGCACTCGACCTCAGCTGCAAAAAAAGGGGGGGGAAGGGGGAGGGGGCTTGGACCCTGGCAAGCACAAGAAGAATGCTGTGAAACCTATCAACGCAAACAATCTACTTTTGATCAACAACTGCAGAACGGCAAACGTCCCGCCGCGGTGCTTTCAAGCACGTCCCAAAAACGTATGTCTCAAGAATCAGTACAGCCCACAAAGCAAAAAGCACAAGGTTCCTCCCAAGTAGAGAACACGGTCCTTGATGCCACTTTTGCCTCGTGTTCACGTCAACATCATGCTGCCGCGCGGCAATCTCCGTAGAGCTTCCGTCCGAATCCTGCCCAAAAGCTTCAAGGAACATGAAAGGAACATGAGAAAGATCCTGTTCTGGGCCCATGGTGTTGGGTTCTGTACATATGCATATCTACATGGAGAGAGAGAGAGAGAGAGAGATCAAGAGAGATGTGTGTAGGGGTGCTCTATATATATATATATATATGTGTATATATTATAATATATATATATACATATGTGTCGCGGCCTTCATTCTTAGAGCTCACTTTTCCACGACACGTCGACTTTGACGACTCTGGACAGGCAGGACACGCCATTTGCTCTCAAGGGTGCTTCTGACAAACGACTCGATGCTGACTTCAGAGACCTGCAACACACACAAAAAAACACTTGGACATTGGATATCCGAGAAGAAGAAAAAAGGGGGAGAAAAAAAAAAAAAAAAAAAAAACATGATGAAGCCCAACTCCCTGTGGGCCCAGTCCTCGTCATCTTCCTCATCCTCATCCTCCTCATCCTCGCCCGCCTCCTGCTCCTCCTACAAGCGCACATCCCTTCTTTTAAGGCCAATGTCTTGTCGCTGGCCCCCATCTGGCCATCTGGGGCACAATGAGACTATCACGGAATTGTGAAGACCCCGGGCCACCTCAGGCCACGTCCAAAGAACAAGAATTGTGTGAACCTGTTCCAAGCTTCTCTGGCTTCTCTGGGTGTAAATGCGCACTCAATGTTGCCTCCCATCCGACAAAAAGCACAAGAAGCGTCAGCCCGCGGTAAGGAAGGCCCCACGAACTTGTCTGCACGCCATCACATATTTGACGTGCCAAAATAGGGAGGCAACCCTAAAATTCTTGCCGTTCCCTTTGGTTTCCCTCTAGACAACCTCTTTGGAAGGTTCCACACTCAGTTTTTAGGGACCAACCCAAGCGACGCGAATTGCCCGGAAGCCCCGCCATCGACCCATGCGGGGGGGGGCGCCTTCTTGCGGCCCTTCGCCAGTTTCTTCGCCAGGAGTTCCTGGCGGAGGCAGGGCTGCGCCTGGAAGAACCTCCCAAGTGGATTCAGGCATCTACTTTTTCACTCGGTCTAGGTTTTCCTTGCCGGCAGCATCCCCACGGGTAGGTCAAAACAAAACTCCGCCAGATTACAAAGGGGAGAACAACTGGAAACGCCATCTTAGGGCTCCAAACCCCCATTTGAGTGCTTCTCACGGCCGGCCCCCTTCCTTGAACCTTTAATGTCTTAGTCTCCTGTCGTTGGGCTCCAAACCCCCATTTGAGTGCTTCTCACGGCCGGCCCCCTTCCTTGAACCTTTAATGTCTTAGTCTCCTTTCGTTTTGGCTTCCCTTTAAATATCAACCGAAGGGACACCCCCAGCCTGATTCACTGCCAAGTGAGTCGCAACCAGCTAGTCCTAGGACTACCCTCCCAGAATTGTGGGTCCATTTGACTCACGCACCCAACCCCCCCCCAACCCCCCCAACCCCACCCCGCCCCGCGCCCCGCGGCTTCACTTCGGAAGTCCTCCAGCACCTTGAAGTGGCTCTCCAACTCCGCAAAGCCCTCCGCGTAGAGCTGGCCCAGCGCCTCGAAAGCTCGGAGCTTGGCACGAGCTAAGCCAGAGCCGGCGAACACCTTCGGGTGCTTGGGGTTTGACAAAGGATGCACCCAAAGTAAGGGAAAAAACGTGAAGGGACCAAAAATGCGACGACAATAGGAGAAAGCTAAAGGTGAAACATGGGCTAGTGAGAAGGTTCGGGGTCCGAACTGGAATGGGCCCCCGAAATCATCCTCCCAGTTGGCTCGTCTGCCGCTTTCTAATCTGTCAGGCAAACTCAGGGTTCCTTGCAGGATGCAGCCAAAAACCGCCCGCTTTTTGTCGGATTTGCAGGGATTCGCATCCTCTAACTGGGTCTATCTTGTTGTGATGGCACTGTATTTTTGGGTGGTTCTTCGGGAAAACCCAAGGAACAACCTCCAGCTGTGAGGGTCCAAATGTTCCGTTTGTTCAGATAAAGCCGGTGATGTGCTGCCGTTCCCTCCGTGGCCTGGACGTCCAAGCCCTCCTTGGGGTTGGCATCCACCTGGCCCGGGGCCGGGCAGTGGGGGGGGGGGGGTTCTGAGATGGAAGGCCGACTCATACGTAGAGCACCATGGTTGGCACCAACAGCTTCATTTCCTCAAGGTAGACTTAAACCCATGGTTGACTCCCCCCTTTACCGCTGGGTTAAGGTTTAAGGGCTAGTCAGAAAATGGAACCCTCTCCCCTCTGAACTTCCGCGCCTGGGCGCAGGCCCCCCGGAACCTCGGCAGCGACAGCTCCTCCCCCGAGGTGGCCAGGTGCAAAGCGGAGAGCTCCTGCGGGTTGGGGGAGAAGCAGCGACCAACATGTCAACGTCTTGAAACCCGATTGAAAGATACGACTACGTATTGTTGAATTACGTGGACAAACCCTAACTTTACTTTATATATACCTTCTTTAGGGCCCTCTTCAGAAGCGTTTGAAACAGTAGCGCCACCTTGTACTTCAAATGTCAAGTATCATTCAATCTGTTGCAAAATGTTACTCTAAATTGTGCATCACCACTACATATGGTCAGCTGAACACATGGCGGCAGGCACCCCTTTCTGGCCTCATGCGACAGGAAGCCGTCGCGATCCTCGTCGAAGTATCGGAAGATCGCCCTCAGTGAAGCTTGCCGGCAAATTCGATACCACCCTGCCATCGAGAGGGAACCATACTGGGGGGATCCTGGTTGGGCCGCCAAGACCCCAACATGGAGCCTGACTGGGGGAAATTCCCTCCACAAGCCCTCTAGTGGACCCGCCAGTTGATGAGAGCCAGCCAAGGTGTGTGCACATTTGTGCGTGCACGCGTCACGCGTTTGCGCGTATTCGAGGCTGCGGCAAGGAAATCTTCCAAACCCCCAAGCACATGTTCCACACAAAGGGAACCTTATAAGGCTCCTTATAAAGGCCGCTTGTAAGGCTCCTTCTCAAAGCCCCTTCTCAAAGCCCCCGCAAGGCTCCTTGTAAGGCTCCTTGCGGGAAGGCGCCGACAGCTCCCCTGAAGCTCCGCGGCGCCCGGAAAACCCGGAAAATCCAAGAGGCGCTGCCCGGATTCGAAGGGGACGCCCGGCCTCACGTTTCGACGTTTGGGGCGCCCGGCGCCAGGCGCTGGCCCGGCTCGGTGATCCGCTCGGTGATCTCACCTGAAACGGAAGCCCCCTGGCTCCACCCCCAGGTTCGCGAGGAAGCGACTTTCGTCAACCCAAAAAACGTAAAATGTTGGAATTCGCAAATACCCTTCTTTCAATCCAATTGTTGTTTTTGTAACCACAATAGAGGGACCAGGAAGAAGGGTACCATCAAAAGGGACAGCGGGAATGGATCTTAAGTGGCTCGACCTTTGGTGGACATCAAGCAACTGGGGGATGTCCCCCAACGATTGTGAGGTGTTCCGACACATGGCGCAAGTAGCGCTGGCAGGTGCTCTCCACTGGACAAAACCCTGCACCAGTTGGACGAAACCCTGTAGTTTCTGGGGTAAACCTTGTGCAGGACTTCATCCATCACAGCATCTTGCCTCTTTTGTTCAGAAGGTGTATCATGTGGATGTTTCAGTCCCTTACCAAAATGTACCTTCTACAACAAAGTGTGTAGGCATGTTCCTGCACGGAAGCCGAGAACCTCCTCCATACACGCGCAAAAAAACTCACACTACAGGCAGTTTCTTCCTTAAATGGCACCGGAAGAATCTGCCAGAATTCACACCTCTCAAAACTCAAGACGAGTTTCTGGCTGGTTTTTGTGTTGAGTAGGGGAAGGACTCTGACTGTAAATCGAAAGGAAACGAAGAGGAAATCGGAGGGAAACCAACCTCAGTTTGGGGGGGGGGGGCGTTCTCCCAATGTTGAGACAACTTTCTGGGTCCTATCTCCAAACCTCCAGTAAATTTAAATGTCCATGAAGAAAAAGGTGGCTTCCTTTTCCTTTGTTGGTATTTGACTTTAAAGGGGCTAAAGGAAACCCCTCCAAAACGAGGAAAAGTTGTTGGTAGGTAGTTGACACTAAAAAGCAACCCCCTCCAAACAAAGCTTCAACAGAAAAAGAGGACCCCCTTTTTTCCGAGGGCCCCGGCGGGTGGATCCCGTGAAGTCGTAGAAGTTTTCGAGCTCCGCTTCCAGCTCCTCCACTTAAACCCCCGCTCTCCTTTTGGCGTCCTTTCAAAACCAACAAGGGGGTCACCCACGAAGGGCCAAAACCTGTTAAACCGCGGTAAGGAGAGCCTGTGGGTGCCGGCCTGGTCAGACCAGGAGTTGGGCAACACACTGCTGAATTCCAGGCCAAATGCCACGGTTGAAGCCGAAGTGCAATCAGGCAATGGCACGCTGCTGAGAAAACCAGGCGTTTCCTCCTATGGCCCGAAAAGGGTGCCGTGTTTGGACAATACCTATCTGCGCAGCTTATAATAGTTCTTACCTCGTCCCTCACTGCATTCTATGTGGATATATATATATATATATATATAGAGATATGCAACGCAAAATTAAGGGTCCACCTCTCACCTCGTATGTCGAAGCCCGAAAATGGATTTGGTGCCCTTTGACAACTTACAACCCTTTGTGCAAGAAATGCCCGCCCACCTACTAGCGTGGCCTTTTGGGGGGTCCGAACGCTGCTCACTTCAATCCCAAGTTCTCTCCTTGGAGCCTTGGTAGTCCACCCTACCGCGCCGCGTCCGCGCTTCCGTGCCGATGCGGGTGTGTGACTTGTCCTGCGACAAGTTATGGGTTTGCCTCATAGGAGGACCCCTTTCTTGCAACCACACCGAACAATGTGCCATCCAACAAGCAAACCCATGTTGGCTTGTCTTCAAAATGGGTTCCTCCAAATGATTCTCTCGGTCCCGCTAAATCAACCAGCAAAATGGTCCCCTTCGAAGCAATACACCCATGTGCGTATGGCAGGTCCCAAAACCAAGAACACCCAAGCCCATTCTGCTTGAGCATTAGTTTGGCTTGGCTGGCAAGAGGTTTGCCCAAACAACCCGAATGCAGAGATAGCTTCTTGCCCTTGCGACGAAGAAGAAGCTGACCCGAGTCCTTCCCGGTTCAATGTGAGCCGTGGTCGAATTCTTTTTCCCCTAGATATACTCAAAGGAGAGGGAAACACAGTTTTGTCAACAACGGGGGAACCCGGGACCTTAAAAGGAACGAACCCCTCCGTGACTGCGACCTCTCCCTTAACCTTGGGGCTAGCGCGGTGCAACGCGCTGTTTTCAGCACTTGAGCCAAAGCAGTGATTGGATCATGCTTTGGCAACCACTTGAATGTACAACATGCAACTGACTACATGAGAACCTACCTCATGTACCTCTGGGCCATAAATGTCATCGTGATAATTGACTCCCCCCTCATTGACGGCACTGAGGGAGTGTCTTGGGCGCATTACCACGCCAACTTGAAGTCAAGTTTACATCACAACGACTGACACAAGTTATTCAAGCATCACCCAGGCACTTTGCACACTTTGGAAATTTTGCAGGCATGCTGCAGCGCACTAGGCAGCTGCTTTAGCGGCTCTACTTTCACGAACGTCTTCAAGCTTCTCTGGTAGGTCAACACGAATGCCGAGCAACCGGATGGCATGGTCCCACTTGTTGGGTGGAAGCGCTTTCGTGAAGATGTCCGCTGACTGCATGTCGGTTTGGACGTATTCTATCGAGATGTGTTCGCTTTCAAGCTGCTCTGCGATGCACGCGAGGTTCACCTTGTGTGTTCGCTGGACACAGCGTAGCTTGGATGAGAAACCTTTCCTTGCTACGAGGATAGTCGCCTGATTGTCCTCGTGGATCTTGAGATGGAATGGTCGGTCCAAGATCAGCTCCCACAAGCTAAGCGCAGGGAGCGCCTCCTGATAAAGGGAGTATGCGAGAGATACAATCTCCGCCTCGGTCGTTGACCGGGAGACCGATGTCTGCCTTTTGGATACCCACGCAAGCGGAAAATGCGTGTGCGGACCACTCAAAATCAAGAATCCTCCGGACGTGGATTTTGCATCTCGCTCTCCGGCGAAATCGGCGTCTACATAAAGAGACAGATGCAAATCCTCAGTCGAATCTTGAACTGTGCCTACTAGCGTGCTGTTGACCGTGCTGTTTATGTAGCAAACAAGCCTATGTAGCTGCTTATCGCAGTTTCTAGACCATTTTTGAACAAATGAGGCAAGGTCGCCAATGGGCTTGACCAGGTCTGGGCGTGCCAAACGGCCGAGCCATAAGGCTTTCATCAACACGCGGCAAGCGGCGAAGCCGAGCTCACCCTCCAAGGCGTCATCTGCAGGATCAAGGGATCCAGCGGGACAGAATGGAGTGGTGGCATCACGCAACTTTTCACTTTTCAGCTGTGCAACCTCAAGATATAATGCTACCGTTTGACGGGCATAATCCCGCATGTCGAACGCCATGCCCCCTTTCAATCTGCCCATTGCGGCATTAAGATCGGGTTCAGTTGGGTCCTTTGGAGCATCTATCAAAAGGTGATTCCTGCCTAGCACCCGGTATATGTCTTCTGGGGGTTCTATATCAACCAGTCTTGTTAACTTTTCCCAGAAGTCTTTATGAAGGTGGCTGGGGCCGGCCAACGTCAAGTCGTCGACGTATGTCGAGAGAAGTAACCCGGACTCCTTGAACCAGAAGTTTCCAGGAAACTCTGCGACCTCACGCCCTCCAAGTTCACTAATGAACCCTTTGAGGTGTGCCTCCCAGAGTCCGCCAGCGTCAGGATGCCCATAAAGAGCTTTAACGAGCAAAACCACAGGTTTCACGAAACGCTCGCGCCACCACCTTGGCCGGAGCTCAGGCGGGAGTGTGATCCAAGTTTGGTACTTGGACTTCAGCAGTGCTTGCACATAAGCCTTTATAGCGTCCGCTGTTGTGGTGGAATTCCCTGGCAGGGATCCATAAGCGAGACAGTTATTAAGACCTTGTACGCTCGTGGGATTTGCTCCCAATTCTTGGTAGACAGCTGCTGCGCCATGTTCGTCTTTCGCACAGTCTCCGCGATACACAATCCTACCTTTCATCTTTTGAAGGTGTTTCGCGAGTTCGGCGAACTTGACGGATGCTAGCGACATCAACTGCCCGAAATGGACTTTTATACTGGATCGTCGCGCCTCAGCAGCGACTTGATCATACTCTCGGACTGAATTTAGATCCCAAGCACCGGCTTTCTCCAGGCCTGTGGCTTCAAGTCGAACGGCTTCAAGAGCTTCCGGGGAAGCCAACATTTCGGCACGTGACAAGAGTCTGGTCACCATTGCGGTGATCTCAGGATCCTTCTTCTCTGTGACTTGTCCTAGGGAATGTGCGATGAGATTTTCAACATCAAGAACTTGCTCAAGAATGTCGTGACACTTTTCATCGGACTCAACAGCAACACCTATATCTTCCAAACCGGAGAGAGGGGATATGTGCTTCAACTGCTGTTCACGTTCCCGGTGATCGAGAGGCAATGGCACTTGGACAGGCATCGCAGGCACAACGGGTTGAACTGTTGGATACAGCGCACGGGCAACTGTGAGACACATGCCTTCGGGGTAGAAAGCGGTCTTTGCGGTCTTGTTACCTGCTGCAAGCGAATGTTTATACCCTTTTTCGTGCGGACACTTGAATGCACCTAGTGCGGATGCGAGTGTGCTATTGCTGGTCATGACTTTCCATGGCTTCTTGATGGGATAGCCATTGCTGTCCTTCAGGCCTAGGGCGCAACCATGGAAGGTCGCTGGGGTGAAGACGTGTGCATATTCTCTAAAGAATGCGGAAACATCATCCCTAGCCCAGCTGTCGCAATCCCTTGGCCACTCAAACGAAACACTACCCCCCTGATGGAGGACAGTCTCTGCGTGACGTCTGAATCTGGAGAACAACTCTCTCGACTCTTTAACCTTTTGCTTCAGTTTCTTTTTGAACTGGCTTCCTAACTTGGCCTTATTAAGGCGTTGCCATGCTGAACCTGATGTACAGGGGATTGCGGCCCAGAGGTTGGGTTTATCACAACCTTCAATCTGCGACTGCAACTGGATTTCTCCTTCATCTGTGCTGAGGTCGATAAACTCTTTAGCCAGCCTAACATGAGGTATGCCAAGACCTTCAAACACGCGACCCATATTGGACTCTGGTGTACATGCGTATTCGAACATCACAGGCAACTTGTCAATACGCGCCTGTTTCTTGCGGGCACGATGATTTCCAACCTCAAACTGCTTGCGCTGTGGAGCTTCAACCTCTGCGCTGCATGGCATGCCGAAAATTGGCAATGTGTTCGGACGACCGTTCTTTGATGCATCGGTGAGAGGTGTCGGCGGTACGGAGTCTAACATCACGGCTGCACCTGTGGTGATAACACAATCGGACTGAATGGGTTTTAACTTGAACACTGTGAACCCGGTCCATGCATCTCCAAGTGAGCGATTGGGTCGGCTACCAAACCAACCATCATGGATGTTGTCTGCTTTGCCCCCCTGAAACACGGCACGAGTGGTGCGAGCTGCAGTAAATCTTTCTGGGGAAACGGGGCAATCCTCGACCTCTTTTGGGGTAAAGAGATTTTGCCTTGGCATGATATGGTATCGGACCAAACAGTTGGCATTTTCTTTGAACACCCAAAAATCTTCACCTTGCGATGTAGCGGCTGTCGCTGGCGCAGTATCGAAAAATGAGCCACCGGGTCTTGAGGGAGCGGGCTCCCCAGCTTCGGCTGCATCAAATTCATGCGCAACATCTTCTGCACTAACTGCGGGCTTAGGATCCTCTCCATGCTCGGATGCGTGGATTGCTCTAGCTAGCTCCTCATCCCCTTCAGTATGCACAATGGGAATGGGTTCCTTAGATTCAGTTTTGGCAGCGCTTTTTGCAGCTGCTTCAGCTCGATCTGCAGAGACAAGTTCGGAGAACCTCTTCTTGCATTCGACACTGTGAATCTTGGAATGACCGGTGCATGCACGGCAACCTGGCGTTTCCTTGAACTTGATGATCCTCTCAACAGTTATGTACACGGATTTTGGTTTGACAGCGGATGGAGTCGGTGGGGCACCAAAGGGCGCCTCTCGCAGGGGCATAGGTGGGGGATCAGACCCTTCTGTCTTGCCACCATGCAATGCTCTATCTGCTGCTGCTGCAATCGGAAAGCTTGGGGTTCCGTCCTCAACGAACAATTCCGGTTCAGGAACATCGTGAACGGAAATGGAACCATCTTTACGGAAGGCTTCATAGTCCATGACTTTGACCACATTACGGTACCGCAACCCCGGATCGACCCTCCAACCCAAAAAGAGCGCTGGCGCCATGTTCGGATCGAGAGTGCGCTTGCCAGGAGTCTTGGTTCTGTACCAAACTAATTGCCCGAAACAGCATCTCTTCCCTTGGAACTTTTCTTTGGTGAGGGCTTCCCATTGGGTTTTCCCTGGGCTGAATGGTGCAGGCCTGTCGAACGACATGGAGAGACATGCAAATGGGTAACTAAACGTATGCAACGAATAAGGCAACCCTGATTGCATGTGGATGCTGCGGCAGCATTCCTTCTCCTCGCGAATGTCGCGCTCCAGAACGGTGTTGTGTGGCCACCTGTTCGGTAAGCTTGTCTCGGGGACGAGACCGACTTCGTGGGCCGCTCCTTCGAGCTCTCCTGCTGCATCCATTTTTACTAGACATGTTGGCGGCGAATCAGTGGCCCGAAGGCCCATGAACTGACGGAAGTTTTTAACATGCGCCTGCGTGTCCCGCCTACTCACAGGGTAAGCAAGTCGTACGCCTGAGAAAACATCACGTACTACATGGTGAGATTTGATTCCACCGAAACCTACTCCGAGATGTTCATCGCCCATGGCAAGAATCACGGAATCGGTAGCCAACTGTTGAAATGGTGCGGTTGGAACATCGACTTTGTCGTCGGATCTAGTATCCTTTTTGTGCGCTACCCTTGCGGAAGTGGTCTTTGAGATTGAACACACCTTGCAAAACGGGTTCTTCGGGAAATGGGACCTCATGTGCTCAGGAGATTTTGCTTGCTCCTTCAACGCAGTATCATGTGTCGGGTCACCATCTCCGAAGGCGATCAATGGAAGTTCGTCCTCGGGAGGAGGGGCTTCCTCGGCCGCTAGCATGTTGACAGGAACCTGATCTATCTCACCTTCATCTGACGCTTGGCACGAGTCATCGCACAGAGAAACGGCATCGTCTTCGGCCGCGCTCATAGCAGCGGCTTCAATCGGCCAGAGGTGAGTTGACGACTCTGCCAATTTGGGTTTTACCACTTCATCATATTGGGGAACGTATTCCACTACCCTAGATGCATTAATGCGCGCATTGCGGGGCACGTTAATCTTACATCTACTGATGTCCTTTGGGGGCACAAGGTATGGAACGTTTTCACGTGGATCCCAAATGAAAAGGTGTCCTTGATCCATTACGGTCTTACCGATGGATTGCGCTGGTGGGCAATCACGGAGGACGTACACCTGCTCTTCAGCAGGTATCACTCGGCTGTCCTCGAACCCTAATGAAGTAGTGCCTTGTTGGGCACCACCCCCAGTCGCAAAACCTACGGGTGTGCTGCTCTCGCGCACGCACTTGATCATGTTGCTATTCAAAGCTTGACGTCCGATCAAGTGTCTCCCTGCGGCAGTATCCCAAAGCCAACTAATGCGATTGTCATCGGAGGCGACGCTTGCCATTGCCGGAATGAGCTGTGCAACAGCTGCACTCGCCTTTGGCGGCGGCGGGGACAACAAACTTTTGGGCTTGGGACCAGTGTACTTGTTGGAATCACTGTGGAGAAATGCACACTGCTTGGCCTTGCACGAATTATAGGCATAAAACATGCACGGCATCTTGGCTTTCTCCGCCGCGGTCATAGTGGCTGTCTTACTGATGGCCTTAGACCTAGGAGTAAGGTTATCGTTCGAACCGCCCTTACCTTTACCCTTGGGGGCTGGAGCTGCATTAGCTTTAGGAGGAGGCGGCTTTGGAGCTTTAACCTTCGGCGCAGGGGCTGCCGGAGTCTGCTGGTCAGCAGATTTATCCTTCTTGCTCTTCTTACTTTTCTTGGGCTTGTCCTCGCTGCTTGCTGCGGGCATGGCATTAGAATTATTCCCCTGGGACATAACGGCTGGCTTGATTTGAAGACTTTTGTCAAACTCATCCCTGTTCCGTTTGTCCTGATGGAGCTCCAAGGCTAATCAACCTTGGACCACAACCATTCCGGCTTCCTACGGTGGCTACCGAAAGGGGCTTCCCGTGCCTTTTCTACCTTAGGCTTCAGCGCAGTGCACTTTTCCAGCTCATCCAACAGATGATCAAACAAGGTTGTTTCCCTGGGTTGTTCTGCCACGGGAATTGCGGTCAGCACGTAAACGTACTTCTCCCGAAAGGCATCCAGGTCAGCAAGGGACGGGCCTGCAAGAGACAACTTTAACAAGTTGCGACCTCCTAAGGTTCCGAGCCTACCTCGTTCTAACTGAAAGTGCTTGAAGATAGCACGCAACATGATTCTCCCTACGGGCATCCCACCTGACGAGATTCTCTCTTGTTCAACCATATTCTGAAACAAGAGCCCGAACTTACCTTTGCGGCAGGTCTTAAGGAGCTTTGCGGCTATTTCACGATCTAACCGTGGGAAACGCTTGTCCGCGACGAGTTCTTGCTCGGTGGAGGACATGCATGCTTGGGCCCACTGGTAAACTTCATCTCCGGGGGTCTTCTGGAGTCGACCGATGGCCATCAAAACTTGGTTGATGAAACCTCTAGCCTGACCAGCGTTCTCCGGAGGGGATGGCAACACGAGATCCTTGAGGTCCTTGACGCGAACAACGGATTCCTCATGCGTGGCGTGATCGGTGACGGTCATGCCTACACTAGGATCGGCAGCTTGAGACGGGTCTGCATTGGGGAACTGGCCAGGGCCTCCCCCACCTCCCCCACCACCATTCATGGTGAGGTATGGGCAATCAGTGTCTTCATGGCTGCCGCCGCAAACTCGACATTGTGGGGTATCATCATCTCCATTGGAGTCTGATGATGTGTCGGAGCTTGCTGCCGATGGCGCTTGCGGGGATGACGAGTATAACCCTCCCAACATTGTGATTGGTACTGGTGGAACATGAGTGCCATTGCCAGCTTTCGGCGGAGGCGGCGCCCCAAAAAGGGGAATGGGAGGCACTGGAGGTGGTGCGGCCGGAGGCGGAGGTGGCGGAGCCACTTGATTAGCAACCAATTGGGAAAGCTGCTGAACCATTTCCGCTAAAGCCGTCACTTGCACTCTCACATCGGCTTGATCCCTTGAACCGTCTCTACCCAACCCGCTAGTCCTCGACGCGCCGGGGGCTGCGTCTCCAACAGAGGACGCTGCTCCTAGCACTGCCGAATGGCCTACGAGATGTTGACTTGTTGCACCCCCACCAGGGTCCCTTGAATCAGCTGGGGCATCGTGACCAAGTCCTGAACTTTGAACAGAACCACACGGAGGGTCGGGGATAGTACTTGTAAAAGCATTCCCTTGCGACGATGCGGCAACACCGGAGGCATCTTGTGAACTTGAAACCTGAGGTGCTCCAACCGGCTGATGGGTTCCTGGGGGAACTGTGCCTTGACTTGAGGCTTTAGCCGCGCTTGTTTCCGTAGCTGTTTCGGCTATTGATGCGGCTTTCGGCGGGGACTCTTGCATCGGAACAGGGGTCGCACGAGCTTGTTGGGTGAGCTGCGCAACAACACGTTCGAGATCACCAAGTCGTTGATGCATCACAGAATTTTCCTGAGACAATCCACGAATGGTATGCTCTTGACTGGCAATGGTTTGCTCCCTTTGTAGGATTGCCTGTTGAGCCTCTTGAACAATGCGTTGAACCTCTTGCTGAGCGTCCTGTTGAGTGGCATTAACAACCTGTCGTGCGTTCTCGACATGGCCTAAGGCTTCCTGTCGTGTCTGCTCAATGAGTTGCCTAGCCTGAGCCTCACTTTGTTGTGCTGTTTGAACAGCCTGCTGTGCTTGCGAAGCTAGCTGAGCGGCCTGAACCCTAACGTCTGAAACTTCTCTTACAGCCCTTTCCCTGATCCATCCGGCCTCTTGTCTCGCCTGATCGGCGGCCTGCTGTTGATGCAAGGCGTGATTGGCTGCCTGAGCAGCGAGGTCGGATGCTCGATGAGCTTGCTGCACCGCAGCTCCAGCTATAAATGCCGCAGCGGGTACGTTAGTCATCGGGTCAGGTAATTGCGATCCCTGTGAAGGAAACTGAATGGCTGGGGAAGCTTCGGATGATGTCGGTTCTGACACGATCGGACCACTCGGGGGTGATGATGGTCGTGTTTGGGCTGCTCTTTGAGGTGTGGATGTGCGAACTGTGGACATAACTGCAGGAACCATGGCTAGGTCAGGGTCATCCGGTTCGGAATCCCTATTTGGGGTTGACCTTGAACGGGGTTCTGATGGCGGTGACAAACCCGTTGAAGCCATGACACAGCAATGCAACTTTTGCACTCACACGAAGCTAGCTCCACGCGCTTTGAGCAGCGTGTCAAAAGGTGCTACGAGGAGATATCCCTGGATTGGCAGCTGATTGCGACACGCTCAAGTGAGCCACTCAAGAAAATACGTTGCGAAACGCTCAAGTGAGCCACTCAAGAAAATGCGCCCTGCTGCTTTGCACCTGATGAATTCTGTATTTGTAATTGTACTTGTAGATTGATTGATCCGCACTGCCGCACTATGGTGCTTTATCGAGGGATGTTGCCAAGCTGTATTGAGAATTTGTCTGCAAATCGAAGGCTTGTAATTGCAAAAGCTGTACCGCGCAAAGCGACGGTTTTAACGGCTTGCAGCAATGGCTATCGAAGTACCCGGCTGGCGGGCAGCTGGGATGCAGATCGGTGGATCTCCTCGAGGTACTGCGATGGATGCAGGCCCCTTGCCGCCGGAATGGATTGTCTGTTCCGGGACTCGATGAACTCACCAAGGTTCTCAAGCGCGTTGGCAAATCCGCTCGGACCGAAGTGCGGAAAGTTGCGGAACGCCGCGATGCCTGTCTTTTGAGCTTCACGGACAATCGATGCTGTATCGTCAATAAGGGCGTGTACGCCCAGCCCTTGCAGGGCGTCTGCTTTGCCTCCCCTTCCCAACCGTTCGTGAACGATTTTTATCGCAGAAAAAGTGAGTCCAGATGTTGTCCGCGCGTGCTCCAGGGCGACCTGAAATTCGCGGCGGCGATACTCGCTTGCAGCCCTGCCCACGAAGGATAGCACTATAAAATTTATAGGTGCGTAGTCCGCTGCAAACTGAACGAGATGTCGGATCACTTCCGGGTTGAGGTGGGGTCCCTGCTGCCCAACGTCAAGAACTCCGTGCCAGTCAAGAGCAACAACAAGCTCCTTGGGCGGCACCGGCCTTCCAGGCGGAGGTGGCGGCGGCGGGGGCGCAGGCGGTGCCCTCCTTGGTGGCGAGCGGAATCGCGTGCCAGCTTCAGGAGTTGCAGCGCTAGCAGCAGCTGCTTGAACGACCTGCGGAGGTGGCGGCTTGACGATGTACCCGAATTGTGGCGGGTTTGAGCTCGATTTGCTTCTGGGTTCGGCCTTGTTCAAGCCTCGCGGAGGTGCCTTGTAACCGAATGCACTCTGAGTCCGAACCGGAGATCTGGCCCTTGGCGGTGACTTCCTCGGGATATCTGCCTTTGCAGGCGCTGGAGAAACTGTCTTGGGGACCTCCTTGGGCACCGGTGGCTTGCTGCCGAAGATGACCTTGGGGGCGGCCTTTGGGGGCGGCGGTTGAACTGCCCCGATTCTTCGGCTGTGAAGCGCGATGGGCTCGGAGTGAGTCGGCGCCTCGTAAACGCGCCGAGGCACGTATGCTGACCTGCCCGTCCTGATGGACTCCAAGTTTTGCGGTGGGTCCTCGTCCGAGCTGTAGGCGTCGAGGCGGAAGGTTTCCGCAGGCGCCGGGCGGCGGTCAGGAGACCGTGAGCGTGAGCTCGTGGAGGACCTCCTTGGCGGGTCCCTCCACGTCTCGTCAGCGAGGAGGTAAGGATCGGCTTGGCGAAGCTGCCCAGACGTCCGTTGCGCTCGCCGACGAGGAGCCGCTTCACGTGGTTGTGATGCCTCCCGCACCAATACCCAGGTACCGTGTTCGTCAAACCTCGTCACAGGGTAAATGCTATTCTGTGGAGCCAAAACGATGGGCCGAGTGGCTAGGGAAGTTCTGGATGGCCTTCCCTCCCGCGCAAGCGCGGGTTCAACACTATGGGCCCGTGGTTCCACAGGGGCAGCAGCAGTTGGTCCTCGTCTCGGTGATGTCGATGGAGACCTCGACCTTCTTGGCGATGGGGACCTCGATCTTTGTGTTGATCGCTCCCTGCTGCTCTCCCGCCGCGTTTCCGCAGCTTTAGCGTATACCCCGCGAAGAGTTGACTTTGCGGCTTGTCTTTCCTCTGCAGATGGCCGAATGCGAGGCAAAGGAGTGCGCGAATCTTGCAACCAGGAGGAAGCTGATGGAGGCGTCGGAGGACGAAGCCAGTCCGCTGCACTGCTTGATGCTCCCGCCGCGCCTGAGGCTGCGGCTTGATCCTGAGATGGCGCACCCTGCGGCAATACCACTCCTGTGGTTTCAACCAATGCGAGACGCTGCTGATAAGCGTTGTCCGCGGCCTGGATCACGTCGAAGGCTTCTTGGTCAAAATTCCACAGGTGCCAACTATCCAGTGACTCACGCCAGGAGAAGAGCGCCTCGACCTGTTGCTTCGAGGCGTCCGCAAACCTGATCCACCGGAATCGTCTGTTCTGCCGCTTGTACTCGTCGACGACGATCTGTTGCAGAGTGTTGTACAATCGGGCACGCGGCCCTTTCCCACCGCGTGTGCCGCGGTGAGGGCCGACTTCCATGTGCGACCAACAGGTCGCAGTCACGGAAGGGTTCGTTTACCCGAAAAGCGTTACGGCTGATAACCACTCAAAGGAGAGGGAAACACAGTTTTGTCAACAACGGGGGAACCCGGGACCTTAAAAGGAACGAACCCCTCCGTGACTGCGACCTCTCCCTTAACCTTGGGGCTAGCGCGGTGCAACGCGCTGTTTTCAGCACTTGAGCCAAAGCAGTGATTGGATCATGCTTTGGCAACCACTTGAATGTACAACATGCAACTGACTACATGAGAACCTACCTCATGTACCTCTGGGCCATAAATGTCATCGTGATAATTGACTGATATGGGGAAAAATGCGAGTACTTTGTTGTTGCGGCGAAGCTCAGTAGTCCCACCTTCTCGTACCTCCCAAATGAACTGAACCTCATTCGGCAGCTAAGAGGGCGGCCCTACCCTTCATCTTGCCAGGTTTTGATTGTGGCTGGCGACAAATGAGGAAAGCAGCTCACCATGTGCAACCCAGTCCAGCATGTGTTGCCGGGTGCTCGCTGCATCCGGATATCTGCGGTTGCAGAAAAGGCAGCAGCAGTCTTCGTTGCACCTTGGCCCGTGAGAAGAAAGCAAACAAAACTCACTGAAAGCTGGGGGCTAGGCACTTTTGCCCCACATGAGAGAAAGCCGGGAATAGTTTAAGACACGTCACAAAGAAGAACTCCTGCCCTGCGATGGCGTTGTCATGGGCTCACAACACGGGACGCATACGTTCTTTCCTGTGAACTGTGCGCTCTGCTGCGGCCCGAGAATTTGAAAAGGGCTCTGCCTGAGGAGACCCCAATATCAAGAGAGTCCCATTAGGAGACTACAAGCCATCGCTCTTATGCTCGGGGTCCGAACCGCGAGGATGCAAGGCCGCAAACAAAGGGCTAAAGCGGACCTCAGTTGAGCCATTTTCACCATGATCTAAGCATGGTTCAGGGTTGATCCAAGACGGACACGGGGTGGTCATAGCTGTGAATAGAGCTTGACTCAGGGCCTCTGAAGAGTGGGTGTAGGCTTGGTCTGGGCCGGATCTGTAGGTGGACAACGCTATTGCCAAAGCACCATCAAACCAGGGGCTCTTGCTTGATCCTTTCAAGGTGTCTTGTCAAGCTCAGCCCCAAAGTGGGGCGGCAAACATTCACCAAGCCCCATTGGGGAGCTTCTCAAAATGGCTTCTGACCCCTTTTAAAGTTGGCATTACTTGTGGATCCCCTTTTCAAGTTGCCATTTATATAAGGGAAACCAAAAGGAAACCCAGCATGTAGGGCACCCCGACTTTGAGAAACCCCCAAAATGGCCGTTTTGTCCACCGCCGCCGAGGCCGGCGCTTCACCCAGAGATGTTCCAGGAGCCCACCCAGGTTGGTGCAGTAGTCCCTGTCCGGAACGAAGAAGTCGTAGGTCTTCCACCTCTCAGGAAGGATCCATCTCACGCGTTTGGTTTTTTGTTGGTGTCAAAAATTTAAAAAATGCCCTGCAAAACAGGCAAGCGGATCCTAGCAATCGGCGCTTCGAACTGACAACTGGAGGTGCGCATGCACAGTCCATCATGGAGATGTCTTCGGCCGAGTGACCAGGCCTCTCTCTCCGCTGAACCAACCGATTGCGCAAGGCAGATTCGTCGCCATAGAATTGCACGATATGCTTGGGGACAAATGACTACATATCCAAATCAAACCAACCCTGAGCCTAGATCGACCCTCCAATTTCACTCGCGGCTCCCGTAATAGGAGCCCGTTTAATGGCTGACTAAGTTCCCCAAGTGAAGGTGTGTTTTGGCAGGCCAAACGAACCCAAACCCACACCTCCAACTCACCCCTGAGCCAACAAACATCGACCCGAACCTGGTGTTAAACTTTAAAAGATGGCCACCTCCTTTAGGGTTCCTTTTGGAAAGAAAACAAGCTCACGGGTTTTTGTTGGGTACCCAGCATCCCTCAAACGTCCAGCCCAAGTGGCATGTAGGCCAAGTTCTTGTCCACAGACTCGAAGTGCCGTCGGTCGAAGAGGCACTGCCGCGGAGAGAAGACCGGCGCCTCGAACCGGAGAGCTCAGGAGAAAAAACCGACACGCCAAGGGTCGTAAACCAGCCAACCAACCGACCGACCGACCCGTGCTTAGCCCGTGCTTACCGCTTGGGTTGGCGAGAAAAGCCCGGGAAGTAGAGGAACCGATTTAAATTGGTTTAGGTCTGACAGGAAATAGAGGGGGAATGATGCCTGGGTATCGGAATGCCGCAGTCCGAAGTTGAGGCCTGAGACGACCAGGACACGATCCCCTTCACCGAAGCCTTGCTTCCGGGGTACTGGAAAAGACTGGTGTGGCAGCTCGGGGTCCCTGGTGTTCCTTGCAAAATCATCTATTGCAAGTTCAACCCTAAGCCCATGGCTCATCCACCTGCAAATCACACAAAAAAAACTCACCGTGGGTGGTTGGTCAGCTTTGGACAACCCCCAAAACAGGGTCTGTAAAGGATACACCTATATGTAGAAGCTGGTAAAGGTGGTTGTTGATTTGGCCCAACTGTATCCTTTTCCAAGGAACCCTGCGAAGGCGAATCAAAGGCCACTGCAACGCACACCGTGCCTCCTCCTCCTCCTTCTCCTTTGCCTCCTTCGCCTCCTTTTCAAGCTCGCTTCCGGCATAGCCTGTGAACCAGTGGCGAACAGGCCTTTTCGCCTTTTCGGAGCTACCTGGCCCTGGTGCTTTGGTGCAAAAAGACACCATAGGTATGGGAAAAAATACATTCCAAAGCTCAATGCGCAGGTTCAATCGTTTGCAACTGTCTCCAAACCCCTCATCGAAGTGCAAACCTTTTGACCTGCCTTTGGAGCAGTCTTCAAGGTTGCCAAAAGCTCAAGAAAATGAATTTGAAGAAATGAAAAGTTCGCCCCAGGTGTGATATTTCAAGGGAAATGTGAGCTCGAGCAAACACCAAGGCGCCGCCAGCAGGCTCCGCTCTCCGCTGCGCCTTGTGGGTGCTGAACTGAGGGTGCTCCCAACCGGTGGAGGGGTAGCCAAAAAAATGGCTAAGCTGGGTGTTCTCATCTTTGCCTGGTTCATGGAACTTGTTGCCAAAGCACACCGGTTGACTGAACAGCCTGTTGTGTTGAATGGAGCAAACGACCCAGGGTAGACTCGAACCACCATCATCGCCGCGGCACCATACCCAATGAAGGGTAGAGCCACCACTGCTGCGTGGATGCAGAAGCAACGCCAAGCCAAAAGGGCCATTGGGTCAGTTGCATCTCTTTTGTTTTATTTTCATTAAAGTCATATTTGGAAAGGTAGTTCTAAACTCGCATGACCCCCTTTGGCGCACAAGAGCGTTGCCGCATCTTCGGCACCAAAACCGGGCTGCCCCGCTAACACATCATACGCCGGGTAACACATCACACCCCTTCCTAGCAAGGCGCCAACATATAAGCCAGATTTTTGGAAGGAGGCAAAGAGCTAAAAGACCCAGGACAATATGCATCCTAACAATAGACGTCCAATCATGTTTTGACTCAAAAGCGAAGGCAAGTGGATTTCATCACCTCTTTTCTGACCTCCTGACGAATTCTAATGGGGAACCACCTCAAAAGTGGTGGGCACAGGGTCCCCCATTAAAGCTCAGACCCAGCTATGACTAGGTCTTTGCCCAGCCACCCATATCATACATGCTCAAGCTGCCGCAGCCCAGGAGCTCTGACCATTTGCGAGTCGATTCTCACTGGCGCAGCAGCGAAAAAACCCAGCGGATCCAGTCAGCCCTACAGAAAACCATGAAATCATGAAAAATCTAGATGTGCAGCAAAATCACGGTTGCCTGCTATTCTGGTAGCTGGATCCTCTGGGGGGCGGGATTCTCCCGAGCTCAAGACTTAGGGTGAGGCAGTTGTCTCTGCGGCCGTGGTTGCCGGGGCGGGAGTGGTCGTCGTGGTCGTGGTCGTGGTGGTCGTCGTGGTTGTCGTGGTCGTCACGCCCATCGTGGTCGTCACGGTGGTGATGCCGAAGAGTTTTTGGATGCTCCAAGGAGCATGGGTGGCCGCAGCTTCTGCGGCGCTCGATGTTGCACCAGCCGTCAGGAGGATTTGCACAATGTCGGCGTCCTCCTGCCAAACTGCGCGGGTGAGCATGTCAACGTGGTCACCGTCGTGAGAACTGAAGAGCTTGGCAGTTTTCACCATTTCCGTCACAACGTCCTTCATGCCATAATGCACAGCATGGTAGAGAGGCGTGCGCCCGCGGTTGTCAACGACATCTGGGCTGGCCTTCTTCGTCAGCAACCACAGGCAAACTGAGGGCAGCCTGTGAACGGCAGCCTCCGCCAGGGGACTCCAGTGGGGTCCCGACTGCGAGATGTCATCGATGTTGGCGCCTTGCGTCAACAAAGCCTCCGCAGCCGCCGTGTCTCCGTGGAGAATGGCACTGTGAAGATCGCGGTTCAACTCGTCTTTGTTCACCTCCTCTTGCAGCCGGCGGTAAGGCGAGGGGTCGGCCGAGGGTCGCGCCAGGGATTGAGCGACCACCTGAGCCAAGCCGGCGAAGACAAGGAGCAGCTTCATGGCTGGGACGCTTTGGTCCGAGTCGCGAAAGAGCTCGGAGATTGTCGCAAAAGCCAGCCCTCTTTGAGCCATATCCAAAACAAACCAGCATTTGGGCATGTTGATTGCTGAATTCTTGCAAGAATATCATTTGCATGAGACTTCTGACATTGTAATAAACGGAACAAGGTGCCGCCAGCGTTTGGGTTAGTGGCAGACCTGGGCTTTTGCTTGTGGCTCAAAAGGGTTGGGAACGGACCTTGCATGAGTCATCATCAAATGGTACCCAAGTGGTCTGCGGTCTACTCAAAAACATGCAAATAATTTAGAGGGCGGACATCCGCACCTATTTCAGGTTGTTCTCTGCGGGCTTTCATTGTGGCTCCCATTGCTTCGAATTGTGTTTCTCATTTTAGTGATTCCCCATGGCAGCGGCGTAATTTCACTTCAAATACCAATCCCACTCCATAACCCCATTCAGAAACCACTAGGGGCCCGCTTTTGTATCTAAAGGGAAGGACTAAGGAAAAGATCTTGATCGCCTTTGAACTGCCCAGAAGGGGGAGGCCGGGGAGGCCTTTGCCTCTTAGCACTCAGGTCGATGGCGCATCGATGCCGACGCGCCTTGCCGGCCTTGAGGTGGGCCGTGCCCTTGGCGCTCTCCCCCACATCCCGCTCCCTCAGCTTGCGCTCCCACGCCTCCTGAAGGGAAGAAGGTGTCCCAAGACGGCCCCTTGAAGACATGTGGCTTTCTGTTCCGACTCTGCTTCCCCTTCAAGAAAAGCGTACCTTCCCTTCAACAATTTGTGTTTCTCGTCCAAACGTCAAAATGAGAAGTTCCCTTCAGGATGGTGCGTGAATCCAAGCCATTTGACCGCGGTCCAGCTCGATATCCTATCTTAGGAAAGACCCACGCTGCCCGGCCCGAAGCCTAGCCGGGTCCTGGGAGATGGGCTTGAGGCCCGACAGCTGCCGCTTCATGTTGTACCTACAGTCGCAAGACCCACCCGAGCAGACGAGCCCATCTCATGCTGAGTCGCAGCCGGTGAAGTCTGACTAACTCCAAAAAAAGTAGAAAAAGGAAGCCTCCAAAATCCAATGGTCAAAAAGGGCAAAAGCAAAGCGCTGCAATGGTAATCCATGGGCGCCTTGCCCTTTGCTCAAACTTTCTTTCAACAACCCCAGCCTCGCCGGCCTTTCCAGCCGATGCCAATACTGACCAACCAAAAAGCGATTCTGACACACTGCACTTCCTCCCAAGCCGAAAGACCTCTCTCACGCCCATCTCTCACAGCCCAGCCCCAGGCCAACCAGCCCCAGCCACCCCCTCCAGGCAGCCCACGACCTTGGTTGGCTTGGCTTGGCTTGGCTTGGCTTAGCTTGGCTTGGCTTGGCTTGGCTTGGCTTGCCTTGCCTTGCCTTGCCTTGCCTTGCCTGGCTTGGCTTGGCTTGGCTTGGCTTGCGGCCAGGCCTGGCCTGGCCCTGGCCTTGCCTTTGCCTTGCCTTGCCTTGCCTTGCCGTGGCCTTGGCCTTTGCATGGCTTGGCCTTGGCCTGGCCTTGGCCTTGCCTTGCCTTGCCTTTGCCTTTGCCTGGCTTGGCTTGGCTTGGCTTAGCTTGGCTTGGCTTGGCTTGGCTTGGCTTGCCTTGCCTTGCCTTTGCCTTTGTTTTTGCCTTTGCCTTTGCCTGGCGTGGCTTGCCTTTCCTGGCTTGGCTTGGCTTGGCTTGGCTTGGCTTGGCTTGGCTTGCGGCCAGGCCTGGCCTGGCCCTGGCCTTGCCTTTGCCTTGCCTTGCCCTGGCCTGGCCTGGCCTTGGCCTTTGCATGGCTTGGCCTTGGCCTGGCCTTGGCCTTGCCTTGCCTTGCCTTTGCCTTTGCCTGGCTTGGCTTGGCTTGGCTTAGCTTGGCTTGGCTTGGCTTGGCTTGGCTTGGCTTGCCTTTGCCTTTGCCTTTGCCTTTGCCTTTGGCTTGGCTTGGCTTGGCTTGGCTTGTCTTGCCTTGCCTTGCCTTTGCCTTTATTTTTGCCTTTGCCTTTGCCTGGCGTGGCTTGCCTTTCCTGGCTTGGCTTGCGGCCAGGCCTGGCCCTGGCCTTGCCTTTGCCTTGCCTTGCCGTGGCCTGGCCTTGGCCTTTGGCTTGGCCTTGGCCTTGCCTTGCCTTGGCCTTGGCCTCCTTGGCCTTGGCCTTGGCCTTGGCCTTGCCTTGCCTTGCTTCCTTCACCCGAACCCGGCGAACCGGCAAATAGCAAATAGCTTTGAGCTGCGCTGGGGCCCCGGGCACATGGCGCTCGCTCTTGCAGTGCGCCCGCAGCTCCCCGGCTGCGCCGAAGAGCTCCCCGCAGGCCGCGCAGCTGAACTCTCCGGGCGCGGGCGCCGGCGCCTGGCGCGCGCGCGCGCAAACAACTTGCAGGTGCGATGGGTAGGGAAGCCCCGGGAGTAGCCGGGAGTTTGGGAAGGAACCTGGGCTGTCCCTAGGAAACCCAGCAAGACAAACGAGTCTTGTTTGAACATGCGGCTGCCCCAATAATCAAAGCAATTAGTCTGGCTGCCTAATTAAATTCGGCCTAACCTTGTAAGCAGGGTGTTTGTGGGGGAAGGGGGGGTGGGCATCCGGCTTGATCACCTACTTGCAAAGTAGGAGCCTCGGTGCACCAACAAATAACCAGGCCCAAGGTATGCAAGCCCCGAAAGCATTGGGGCCCTTTGGCTTCCTTTCGAAAACGACCTGCAAGTCACGGGATTGCCTTCAAACCACAGAAACGCAGTGCCAAACAGGTCTGGATAATTCGACACTTGCCAACAGGAATCAAGCCTATGACCTATGGGGGAGGGTTGCAGACATGCGGCATCGTCTCATTGCCTGCAGATTAGCGTGGAACCCAAAAGGGGGAGGGGTCCCCCTTTTAAACTTTTGGGCGATTCCTCTGTGGGAGACTTGGGGGTCTAAGTTGCCAGTGGCGCAGAAAACCGATGCAACTCCCTTGAGGTTCTGAGTCGATCGGACCCGATCGATCGCCTGCAAGACCTTGGGCGGGCAAAAGTCCACCGCCGCCATGGCACAAGCTTGGAGCCCGAGTTTCGAGGCTTCAAACACGCCCGGCCGAAAGGCGGGGCTTGTTGGGGTGAGGCGAAATGGACTCAGTGTCATCTCAACTTCCGCAATGTGCTGTGTGTGTGTGTGTGTTTGCGTGCTGTTGCTATTGGCTCAAGAGTAAAGCCAACTTAAGTCTCAAAACGGCTGCAATGCGGCACAGCCGTTGAACATGTTTGAGGGCAGCCAGCTAGGCAATCAGTGGGCCCCAGCATTTCTCCAGTCTCCAATCAAGTGTTCGGTCTCAAAAAGGAATCTGATTTTGACAGACCCTGGCAACTGGTCCGGGCCTTTATACACTCACAGGTTTGTCAAGTTCGAAAGGCAAGCAAAAGTTGCTATCCCAACTACATATCGGGAACAGGGCGCTAGTCCAAGGGATCCCAATGCTTCAATCGGAAACGCGGGGCACCCCAACCCTGGAAAATCCGGCATTTCAGGGTCTCTGGCAAAGCAAAGGAGTGAGGATCCGTCGGGGGGGTTGGGTTGTTGACGGCCGGGCAGGCAGCACTACTATTGTCTTAAGCGAGACTTCTGGGCCCGCTGCCGGAATCACGGAGTCGCATGTCCTGGATCGACGCAAACACAAGCAAAGCAAAAGCGCTTCCTACCAAGTCAAGCAACATTTACACGAATGTTGCCTTTGGACAGGCTCAGAAAGATTCAGCCATCTTGCTTGGGGGTCAAACAAAAAAATATAGACTGCATCAACCTCTTTTCGACTCCACGTAACAGACCCACACAACACATTTGCGATGCACCCTACATCAAATGGAATTGAGTAGCAGCATCACTGAACACATCGCCGCTGTAAAGAACAAGTTGAGCGACTTTGGTAGCTCAACTACCCGGGCGAGCAAGTGTGCTCACGGCCAACCAAAGCTCAAGAAAGGCTCCGACTTCAAGCAACATCTGTACAAGCAACAACCCTATGATGCTCAGTTACCAAGTAGCAACTTGTACCAAATTGTATCAACTTGTACCAACTTGAACAACTTTGAAACTCAGATTCTCGAGCGACCTTATCCTCAAAGCCCCAGAGAGGCTCAGAGCGTAATGAAGGTGATGAGTGCAGATTGTGTCATCATGGTCACATACCCCAGCTGCCCTCGTTCGAGAGCAAACTTGAAAAATGCGATGCCTAGATTCCGCAAAGCCTCAACTCCTCTTGCGCAACCAGCCAACAACAATCTGCGCGACTTTGGTAGCTCAAATACTCGCAGTCAAGCAACACCTGCACAAGAAACAATCAACTTGTACCAACTTCTTCCAATTTGAAACTCAGATTCTCGAGCGACCTTATCCGCAAAGCCTCAGAGAGGCTCAGAGCATAATGAAGGTGATGAGTGCAGATTGTGTCATCATGGTCACATACCCCAGCTGTTTGCGAGAAAACTCTAAAAATGCGATACCTAGATTCCGCAAAGCCTCAACTCCTCTTGCGCAGCCAGCCAACAACAATCTGCGCGACTTTGGTAGCTCAAATACTCGGGTGAGCAAGTGTGCTCACGGCCAAAATGGCTCAAGACACCATTCAAGGTGAGTGCTTCTTTGTCATCACAGCTGAAGCGAGCTTCGCAGTCAAGCAACACCTGTACAAGAAACAACCTTATGATGCTTAGTCACCAAGCAAGCAACTTGTACCAACTTGCACCAACTTGTACCAACTTGTACACTTTGAAACTCAGATTCTCGAGCGACCTTATCCTCAAAGCCCCAGAGAGGCTCAGAGCGTAATGAAGGTGATGAGTGCAGATTCTGTCATCATGGTGATGCCTAGAAGCCGCAAAGCCTCAACTCCTCTTGCGCAGCCAGCAAAGAACAAGCTGCGCGACTTTGGTAGCTCAAATACTCGGGTGAGCAAGTGTGCTCACGGCCAAAATGGCTCACGACACCATGCAAGGTGAGTGCTTCTTTGTCATCACAGCTAGAGCAAGCTTCGCAGTGAAGCAACACCTGCACAAGAAACAATCAACTTGTACCAACTTCTTCCAATTTGAAACTCAGATTCTCGAGCGACCTCATCCTCAAAGCCCCAGAGAGGCTCAGAGCATAATGAAGGTGATGAGTGCAGATTGTGTCATCATGGTCACATACCCCAGCTGCCCTCGTTTGCGAGAAAACTCGAAAACTACGATGCCTAGATTCCCCAAAGCCTCAACTCCTCTTGCGCAGCCAGCAAAGAACAAGCGCGACTTTGGTAGCTCAAATACTCGGGTGAGCAAGTGTGTTCACGCCCAAAATGACTCACGACACCATTCAAGGTGAGTGCTTCTTTGTCATCACAGCTGAAGCAAGCTTCGCAGTCAAGCAACACCTGTACAAGAAAGAACCTTATGATGCTTAGTCACCAAGCAAGCAACTTGTACCAACTTGCACCAACGTGTACCAACTTGTACACTTTGAAACTCAGATTCTCGAGCGACCTTATCCTCAAAGCCCCAGAGAGGCTAAGAGCGTAATAAAGGTGATGAGTGCAGATTGTGTCATCATGGTCACATACCCCAGCTGCCCTTGTTCGAGAGCAAACTCTAAAAATGCGATGCCTAGATTCCGCAAAGCCTCAACTCCTCTTGCGCAGCCAGCAAAGAAGCTGCGCGACTTTGGTAGCTCAAATACTCGGGTGAGCAAGTGTGCTCACGCCCAAACTGGCTCACGACACCAATCAAGGTGAGTGCTTCTTTGTCATCACAGCTGAAGCAAGTTTCGCAGTCAAGCAACACCTGTACAAGAAACAACCTTATGATGCTTAGTCACCAAGCAAGCAACTTGTACCAACTTGAACGAACTTGTACCAACTTGTACACTTTGAAAATCAGATTCTCGAGCGATCTTGTCCTCAAGGCCCCAGAGAGGCTCAGAGCGTAATGAAGGTGATGAGCGCAGATTCTGTCATCATGGTGATGCCTAGAAGCCGCAAAGCCTCAACTCCTCTTGCGCAGACAGCAAAGAACAAGCTGCGCGACTTTGGTAGCTCAAATACTCGGGTGAGCAAGTGTGCTCACGGCCAAAATGGCTCACGACACCATGCAAGGTGAGTGCTTCTTTGTCATCACAGCTAGAGCAAGCTTCGCAGTGAAGCAACACCTGCACAAGAAACAAACAACTTGTAATTACCAACTTCTACTAAATTGAAACTCAGATTCTCGAGCGACCTTATCCTCAAAGCCCCAGAGAGGCTCAGAGCATAATGAAGGTGATGAGTGCAGATTGTGTCATCATGGTCATATACCCCAGCTGCCCTCGTTTGCGAGAAAACTCTAAAAATGCGATGCCTAGATTCCACAAAACCTCAACTCCTCTTGCGCAGCCAGCAAAGAACAAGCGCGACTTTGGTAGCTCAAATACTCGGGTGAGCAAGTGTGCTCACGGCCAAAATGGCTCACGACACCATTCAAGGTGAGTGCTTCTTTGTCATCACGGCTGAAGCAAGCTTCGCAGTCAAGCAACACCTGTAAAAGAATGTGCATTATGATGCGTAGTCACCAAGCAAGCAACTTGTACCAACTTGTACCATCTTGCACCAACGTGTACCAACTTGTACACTTTGAAACTCAGATTCTCAAAGCCCCAGAGAGGCTAAGGTGATGAGTGCAGATTGTGTCATCATGGTCACATACCCCAGCTGCCCTCGTTTGCGAGAAAACTCGAAAAATACGATGCCTAGATTCCCCAAAGCCTCAACTCCTCTTGCGCAGCCAGCAAAGAAGCTGCGCGACTTTGGTAGCTCAAATACTCGAGTGAGCAAGTGTGCTCACGGCCAAAAATGACTCACGACACCATTCAAGGTGAGTGCTTCTTTGTCATCACAGCTGAAGCGAGCTTCGCAGTCAAGCACACCTGTACAAGAAAGAACCTTATGATGCTTGGTCACCAAGCAAGCAACTTGTACCAACTTGCACCAACTTGCACCAACTTGTACCAACTTGTACACTTTGAAACTCAGATTCTCGAGCGACCTTATCCTCAAAGCCCCAGAGAGGCTCAGAGCATAATGAAGGTGATGAGTGCAGATTGTGTCATCATGGTCACATACCCCAGCTGCCCTCGTTTGCGAGAAAACTTGAAAAATACGATGCCTAGATTCCGCAAAGCCTCAACTCCTCTTGCGCAGCCAGCAAAGAACAAGCGCGACTTTGGTAGCTCAAATACTGGGGTGAGCAAGTGTGCTCGCGCCCAAACTGGCTCACGACACCAATCAAGGTGAGTGCTTCTTTGTCATCGCAGCTGAAGCAAGTTTCGCAGTCAAGCAACACCTGTACAAGAAACAACCTTATGATGCTTAGTCACCAAGCAAGCAACTTGTACCAACTTGCACCAACTTGTACCAACTTGTACACTTTGAAACTCAGATTCTCGAGCGACCTTATCCTCAAAGCCCCAGAGAGGCTCAGAGCGTAATGAAGGTGATGAGTGCAGATTCTGTCATCGTGGTGAAGCCTAGATTCCGCAAAGCCTCAACTCCTCTTGCGCAGCCAGCAAAGAACAAGCGCGACTTTGGTAGCTCAAATACTGGGGTGAGCAAGTGTGCTCGCGCCCAAACTGGCTCACGACACCAATCAAGGTGAGTGCTTCTTTGTCATCACAGCTGAAGCAAGTTTCGCAGTCAAGCAACGCCTGTACAAGAAACAACCTTATGATGCTTAGTCACCAAGCAAGCAACTTGTACCAACTTGCACCAACTTGTACCAACTTGTGCACTTTGAACTCAGGTTCTCGAGCGACCTTATCCTCAAAGCCCCAGAGAGGCTCAGAGCGTAATGAAGGTGATAAGCGCAGATTCTGTCATCATGGTGATGCCTAGATTCCGCAAAGCCTCAACTCCTCTTGCGCAGCCAGCAAAGAAGCTGCGCGACTTTGGTAGCTCAAATACTCGGGTGAGCAAGTGTGCTCACGGCCAAAATGGCTCACGACACCATGCAAGGTGAGTGCTTCTTTGTCATCACAGCTAGAGCAAGCTTCGCAGTGAAGCAACACCTGCACAAGAAACAAACAACTTGTAATTACCAACTTCCACTAATTTGAAACTCAGATTCTCGAGCGACCTCATCCTCAAAGCCCCAGAGAGGCTCAGAGCATAATGAAGGTGATGAGTGCAGATTGTGTCATCATGGTCACATACCCCAGCTGCCCTCGTTTGCAAGAAAACTCTAATAAATGCGATGCCTAGATTCCACAAAGCCTCAACTCCTCTTGCGCAGCCAGCAAAGA
Organism: Effrenium voratum; assembly: GCA_963377175.1. Taxonomy (NCBI): domain Eukaryota; class Dinophyceae; order Suessiales; family Symbiodiniaceae; genus Effrenium; species Effrenium voratum. The sequence goes on along the minus strand of CAUJNA010000486.1, from coordinate 127,702 downwards.
AGCTGCGCGACTTTGGTAGCTCAAATACTCGGGTGAGCAAGTGTGCTCACGGCCAAAATGGCTCACGACACCATTCAAGGTGAGTGCTTCTTTGTCATCACAGCTGAAGCAAGCTTCGCAGTCAAGCAACACCTGTACAAGAAACAACCTTATGATGCTTAGTCACCAAGCAAGCAACTTGTACCAACTTGCACCATCTTGCACCAACTTGTACACTTTGAAACTCAGATTCTCGAGCAACCTTATCCTCAAAGCCCCAGAGAGGCTCAGAGCGTAATGAAGGTGACGAGAGCAGATTCTGTCATCATGGTGATGCCTAGATTCCGCAAAGCCTCTTGCGCAGCCAGCAAAGAACAATCAACTTGTACCAACTTCTTCCAATTTGAAACTCAGATTCTCGAGCGACCTCATCCTCAAAGCCCCAGAGAGGCTCAGAGCATAATGAAGGTGATGAGTGCAGATTGTGTCATCATGGTCACATACCCCAGCTGCCCTCGTTTGCAAGAAAACTCTAAAAATGCGATGCCTAGATTCCACAAAGCCTCAACTCCTCTTGCGCAGCCAGCAAAGAAGCAGCGCGCGCCCAAACTGGCTCACGGAGTGCTTCTTTGTCATCACAGCTGAAGCAAGCTTCGCAGTCAAGCAACACCTGTACAAGAGCAGCGTTCTGATGCTTAGTCACCAAGCAAGCAACTTGTACCAACTTGTATCATCTTGCACCAACTTGTACCATTTTGAAACTCAGATTCTCGAGCGACCTTATCCTCAAAGCCCCAGAGAGGCTCAGGGCATAATGAAGGTGATGAGTGCAGACTGTGTCCTCATGGTCACACACACAGCAGCTGCCCTCGTTCGAGAGCAAACTTCAACGACCCAATTCCGCAAAGCCTCAACTCCTACCGCAGCACGCAGAAACAACATAGCGCACATGCGAAGTGTCGTGTGGCAAAAGTCCTCTTGCACCAGGATCTGGCCAATTTCAGCTTGAGGACTCACCATAGATGGCAGTTGCGACGCAAAGCCTAAAAAAATATCTGTTCTGCAAAGACCGCTGCTCCTCAGATCTGCAGGCAGTCCGGCCGGACGGGCTGAATCGTTCACATCCTAAGTGGCAGTGAGCCAATGGCCAAATCAAGCTGCAGAACTCCCACTCATGGCAAGAAAAATCCTTCTTTCCTGGTGAGCCAAATGGGTCATCCCATTGGAGATTCCCCTTGTCGCAGAATGGGGTTGCCGCAGCGACTCATTTCGCACAGTTACCCTGCAGTACACTCTTCGAGGATCCCTCAAGTTCGAAGTGAAAGCAGATGTGAGTGCCAAGCTTATCTAAACAACCTCCTTATGGTTGGTCGAACAAATCTCGCCCAGATCGTGCCAATCCGCGCCTCGCAGGAAGAGCAGCTACGCAGCTACGCTGGGCTGCTAAGAAGGCAGCGGCCAGCTTCGCCTGAAAGGGGTATGTGATTGTTTTGAAGGTACCTTTTCGCCTTTTGAGGATTCCTGCGACATGGATCATTTTTGGTTCCCTTCCGGCACGTGGCCAACATGGGGCCGCCCCACACTCGCGGCACGCACAAATTGTTTTTGCATGCCACAACAAGGTGCAAACCTACCATTTGAAAGGCTCGTCTATGACAGACGGTCCAAACCTGTTGCGCTCCCAAATGACATGAACATTTGATAAACCAACTTCCTTGAAGCACATAGCTGCGACTTGGCAAGCATACTCAATGTCACCCTTTGCTCTACAGTAGCGAATATTGAGCATCGGTCGTATCAAAACATAGTTTGTCCCATTCAGCCATAATTTGACCCAATCCCACAAAGCCCCAAAAAAGTGCGAGTGACCGGGTGAGGCCACGTTCTTTGGATCTACGCAGTTTTTGGCTCCACGGCTCATCAAGAACCAATCAAGCCAGCAGCGTCCCGAGGCTGACCGGCAGCTTGAAACCGAACAGTCGTGAAACAGCCGGATTCGCCACTCTTGTTTTTGCAGCGGTCTTGCTCTCTGTTCTCTAGCTGATGTCTTAGCGGAGCTAAGGCGGTAAAAAAGCCCAGAATTCACTGAAGTGGATCTCAAAGGGGGCCTAGGTCTTCAGAAAGCCACCAAAGAAACCCACCAAAGCGTCTGCGCCCTCAATGGCTAATTACATGTCAACATACGACCATAGGATAGAAAGTTGTCCATAAAAGAAAAAAGACTCAGCAACCAAAAGCACAGATAAAAACCTGTAAATCTACTAGATGTATATTAGTATTTTAAAAAAAAAATGAAGGTGAGAGACTTCTCGTAAAGCAAATTAAGATGAAGATAGAAGAAAATAACATAATGAAACCTGCATTTTTGATTTGGCACAGCTTTTAACATAGCATATTGGCAAAAGAAAAACCTGTCTTTCGTAAAGAGACATTCTTCTAATCTTGGAACCTCTTATTTTTGGATTATTTGCTTCTTTTCATTACGTCCTTCTCCTTGCTGCAAAATGCACTGCACACGTCGATAGCCATGGCTGACAAACCAGCGTTCTCACCCCAGGCGTGGGGAGGGAGCGCGTTGGCGCGGTCGGGGCTCGGGGGCCTTCCCTTAATCCACTTCGACAAAGACAAGTGTACCTTTGGGCGAATCTTTTCAGCATATCTTTCCGGAATTCCAAACGCTCGGGGAGTTCCAAACGGTTGGGCGTCCGCGTAATTCACCTTGATCCACTGGGATCAACCAGGCTCGTCTCTCTTGAGACGCAAGGGCAAAGGCACACTGGCAGTTCTGCGGGAGCGCGTGCCAAACCATAGTTTATGTATATATATATATATATATATAATATATTAATATTAATATATGGTTGAAACTTCGCTTAAGCATCAGGTGGGTCCGACTTTTTGGGTTGTGGGAAAGTAGGGGAGGTCGGCCTTCCCTACTTTGTTTTAGACAGCAACCCCTACCGGAGAGAAAAAGGAGTACTCGCCTGCAGACTAACTCCTTAGGACTGCCCTCCCTCCCAAAAGAAACATACGCTCCCACCTTTGCCGCCCCCTCGCCTGCCCAGGTCTTGAAGATCCACAGCTCGCATCCAATGGTCCATAAGTCGCCATAAGTCCGACCGCGGACAAGCTGTCACGTGCTACCCTATCATTGGGCACGGGAAATTAGAGAGGCCCCTGCATTTTGTGGGAAATTTAGAGAGAGAGAGAGAGAGAAAGAGAAAGAGAAAGAGAAAGAGAAAGAGAAAGAGAAAGAGAAAGAGAAAGAGAAAGAGAAAGAGAAAGAGAAAGAGAAAGAGAAAGAGAAAGAGAAAGAGAAAGAGAAAGAGAAAGAGAAAGAGAAAGAGAAAGAGAAAGAGAGAGAGAGAGAGAGAGAGAGAGAGAGTCCCCCATGTCCCTTTCAAATGGGCGCCAGACCACTGGACATTACTACCGAATGTGCCGGTTTATTGCTGTGCATGACGAGGAAATCACTTTCGCAATCCATGGCAATCCCTGCAAGCCAGCTGCCATCCAGAGCCAAGCTGCCCAAAGCTCACTCCGGAACGTATCTGTGAAAAGATCCCCAATGCTTTCAGCGGAGGAGTAACAAGGACGATTGACAACGAGCTGATTCGAAAGTCTTGTACACTTTGACAAAGCTGGTTCTGAATGCCCCCTGCGTCCCAGATTCATTCCCCCCCCCGACGGACTTTTCCGCTGACTCCGACGAAAAGTCGAACACCGGCTCCCGGCCAGGTGCTCGAAGGAGCAGAAGTCTGCGGGCAAGCGCTTATGGAGGCGCCACTCCTACAAGGCTTATGTTGAGAAGCTTTGCAGCCTTTACCCGCCCAACACACCTGACAGGGGGTACGGCTCCATTCAGAGGCCCATGGTGAGAAGTTGAAGTGCTTGGTGAGAAGCGGTCACCTTTCTGCGAAATCAAAGTGGAGGTATGTCTATGACTACTTTGTCACTGCAAGGAGACTCCCTTTATATCCAGTGGTTGTAAAACCCGATTGTCCACAATGAGCCCCACCAAACCAATACGAAACCAACCACAGCAAAGAAGGAGCCTCTGTGGTTTACATGGATGATCAGCTGAAATAGGCTGCGCACCTCGAAAAATTGCCTACCCTAGAGGGCCTCGGTCTTGAGGTGGTGTGTGCCGACCTCACAAGACCCCGCCAAAAGCTCAGGGGGAATGGTTTTCTAAATATCTCCATGTCTCATTTTGCGCTGAGAGCGAGATGCCGTTTGAGGGCGCAAACCTCGGAACAAGAATCAAAAGCCAGGATGCTGCCCTTCAAGGTGCCTCATCTACAAAGCTCCCCATGTCCTTCAGCTTGCAGCTTGTGTCTCTCCGAGTTTGTGCGTGTGCGTGTATGTGTTGGACAAGAGGAAAACTGTGCAAAAGGCCAAGGCGACATCAGGAGAAAAGCGGGAGCAAAGCGGCCAGACCCCGGCTCCTGTGCCGTCTTCAGCCTACGCGCAAAGGGGGTTGAAAGGAGCTTGGTCCCGGCCATAAACGCTTGGCTTCTAGTTGATTGCTCCGCTGCAACGCGCCAAGGGGCCCCCAATGGAGTTTCTTCTAATGGTTTTGGGGTTCCATGCTGATCTGAAGGGGAGTATTTTCAGTCCCCAGAAAGGCAACAGTCTTGACACCTATAGCACCACATGCCTTGCGTTGTCCTAAGAACATGTCGCCGCGAGGCACGCAGGAAAAGCACAATGCATGCCCCATTGTTCCCGTCAAGAAACAGGTGCCACAAAGCTCAAGCCGGCTTCATGCCCCCCTGCACCCCTCCGCCTCTGCACTGGTACCAACGCCTGGCTCCACGCCCGGCCACTATCTGTGCCGGCTCATTTGAGTGGAGGATCACATCCCACAGGCGGAACTAAGCCACCGTTCATCCCCGGTAGCCTGTAGAACTGTCTGTGAGCCTGGCTGACAGAGAAACAACAATACTGGACTGTGATGGAGTAGCTTCAGCACCGACATAGACTTTGAGTGGGCTTTGATGAGAACACAGAATTTCCAGCACCTCTTCTCAGTGGGGGCCTGTTTAACATTTGGCGTAGATTCCTGGGGTCACACATCGGTTTCCCTCTCTTTTGCGGCAGGCAGCCATGATTTTTGACACCCTCCTCCCAAGCAGGAGCTGGCTACAAGCTGTTCAACCAGAAACAAAAGACCAAGGTCGGATTCCCTTCATGGTGGTGGGTTTGGATGACTGGTCCTTAGAAATTAGCAAATAGCCTTCCATTCCACTTCAACCATGTGGGGTTCAAATGCCCATCCAAGCCAAGGCGCACATGACAAAATCTCCGAGCCTGGGATGCGCTAGCCCCCATACCCTGCCCCGCTCCAACAGTGGTGGGTGGTACAAAAAAATAAATATTCATCCCTCCGCAGGTTTGTTGGAGAAGCCGGAAACAAGCAAACAGTTCGGACCCAAACAGTCCGTTTCAAAGTCCTCTACAAACTGAAAAAGAGTAAGTGTATATGCTTCCCCGCAAAGTCCCCTGCAACATGGGGTTTCTCTCTAAAATCGGGGTCCTCCAAACTGACGGTTGTGCTTTTGGCTCCTTTTGCGACCAGCCCAACAAAAGGGGGGTCCTCAAAACACGACAGACCCGCACGGGGCAAAAAGGATTACGTCGCCGCACAGTCGGAAAGTGCCCACCTCCGACTCCGTGGAGCAGGAGCTGCCTCAGGCCCGCGGAAGGATGCACGCAGGATCAGGGGCTGTGACTGGAATTTGCACCTTGGACCCCTTGCACCCCTTGGACCCCTTGGACCTTGAGTGACCCTAAAAATGCATGGGCAAATTAGCTGGAGGCTTGGAGCTTGTTGTCATCGTACCCTTCCACACATGGGGGAAAAAGAGGGGGACCTGGGTCCGACCAATTCCCCCCCCCCAACCCCCGCGCTGGCCGCTTTTTCGCTTCTTATGGTAAAGTCAATCCAAGCGGCGAGTCGACTGCGCATCTTCCTACTCCCAAAAACCCTCTGGGGAAAAAAAAAAAAAAAAACAAGAAGGTGTATGAAAGCTGTGCTGGCTAAATGTGCCAAAATGTGTTCCTCAGCTGACCACTCCAAGCTAAAACCAGCGGTTTCACTGCGGCGGACCTTCAGAGCGCCTCACTTGATCTTGATGAACTTCAGGCCTGCACAAAAGCAAAAAATGCCATCCTGCTGCATTCCCGTGATGGAATCCCCCAATGATTGTCAAGGGCACATAATGGAATCCCCCAGAAAGAGTCCTACGTGAAGAGAACACAGCCTCCAAAGAACTTTCGGAAGGGGCCATCGGTCTCATTTTGCCACGAACTCTGTGATTTTCACCAATGGACACATCCAACTCATAGGCCCTCCCCAAAGTGGGCTCTGGGTGCTAAAGAAAACAAGTCACACAGGTAGGTGTGGGAATCAGCCAACAATTGCAGAGTCCGCCTCCACAATAGCTAGATATCTCTGGCTCAAGAAAATCACGACCCTTTACCGGCAAAATCGTATGCGGCACCCCTACGTCTGTTTCCCCTGCAAGACTCAACGCACCAAAACCCCACTCGCACAAAGGCGCCAACTCAAGGCTGCTCACAGCTTTCCCATTCCCAGATGCTTCCTTTCACCAAGCCACCCACGTAGGCCACGGGCAGTGCAAGCATCTTCCAGCCAGCCTGCATTGTTTGCATTCGTCTCAACATCTCCGGGGTGGAAGGGGCTGAGAATAGCACCTCCCATTCACAACTGCGCAAAGAAAACCAAATGCAACTGAAGCTTAGTGAAGTGGAACACTCCAGGAGATTATCAAGATTTGGGACACGCCTCGCACCCATTGACTTTGGGTGTTCCACGTATAAGCTCCCGACAAATCACTTCCCCCGACAGGACATGAGAAAGATCGGGTATCTCGTCCTCCCCAAGACCAAAAATCCCCACCGGAGGGCGCTCTTTTGCGGGGGGAGGGACTGGACCTAAGAACTGGCTGGTGCATGGAAACCTCAACCGTGTGCGACCCGTTTGCTCATTGTGTTGGTAAAGCAAACAAGCCCCGCTCATGTGCGGTCCGTCCCAGCTGCAAGATTCAGGGAACCAACTGTTGGCCGCTTGCGTCGCCCCCCCCCCCCCCTTCTAGAAATACGGGAAGAGAAAACACGCCATAAGTAAGAAGCCTTTTCCCAGTGATTCCATTTCCCTGTATAGGAAATAAACAGGGGAACCAACCTTCAAATGGCTGGTGACCGACGTATAGTGGTAGCTGGCTCTAGCTGCCTCCTCAACAACATGAAAAAAGCGCTCCGTCACCCCACTCCTTCGAGGCAAACTCGGAGCCCTTCTGCATGGAGCTCTTCTTCTCCTCCTCCTGGCGTTTTTTTGGCTGAAAATGGTTGGGCGTCTGGTGCTTAAATACCATCCAGAGGGTGGCCCTGAAGCTTAACACTGGAAAAAAGAAAATTAAAACTATCAAAATAGTTATATGAAAGAAAATTAAGTTAGTAATACGTGAGAACAAAGCAACTGCCCGTGCAATTGTGATCGAAACATTCAAGTGTGGAGAAAGACGAATCGATCAGAATTACAAAACACAATCCACTGACAGCTAGACATACAATCGAACCACAATCGAGAAGCCAAACCAAGACAGGGCCGGGCATGAACAGTTTCTGCGCTCAGCCCAGAAAACTGTCGCCATGACGCCTCACCCATAGGGTAACTAGATCTGCAGCTGCGCCCCCAAATGGCAAAAGAACTCCTGTCCGGCCATTGGCAATCTTCTTGGAAATGATGATCCCAAGCTGGTGCCTGGAAGTGCCTGCAGCTTTGACTGGTTGCCTCTCTCCAAACTCGAGGTTGACATGGGGGCGTCCGGGAAATTGCTGGTTTTGGTCCTCTCCTTCTCATAACCTAGTTGCAGGGATGCGGTCCCGGTGCCCCGAAAGCCGGCTCCTTGTAGCCCGCCAACTTGCTCAGCGCATCGAAGTGCGAAGTGCACTTGTCAATATCGCCGCCTCAAGGGCAGGCAGGCAGGCAAGGAAGCAAGAAAGCAATGAGGCAAGCAAGGTTGGACTTGGCTTTATTTATTCTTGGTCATCCAGCACTCAATCATGGCAAAACTCCGCAATGCGTCTGCAAGCCAAGTGGCCATTCTCGCTGATGCACGCAACAGCACCTTGGCTGCTGTTGCCGCCAGGCTGCGGTTTCCCCCAGTCCAGTCAGAAGATATTTGATGCGCATAGCATCCCAAATTTTTCGCTGGGAAAAAGGCCACAAAGAGACCTGGCCAAGCCCACAAACAGCCGCTTCCCTCTGGCCTGGGCCAGAGACTTGTACCCTACCTTCTCCTCCCTGGTTGCTGGGTGTCCCTTGCTCTTCCCTTCAACGTCCTAGATGGCCTGGGAGCTGCCCCGAGCCTCCGAGACCCCCCCGCGCAGGCCGAAGGCGCTGGCCATCTCCGCGCTGTTGGCCGGCGTGGCCAAGGGCCCCGCGGGCGTCAGCTTGGTGTCCACGGCCGGCAGGCTGCTCACGCAATCCTCGCAAAAAGCCCAAGGCGTTGAGTGGACCGGGCGGACGGAATTTGGGAAAGCCAACCCTGTTTTGGTCCTTTCTCCCACCAACCCAACGCCCCAATAGGCCAGAAACAAAGGCGGCAGCACCATCCAGGCAGCGCTCTTAGAAAATTGTTGGAGGTTCTTGGAAGGTAATCCCTTGGGTTTTGAAAGGAAATACGCAAGGTTCGGCGGGAACCTGCCTGGGGTTCTGAGAGCCTTTCGTGACAGTTTAGTGGCCTGCACTCTGCTTCACCATGTGTCTAATTGCTGTCCGAGTGACCTTGTGTGAGTGTCCTCGGCCAATGCACTGCCTGGCGGAGACACAGTCAGAGCTCAGGCGTGTTTGAGGTTTCAATCAAAGCCTTTGGCACATACCAACATACAAATGAAGATGACCAAACTAGCTATGGCTGGTATTGACTAAGCATTCAGGGGCGAATGCTGCCGCCAACCATACATGACCATACCTGGAAGCATTGAATAGGCGCGGCAGCATGCGTTTGGTTCATGAATCCTCGAAAATATTGCACGTGTCGTGGTTGATTTTGGAGTGACATGTCCAAACTGTTTCGAAGCCATGTGAGCAGGACCGAGGCAATAAAACGCTTTGAGGGGGCCTGTACTCTTGGCACCACATCAAGCCAAAATTCATCAAGTACCCTTCAACTTTGCTCTGCGGCTATGATGCGGATCTAATAAGGCAACACCTGCTACGTAGAAACCAGCATTTGCATCACCAAATCGCGAGCAGGCTCTCATGCGAATATCTCCTCTCAGTTGCCCAAAGAAACCAGAAATAGAAAGTTAACCTTTTAGCACCTCTACTAAACATGGACCAAAACTGCAAAACCGAAAGGTCAAAGGTCGGCTTTGAACAACTAAGTCCTTGTAGATCAACGCGAATCCATACCCCGGACATGAAAAGCTGGGTGCATCTTTGTTTCTAGTTTCTCGTTGAGGGAAACCAAGAGGAAACAACCCACCTTGGGGATCCCCATTTAAGGAAACAAACCCAAATGGATTTGGAGTCGGAGAGTCATGCCGGCCCCAGTCAGACGGCCCGTTTTCGCGCTGTTCCAAGGAAAAGCGCGAAAACGGAACAGGGTTGTTGGTTCTCTTCATTTCCCTGCCTGAAGAGAACCCAAGGTGGTTGGCTTGCCGCTTGCCCTTCTTTTCTCTTTCATGGTGCGCTTCAGGGCTCCCGGAGTCGCGCCCACCCAGTCACGGGCGCGCCGGTATGCACTGCTGAAGAAGCTCGGGTCGAAGCTCATAGACGACAGCTTCTCAGCCTCAGCCTGGAAAGGGACAGGCCCGGCGCTGCTTGAGGGGAAATACTGTGGATGGACGAAATCCTGCACCACCTAAAAAAAAGACCTGGACTGATGATTCCCCTGTAAAAAAACAACGAACAATGGTCTTCTATGGTTTGATAGTGGTGCAGGATTTCGCCCATCCACAGTATCAAATATCTGGGTGAATTGACATGGTCCGACCTGAAATACAATGGTGCCTCTGAAAAATAGCTTCATCAGTGGGGTGGCCGGAAATATGCTCTCGAGAGGAAGCTCTTTGCCAAGAAGCATGCCCTAAAGGCCTTGCGCCTGGCACCCTGTTGCGAAACCTCTTGCGGTTCAAAGAGAATGGATCACCCCCTTGGAAGCGGTTGATGTCCATGCCCACAAAACCATTGGGCCAGTTTGGAGACATCAAAGTGGAATGACCCGGATGAATCCATCCCGGAAAGCCAGAATGAGTCCGAATTGCCCAAACAAATGCAGCCTCTCTTCATCTTCGGCACCTGCAGTGTAACTTTCTCTTTCGGCCATATCCTCTGCCTCTAGGCAACATTGGGCCGTGCAATACAAAAGACCATGCCGAACACCCCCGGCACGCCTTTGCCAGGCATGAGTCCGGCGTGGAGTACACGCTCTGCGTCCATTTCTCAGGAGGAATGGCAACCTGTGCCGAGTCACTCAGACTCCCAAGGCCACAGAATCCCATCGCAAAAAAGCAGCCAACCAGGAAACGCGGCTGAAACAATGCAAAACAATACCAAAAGCCACCATTCTTGCGGCGCGTGCATGGTTGAGAATCAAGCTTCACAGGACACCTGGCCAATGACTGACCCAAGTTGCAAATCAATCGCTGCAAACACTTTGGCTTTAAAAAGGCTTCTTATGGGCGACCAACATGACTTCCTTTTGCGAGGTCGGTCAAAGCGAAGAAGCCCTCACCACTGCGCCTTGGGAATCGCAGACGGAGCCATGGGTTTGGTCCTGGTTCCAATACCACCCACCCCCCAAAGAGGTCTCTTGGCTCCACTCCCCAAAAGGGTACCATCAAACAAAACCACGCCCAAGAGGCTGGGCATGGGCATGACATGTCCCAAACAAGTTCCTACATGCCGAATGGGTTGTGACTGTCAGCATCGGGCATCCGAGACCAAAAAAAGCCCAACAGACAGTCCGACTGCCGAGCGATCCGCCCCTGTCGTCCTTCGCCGCAAAGGCCCACCCGGCACGTTACAAAGCTCAAGCTGAAACGGCCAGCGCGGAGCTACTCTGCGAATCTGCGACCAACCGGTCCGGTAGAGAGCCGGGAGAGTGGTCAAAACCAATGAATGCTGCTGACCTCTTTGGGCAGCGTTACCTCTCCCTTTTCAGGCTGGTGCACAACAGAAACTCGTCACACTTATGCTCAACATATGACTTCCCTCACCGCAAGGTTGGCCTTTTGGGGTATTCGGGGGTCACTCCAGGGGAGGTGAGTAACCAGACCTTGCCCGAGGGTGCCACGTTCCCTTGTTGCTTTATTGCAGTTGATGCTTCCGGCCGTGTGAATCATCCACAACTACAAGAATGGGGTTGCTTCTCCAATGAGGGCAGCCCAAAACGGGTGGTTGCGCTAGGGATTGCCAAACCAGTCAAAGGCCGCGGGAAACTCGACTCAAATGAGTCGCTTCCCTTTTCATCTTCAAACCAGTCCAACACCAAAAAAGCATGACAAAAAAAATGGTTCGGAAAATGGATGGGTGCTTTCTGGTTTCGCTTGAAACCAACCCCGACGAGTCGCCCATCAATCAAAGCAAGCCACGCCCTGGCCACGCCCGGGCACCGTGCCCATGTCTCGAAGACTGCGGGAGCCGCGAGCCGCCCCATGCGATAAAAACAAAAAGCGCGGCTGTCTGCAAAGGCACCTACCCTCCCTCCAAACATGGAAGCTGCCAGGGGTCTGGAAGACTGCTTTCCTTCTGGGGAATCTCTCATTCCTTCAGGTGGTTAGATTTTGGTGTCCCTCTCCACCACTGTATTGAAAAACACCCTATGGATGCCATTCAGGGTTCTGGAGAACTCTAAATTCATCAATCCCCTGCTGCCCTTTAGTGGGCAGTGTGAATCCGCAGGTTATGCAAGCAATGCAGCACAATGTTTGCCTTGCTGGCTGCCAGCTAGGGCCAGATCCGGCGGGTCGCGGGACTCGCAGTGCAGCAGTGTTCTATTCTCCGCGACCCGCGACCCCAAAAAAAAGAGTGCCCTTTATATCGCCTCTTAGCGGGTGCACGCCAAGGGGGAGCAATTTTGGGGGTGGTTACCATGCAAGAATTTCTGCCTCAAGGAATCCCAGCTGGCGGGTGAGGGGAAGACGAGTCTCGACTAGCACTGAGCACCCTTTCTCCGCGCACAGGAAATCACGCTGGCGTCTTAGGCTGGCACGACGCGGTCTACGATGCATGAATCCAGCGCTGTGATCCCACTCTTGCGTGCGGCATAGTCTCAACTGGTGATTGGTCGCTTGATCCATTTCTCTCGGTGCAAGTTGAAAAATACCCGGGGCGACGCTCAGAGAGCGTTGCCCTGGCGGGCGCCGCCAGGCGCAGGGGGCTCGGAGGCACAGAGCCCACAACCAAAGAAAAAGGCACAGCGAAACCAAGAGGAAGCCACCGATTCTGGGGCCCTCCCCTTTTTCACGCATACCCAAATAGTTGGCGTGGGAGTATCATTGAGAGGCCTGAGACTGTTTTGACTGGGCGTGCCAAACGGAGGCATCTCAGACCTAAAACCTGAGCAAATCAATGCAGACCGAACACTGGGACAATTGGCTGGCAACCACGCATCGAGTTGAGCTCGAAGCCCCAGAGCTTGGTCGGAGTGAGGGAAGTCGCAGTTCCAAAAAAGCCGGAAATTCTGGAGGGGAAGCCAAACTCTGGTATGCGACATGCGTTAAACAAGAGTTTTGCCGTGCCTACAGCAAAAGCCAACCCCGAGGCCGGCATCGCCGAGCGGGAGAGGCAAAAAAAGAGAAAGAGAAAGAGAAGAGGGGGGCAGCAAGGTTTATATGGGGGGACTGAACGAAACCGTACTCTCTCTTAGTTGGCAGTGACATAAATGCCTTTTGCAAAAAATCAAAACGGTGAAAGATCCAACCAAAGAGCACTTAAGAATCTTCGAAGCGGGCAGCAGGATCTACAATGACATTCCAAGCTCTCCCCTTCTCCTCCAATGGGGAAGCTCTGTCTGTGTTTGTGCAGCTTCCCTCCTATCCATGACGAAAGTCAAATAAGATCCTAGCTGATCAGCAAATACAATCTATGTCGTGTCCAAATACCGCCTGAACAAAATGCAAAAATAGAAAACACGGTTGTGAGAATTGCCCAAGACTGTGATGCCACTGGCAGCGCCGACATCCTTCACTTAAAGGAGAGGCTACCTCAAGCTCTTGAGTCTCCGCACAGGATCCATCCCCACCCCCCTTCAACCCCCCTCCCCCGGTCTTTCTCCAAAAGGCCCTACGCAGCGGGGATTCTGGAAGGGGTGCACGGGAATCCTGTAAAACCACTAGTCGCAAATGTTGTGACTGATATTGGACAATTTTTTCTTTCATCCTTGTCTTGTGTGGTTGAACTCCCTTTGCAGAGGAGCCGTTCTTGCCCTCGATATAAAAGCTCAAAAGCAAGTTTCGATACCCTCAACTCCTTGTTGCTCTCTCCCAACCACCAGCTAGCCACAAAGAAAAAAACAAACGAGAAAGGTTTCCGGACCCTGTCAGCTCGCATCGGTCGCTCGCTCGGAAAGCCCAAAGCCCCGTCTCCGCCTTGGCGCTCTCGCCGATGCGCCCCACCTGTCGGAAGGCCACTCGCCACACCTCGCAGCGAGCCGGCGTCTCATTTTCCTTTGGCCGCAAAATGCGTGCCCCCGGAAACCAAACCAAACCAAACCAAACCAGCCAGCCTTGAGGCATCCAGACCAACCTTTCAAACAAACCAAACCAATCATCCAAACCAACCAGCCAACCTGCAAACCAACCTGCAAATCCTCCAGCCAACCAACAACCCAGCTAACGCAACTAAATTTTGGACACCTCCGACCCAGCCAAACCTGCACCCCAGTCACCCAAACCATCTTACCTGCAATTTGCGGCTTATGCTGATTGTTTGGGAGTTTGTGCCCCTAGTCCTCTTGAAAGCAAATTGATAGAGGACCCTAACCTCCACACCGCCAACCCAAGCAACCAATGCCAAACGAACGAACTCCGGGTCTCTGAGCACTGGGTGCGCAACCTTTCGGGAGTTTGACAACAACTTGTGTGTCTGTGTGTTCAATGTCAAAAACCAAACCAAAGGCTCTTATATCCAACTGAACGCCACCCAAAAAATGCGGGCCTCCTCCTGCGGTGCTTTGAAAACGCCCCATGTTTTGCATGACACCTTCCGCCATCCCAGACGTATCTTTGGAAAAGACCTAACGAAAGGCCGCCGCAAAACCCACAGGTTCCCAGACGTTGAAGAGGGCCCAGGAGACCGCGAAGAGCGGCAGAGCCAGCACCGCCACAATCCGCAGGTCGAAGCCCTGCGGGGTTCTGGGAATCCCTCCCCCCACCCACCCCACACCAAGCCCCCCCCCCCTTCCGCCACAGCCCTGAACCACTAGCGCCTCGTCGTCCTCGCTGGCCGCCCGCACCGCCAGCGCTTGTTGCGGCAGGGCGGTGGCGGCTGCCAGGCCGGCGGCGACCACGGCGCTCTGGGCCTCACTGCCACTCACGGCCGCTTTGGTTCCAAACCGCTTTGGTTCTGAGCCTTCAACCGCGTGCCTTGCTTTGATTTCTGACTGGGAAAACAACTTTTTAGGGGTTGGTGTGCAACCCCATGCAACCCCAAACACCTTCTTTGGGTCATGGTCATGCCAGCACCTCTTCATGTGCGCAATTGCATGAGTGTGCATTTGTGTTCCATGCCGGGCAAACGTGCATACCACAATTGAAGGCAACTACTGCAAAGCTGTGCCCAACCTTCTAGAGAAGAAAGCCAAAAGAGGAATCAGAAATCACAACAAACACTAAGCCATGTGGACTGCTAGATGCCTCCTTCAAAACCCAGGAAGCATCATTCGATTTCATTGCCTGTTTTTAAAGTTGTCCTCTATGAATGAGGAAGAAACAAACAAAAAACCGGTCCAAACAATCAGAACATGGTCAAGCAGTTCAAAACCAACAGCCATAACAGGAAAATGCGTACAGTAAGTATTTTAGCCCCTCATATAGCCCTCCACCCTCCGCGCCTGGCTCAGCTCGGCTCGGGGCACTGCCTGAGGACTCAGAAAGGCACTGGTCAGGTGGCCCACCAACAGGGCCGCCGCCACCTAGGCTGCACGAGGGCTGACTGGTGGTTGGTATTGGTGGTTTGTTTGGACTT